>JARHVA010001008.1:2952500-3512500 GCA_037957365.1 Torreya grandis | reverse complement strand
GTTAGACATAAACCTCGATGCAACTATTTGAGGTCAACACAAGCATCTAAAGTCATAGAAGTGCTTAATCTAGATTTTAATGACATTCTTAGAATCTAACTTCACGTTTGACTCCTTCCTATTGTATATCTAGATTTGTATTAACACTAGAACCAACTATCTTGTTTTCATTGTCATTGTAAAATCTAACATAGTTATACTTTTTATTTTTAAAATATCTCAGTACATAAATTTAGAATATTGTTTATCTAAGTTTTTTAAATTAATTGGCCTATTATAGAGATAGTTTATCACCCTTGTGCCCTATGTTATCTTTATCCCATTTAACCCTAGATTCTTTAATCTACATTATAGGGTTAAAAAAGGACTTATTCCTTTTGTCAAGACTACTTCACAAGACCAAGAACAACTCAGAGGTGATGATGATGCATGGTTATATAATGATGACTTTGCCACTTGTTACCAAAGCAAAAAGTATCATAGTCTGAATAGAATAATGGATAATCAAACTTATGAAGGCAAAGACTTGGGGGAAAACTAACAAAGTCATATTGAGTCTATATTTGCTACCAAATACAAATGAACTTGATGTGTTGGATACCAACTTCCTGGGGGTGACCTCTCATATCCCGAGAGTGATACCACTTTAATGACTAACGATGAAGATGTCGATAATGACATAGAGTCCTATTACAACATCTAAAATGAGTTAGTTGATACCAACCTTTTAATCCTAATACCATTTGTGCCAACACTTATGTAACTTTAAATTCCCCTCTTTGCCTCTATCACCCCCATTTGATTGACTAAGACCAACAAGATTTAATTATACCATTTAACGAGTTATATAATGATGAGGTAATTTCTAAATTTATTGGCCTTAGAGATGGTTTTGTAATTGGTTATCATAAGCAAGGATTTGTTATTATGTTGGACACTACTGCTTATTTTATAGAGGAGGGGAATTTCCTTGGTCATAAATAAAAAGAAAATGAAACATTGAGGTCCTAAAGTGAAAACTTATTTGACGTGATTTTGGACCAAGACAATAGTAAATAAAAATATGAGTCATGTGGTAAAAACTTATCTTAGGTTCCATTAAATAGGGAAGTTCACCCTCTTTTAGATGAAGCTCAAGGTGCCCCCAGTCTTAGAATTTCATGTGGATCAAGAATCAATTCAAAAAATCATTATGTATTTGAACAATTGGTTAATGACTTCTCACATGCATTTACTGAGTGACCTTTGCCAACCTTTGGTGATTCAAATTATTCATACATGGGTGAGCTTGATGAGCTTATTGATCTATAAGATGATGAAGAAAATTAATGCACCTCATTGCCAACTATTCTAGGGGATGGTTCCACACTACTCATGGAGGATATCACTGAGGTAAACATTGGAGCACCAAAAAGTACTCAATGGATCAAACTAGAGCGTCCCTCACTAAAGAGGCATGTGAGATCCTTATTGCCCTCCTTCAAGAGTTTATTGATATTTTTACCTAATCTTGTTCAGATATGCCTAGCTTGATCCTTATTTTATCATACACCACCTTGTTATGCACTTGGATGCAAGGCCAATCAAATAAAAATTAAAAAAATGCATCCTCGTATTGTCATACTAGTAAAAAAGGAGTTGGAAAAAATATTAGAGGTAGGATGTATTTGTCCCATAGACTATTCATAATGGATATCCAACTTTGTTTTGATTAGCAATAAACCACAAGGAATCTATATATGCTCAAATTTTAGAGATATCAATAAAGCATGCCCAAATGATGATTTTCATTTGCCAAACATTATGATGATAGTATATTCCATAATAGAGTATGAGATGTTATCTCTTATGAATGGATTCTTAGGGTACAATCAGATAAACATAGCACCTAAAGATCAACACAAAATAATGTTCACCATTTCATAAACACTAACTTTTAAAGGACTGTGGAATATAAATCTTAGGTTGTTAAAGGGTCTAAGTCTAGTAAAACATGGGAGAGATGTAATAAATATAGCCACTAATTTGTATAGTAATTGACTTAATTTGATATTTCTAAAAATAGAAATAAATGACCTAAATAAGTACTGGCACAAATGATTTGGAGGTTAAAAACTGGCACATAAGTTGATAGGGTGTCATGAATAGGATCTAGGTGTTATAAATCATGTTGGATAGTAGTGCGGTACCTTAGATAGTAGTGCACTGTAGTAGTGTCCTCTTGTTCAATACTAGTGTCTTTGTGTAGGGACTGATGTGAACTTCTTGGAATAGTTGTGTCTAAGTCTGATAGGACTGTTCCTATGTGGATGAAACCTAATTCATTATCTATGGCTTGTTTTAGACTAATATTGTATAAAAACCTTAGATCTCCATGTTGTTAGGGTATTTTATAATCACAAGTAGAAAAAGTGTGATGCTAGTTAGGTAGGTTGGATGTCCTCAACACCCCATTATATTGGGAGTTGCCTATATACCCATACCTCAAGAGGGTATCAAGCTCAATGTAGTTCTCCCAATATAAGTGCAAGTGCAAGTGAATACTAGTATGAGTGATTTGAATGAAGATTGAGATTGTAAATATGTGTATTTTGATCTTAAGGTGGTTGTAGATGATTGAATGCAAAAGAAGGGTAGAATAAGGATCAACAAACTTGATTGTGCACTAATTGTTTATGTAATTTGCATATGATTTACATCTAGTGGATAATGAACTAAAAGTCATGTGTTTATACTAATTTTGTGCTTGTGTAGAGTGTGATATAAGTTTACACTAACCCTAATTGTCTTAGGAATTGAAAACATATCTATTGGCAGTTTAAATTAGGTAAAAGACATTAGCGTGATCCCTTGGTCACTAACATAATGCGCTAGTGTCTAAAAAATTATGCTAATGTCCAGGTGGAAAACCCTGAGGCATTAGGGTCCTAGATCCATAGGGGAAGGTTTAGGACTAATTTTGGAATGTATGGGGATGTGTAATACCTGCACAAAATCTAGATAATGTTCAAAATAGGCCCTAAGATAGTTATAGGGCTAAGCTAGGGATGGGTGGTCTCAAGTGACACTCATTATACTTAAGTGGCATTTTATATGACTACAGTTCCACACTACTTGTGGAGGATACCACTGAGGTAAACATTAGAGCATCATAAAATCCTAAAAGGATCAAAAAGGAGTGTCCCTCACTAAAGAGGAACGTGAGATCCTTACTACCCTCCTTCAGGAGTTTATTGATATTTTTACCTAGTCTTATTTAGATATGCCTGGCTGGATCTTTCTTTAGTCATACACTACCTTATTGTACACCTGGATGTAAAGCCAATCAAATAAAAGCTCAAAAAAATACATCATCATATATATCAATGAAAAAAGAATTAGAAAAATTATTAGAGGTAGGATGTGTTGATCCCATAGACTATTCAGAATGAATATCCAACATCGTTCTAGTTAGTAAGAAACCATAAAGAATCTGCATATGCACAAATTTTATAAATATTAATAAAGCATACCCAAAGGATTATTTTCTTTTGCTAGATATTATTGTGATAGTATATTTCACAATATATTATGAGATGTTATCTCTTATGGATGGCTTCTCGAGGTATAATCAAATAAAAATAACCCCTGAAGACCAACACAAAACAATGTTCACCACTCCATGGGGGATTTTATATTATCAAGTGATGTCATTTATCCTCAAGAATGTTAGTGCTATAGACCAATGTGCAATGACTGTAATATTTCATGTCATGATGCACAATATTGTAGAAGACTATGAATATGATGTTTTGGGAAAATTCAAGACCAAGACAAGCCATCCTGAAGTGTTATGAAGAATATTTGAAAGGCTTTGATGGGGGTCGTCAATCCCCTTAATTTAATAATGTCAATTCAGGCTGGTGTCTGAAGGCAATATGCAATAAGAGAAAGAGATCTCTATCAAATGGTCCCTTCTACCACACTCCACACTTGCAGAAATTAAAAATCACTCTTGTAGAAATTAAATCACACATGCATGAATTAAATCACACTTGTAAAAAAGTAAATTACTGAATTGAAAAGAAATGATAAACAAATAAAACACCTGCAGGTTGACAATGAACTGTAAAAAGGAATAGTTATAGATACAAAGAAATAAAATAATAATTTACAACAAAATGATAATTTTAGAGTAAATAAATAAACAAAAATACATTGATCCATCTTACTTGGAATGAGTGGACAATGCATTCCTTGGAAGAAAATTTATTCAAAACGCAAGCTTTAGAATAGATTACTCAGAATGATGAAGAAAAAAGTATATTGATTCATTACATTTAGGTGTGGAAGGTTGAATTTATAATCTCATGCTTCCAACCAACACCTTATTCAAGAATAACAACCTAGATATTATAGGCTATCTCAATCTCCACAAAATATGGAGAGAGATATTTATTATAAGTATACAACATAATTTGAATCCCCAAAAAATATAGAGAGAGTTATTTATTGGAATAAAATTATACAAATCTATATTTAGATACAATCTATAAATGGAAAGTATAGATATAGAAATACTCCAAATGGAAAACATTCTTGTGATAGTTGGAAATGATCTTGGTTATCTTAGAATGGACCAATAATATTTAAAATACATTAAAATGTTTTCCAAAGGAGTTTGTGGTAGTTATGTCATAGTCCATAGTAAGCCCATCATAATCTGTAGTAACCCTGTTCAAAGTTCATAGCAATCTTGTGGAAGCCTGTAGCTTACCTATGGAAGTCTATAGCTTGCATGTGGAAGTCTCTAGCTTGCTTGTAGAAGTTTCTAGCTTGCCTATGGAAGTTTGTAGCTCACCTATGGAATTTTGTAGCACATTTGGAAGTCTGTAGCTCACCTATGGAAGTTTGTAGCTTTCTTGTGGAAGTCTATAGCTCACTTATGGAAGTCCATAGCTGTTGGTTGGGTTAGTCTATAGCTACTGGTTGAGCCTATATATGCAGTTTGGGTCAATTCGCAGCTACTGGTTCAGTCTGTAGCTTGGCCAAAATACTAGATCTTCTTTAGGTGCTACTATATAAGACTCTAAAACTACTCCAACATTGTTATTGAATGGTTACTCTTCATACTCTATCTTTTTATAACTTAGTATGGATTGCGTATGCACATATTTACATATTTTTCTTGATAATCATTAGAAATAGATAACAAAGAGATAACCATGAATTATAAATAAATAACCATGATATATAATTTATATTTTATTATAAATAAACTATAAGTTCAAAAAGTACATTTAGATCCACTTCTTATGCAAGGAAAAAAGATGTTATTTCATAGATATAATGAGCCATTTTTAGGGCTCATCAGGTTTCCTAAATACAAGGTGCATCTTAATCCTAAGAAATGTGTATTTGACATCACTTCCGAAAAGTTGTCATGTTTTATTATCTATTTAGGGCATTGAATTCTATCTAACCAAGGTTAAGGCCATTTTATAAATGCCTCCTAATCTAAAGCAACTCCATAGTTTGCAGGGTAAATTTCAATATATTTGATGCCTTATTTCACAATTGGCAGACATATATCTTCTTCTCACTCACCTTTTGAATAAGGGCACCACATTTTCATGGAACACTGACTGTCAACAAGAATTTGAGTATTTTAAATATTATTTGACAAATCCACCTATCTTGGCACCACCAACACCTTGTAAGTCATTATTCCTTTACATTTTAGCAACATAACAACCTTAGGGGCACTTGTTGCTCAACATAATGATCAAGGGGAATAAATAAAAGCATAATATTTAATCATAACATTTTTTGCCTATGAACACAACTATACACTAATTTAAAAAGTTTTCTTAGTAATGGTGTTTACATCTCAGAAGTTGAAATATTACATGCTTAATAATAAAACCATTATTATTGCCAAAGTGGACCCACTTAAGTATTTACCTTCCAAAGCATCTTTAAATGGTCGTATGTCTAAATGGGTCATGTTATTTAGTGAATTTGAGATTGAATACGTATATCAAAAAGTATTTAAGGGGCAAGTATTTGTCGATCAACTTGCTAAAGCACCTTTATCTGATACCAAACCACTCACTTTTGGTTTCCCTGACGAGTCAATCTTAACTCTAAATGAAATATATTTTGAATCTCAACAAATGACATTATAATTTGATGGTTACTACACATCCCATGGGTTTGGATTTATAATTTTATTCATAACACTGTAGGGAAATCTTATTCTCAAGGCTTTCCATAGTGGTTTTACTTATACCAACAATATGGTAGAATATGAAGCACTCATTGTAGGGCTTCACATAGTAGTATAATAGAATATTAAACAATTACATCTTCATGGCGATTCCTTGTTGATTATTAATCAAGTAAGAGATCAATACCAAACAAAGGATGAGAATCTTTTTTCTTACAAAATCATGGTGGACAGCCTCAAACAGAACTTTGAACATATCTATTTTGAATAGATAATAAGGGCTACTAACATGATGATAGACACAATGACAATAATTAGCTCTTTGATATAGATTGTATAACATGTCCACAACTATGAATTCCTTATTAAACATATTTTACAACCAACTCATGATCATTTAATATTTGAGATGGTATGTGAAATTGTTGGTGCCAGTTCACCTTGCTACCATGATTTATATGATTACCTCCAAGACCAAATTCTTCCTAATAATATTTCCCATAACCAACACAAACCCTTTATTTCAAAATGCCTTTTGTTATACCTTAGTGTTACACTCTATTTTAGAGGTTATGATGGAACTCTGCTTCATTATTTAACTTTTTTATAATCTATATTAACACTTAAAGAAGTACACAAAGGGATTTGTGGGACCCACACCAGTGGAATGATCCTTGCCAAGAAACTCATGCAAACCAGATATTATTGACCCACTATGGAATTGATACATGCATGTATGTCAAAAAGTGTGTGCCTTGTCAAAAACATGCTAACCTCATTCATGCTCTAGCTCAAGCACTTTAACTGATCACTACTCCTTGGCCATTTTGCACATAGGGAATTGATCTCATAGGGAAAATCAATCCTACCTGTTCAGATGGACACAAACACATTCTCACTATGATTGAGTATTTTTCTAATTGGGTTGAAGTAATTCCTCTCACTTGCATAATTGGTAAGCAAATTTCTAATTTCATTTTGAATCACCTTATCTACCATTGTGGCATTCCCTTTTATATTATTTCTAATAATGACAAGTCCAAAAATAAGGATGTACAGGCCCTCTCTGCCTGATACCATATCAAACAATGATTTTACACTCCTTATTCTCCCTAAGGCAATGGCCAAGTCAAGGTATTTTACAAGACCATGGTCAAAATACTTATAAAGATTGTTAATGCCACTGGCCTTGATTGGCACTTGTTTTTATTTTTGACCCTCTCAGCCTACTGTACCAAAATGTGAACCATAACAAGAGCCACACCATATTCCTTAGTTTATGGAATTGAATTTATTTTACCTATCAATATTGAGTTGCCTTCCTTGCACACTTAATTATAGGATATCATTGATGATGAGGTATATAGAGTAGGTCGGTTACAAGAATTTAAACTACTTGATGAAAAATGGGTGGATGCCTTGAATAATCTCCAAACATATCAAAATAGGTTACGTCATAATTATAACAAGTGTAACATACCCATAGAGTTTAAACTTGATCATCTTGTGCTGAAAGAGAATTAGAAAAATACCAATGTAGAGAGAGAAGGGCAAATTTGAGCCTAATTAACTATGACTATTTATTATTATAGCTAACTATGGGTTTGGGTAATATAGGTTGGCTACACCAAATGCGAAAGAGCTAGATAGGACCATGAATATTATACATCTCAAGTATTTTTATGCTTGATTTGTTTGAACATTATCTATGAGGAACCATGCTTGGGGGCAAATCTTATCATCTTCCATTCATTCATTTTTTATAATTAATTCAATTCTCTTTTTCTCCCATCCTATTACCATACTGATCTTGATTCTAGTTTACAAGTACAATAGATAGATTCAGAGAAATATTTAGTAGGTGATTCAAATTTGGTCACCATTAACACATCCTTTAAGGCAATATTTCAAAGCACTTCGACATGCTTTTCCTGTGTAGAGATCCCTAAAATTGCATATTTTAGATTTTTCCAAGTCTTATACCATTATTATCACTTTAGCATTATTCCTATCCCAACATGTTGTTGATTTTTAGTATCTTTCATTATACATTGAATTACAATGGCTTAAGGTTCATTAAAACTATATAGACAATGCTTAGTTTACGAGGTCAATTTGGCCACCCCTATTCCACACTCTCACAATTTTTCAATTAATTTAAGCCACAATCTTACCATTTTTATAGTAATTTAATCCACTCTCTCATCATTTTGTGAGTAATTTAAGCCACTCTTATTATTTTGAAATCAATTTAAGCCACATTCTTGTTGTTTTACAAGAAATTTAATCCACAGTCTCGTTGTTTTATGAGTAATTTAATATTTGCTCTCATAATTTTATGAATAATTTAAGCCATGATCTTTTTATTTTTAAAGTAATTTAAGCCACGCTCTCACCATTTTACAAATAATTTAAGCCAAGCTCTCACTGTGTTGTGGGCAATTTAAGTTCTTAACATTTTGTGAGCACACCCCATTACAACTAGTTTAGTTATTATTTGAACCCATGCCTCAGGTTATTTTTCATTTGTTAGGTAGTTCCATGTACATTTCTTAATATTTTGTTTTGAACCTTAATCCAAAAAATCCCAAAAACATTCAAAAAACAAAAAAAAATAGAAAATCCCCAAAAGAGATTTAAAGCTATAAAACCTTTACATAAATTTGTCATTTTATTGGATGATGGATTTCCCTATAATTTATATTTTGTGTGTCATTATTTAAGTATTATATGGATATGTCATTTCATTGGAATCAAACAAATAATAGGGGCAAATGTTTTTATCTTCACCATGATATCTCCATTGCATTTAATCACCTCTGATCATTTAAACCAACTTTTGATTCCCCATTTATCTAGGTGTTTACCTATGTATTGGGTGGGTGTATCTCATTATATGATGATCACTTTAATCAACAATGTTATCCATTCATTTCAATCCCATTTCTAGGAGAACTATATTCGGCCCAAGGCCCACATAGACTATGTAGGTAGTGCTTGGCTTCATGGGGTAGCTAGGGATAACTCGGCCACTATTATTCCCATTTTATTTTCCCCTAAACTTTTTACTTTATGCTCTGGTTATTTTATGCACCCATCCCTATTTTTCTCTTTAATCGAGTTCATTCTAATCATATCATCAATTTTCTTCTTTCCCATCCTTAGAAGAACTACATGTGACCTGATGGTCTGCGTGGACTATGTAGGTGTGTTTTGTTGCATGGGGCAATTGAAGTCATCTCGACTACCCATTCTTAATTCTTTTATTCCAACTTTATTTTCTAAATCATCATGCTATCCTATCTGACTTTCCATAAACTTGGGGGAAAATCACCAAGAGTAACAACTTACTCACATTCCATTTGATTACATATTTGTTTTATGTTTGTTTATTTATTTATTTTTTTTGTTTGCTTTCTTGTTTATTTATTTTTAATTGTATTGATTTCTATTTTATTTTATTTTATTTAGGTGCATTATGTTTTACACTTATCTCTTGATTATCCATATCTTGAATTTAATTTGTTAACATATATATCTTTTCTTTACTAATTTTTTTTTTTAGGTGTATTATGCTTTACACTTACATCTAATTTTCATATATTGATATTGAGTTAAGTATTTGCATCTAGGCTAGTCCTTGTGAGTATAAAATAATGTTATCATGGTTTATTTCTATATTATGATGCATATTGCTATTGGATAAATTAAAAATTCAAGTGCTAAGGAGTCTCATTTATCAATGTCATGTAACAAGACAACATCCCCTCATGAGATGATTCAACATATGCTCATATGCCAAACAAATAAACATTAGAAAAATCATCACATTTTTCATCATCTAAACAAACAAAAATTGAAAAAAATGAATACATCTATGCTAATTAGGATATGCATCTCCAAAATAAGCACATAAAACTAGTCATAACCAATAAGCATCATGATCAAATGATAAAAACATCTAAAAAACATCAATCACATTTGAGATATGGACAAGAAGAACATCAACATGAAATTAAATAGAATAAAATCATGGCAAACACAACATACATCCACATCAATATCATATATGCCAATATACATGAATCAAAAGATTACATCATATATATCAAAAGAATATCATAGTCTATGTACATCAGGTGATCAAAAATTAAAAAATATATATGTATACATCTCAAAATCAATGTTTATCCATTGATATATGTTGGATGAATATTTTGTCAATCAGCTAATCGATGAGCAAAATAGGTCTTATCATCCACATCAAAGGAGATTGGTCAGCCCAGTGTGCATGTTTACTACATCAGAGGTGGACAAATCTCTCCTCTCATCAAGGGGAGGTTCCCTATAAATATGCAGGAGCTATATACTATAGATATAAGCAAAAACTAACACTCAGGGGTGGCATACACCATCCATCTCTCTTTTTTTAGAGATGATGTTCACAGACAAAGGAGAAAATCCAAGTGGAAACACTGAAGGCACTTCTCTTTTTTTAGTAGTGGTCTTATAACAAATAGTTATAGTTATTTCTGGTGGGTAACAAGTAATTGGTAACAAAAAGGGCGTAGTAACCAACAAGATGAAATAGAACACAAAGTTTCCACCTCAACTGCCCAAAGAGTAAAACACAAAGGATAATGGGGGCACAAAGTCATCCCAGAATCTTCAACATAGAAAGAAACTAGAAACACATACTAAAGACAACTATAACAACACAAAGTCTAAAAGTAACTGACTTCAAGTCATCTTCCTTATCACTTCCACTAGTTTTGCTTTTTAAATTAAATAAACAATAATGCTCCTAGGAAATAGACATAAGAACAATTCCCTAAAATAGCACAAGATATAATAGCACAAAGTCTGTGAGTGTCTTGCTTTCTCATTCAGATAAAATAATATTAACAACAATCTGAGCTCAATGTCTCAATATTCACCTTTCAATTTGGGCAGAGTTTTGCTTCTGTAAATGAAAAAGATCTTCCCTTTGCATAATGAGATAAATTACAATGTATAGCAACCAAGCAAGGCTTGGCACTCTTTCTCATGGGACAGCTCGTGTGGCAATCAATACCTTAAATGCATTTCCAGATTTGTCAAAGGACTGCATTGAAAATAGGGTGGCTATCTTAACTATGGCATGTCATTTCATCTCATATGTCTTCTCCTAGGTCTGGATCATTTGGTCTATCCCCTCTGATGTCTATACAGCTGTCCATATTGTCTTTACTCCAAAGGAGACCAACAGGCTGTGCCTTCAATGTTTGCAAGCTTGAAAAACTACTTTGCAGACTATTCTAGCTATCAGAATAACTACTGCATAAATATTTTCCTCTTTGTCTCTTCTTGCTACGATTTGAGCTCTCAGGCTATCTTTTCCCTTTTCTGGTTTTAGCTTTTCCTGGCATTTGAGTTCTCAGGGCTATATCCTCGGTCTTGCTAGCTATTTAAGAGCTTCCATCAACGGTTCTTCCCTTTGGCATTTTGGCCTTTGAATGCATTTAGGTCCACGCTCAAGCCTTCAAAGATCAATGAATATTTCACTTCTGTGAATTTGACGTCTTTGGGCCCGTCATCGTTAGGAAACCAACAGCTAGTTTGTTTCCCTAAATTTGACGGCTACAGGGATGTCACCAGACGTCTGGATCCCTCCAGCTAGTTCATGGTGTTTAACTTTGACGTCTACAGGCCCATCATATTCCTTGGCAATTCCTTCAACTTTGTCATTTGATCCTTTTTCAGAGGGGACTTGCCCTTTGAGGTCTTGAGAAAGGTCTAATTTTGCTCAGGGAGAGCCCCCCCGCAAGGGTTCCTGCCCTTCAAGCGGTCTTCAGATGGCCTTCAGGCTTCTTTCTCTCAGAGAGTCCTTAGGTTAATTCCTTTGTATAAAATGTCCAAAGGAATTCCTTTAGACATTTTGTCAGAAGGAAATCTTCCTTCGCCTTTTCATCTTTGCCGCTTTCCATCGAGCTTCTTCGATCGGGTTAATTTATTCAAAAAAAAGTCTGAAGGAATTCCTTCAAACTTTTTGTCTGAAGGAAATGCCTTGACAACTTTGCCACAGAAAATCCTTCTGAAGGAATTCCTTTGTTTGCTCGGCCTTTGAAATGGTCCAACTCGCTCATCACCTACCCTCTGCAAGGGC
The DNA here is from genome assembly GCA_037957365.1 of Torreya grandis. Taxonomy (NCBI): domain Eukaryota; kingdom Viridiplantae; phylum Streptophyta; class Pinopsida; order Cupressales; family Taxaceae; genus Torreya; species Torreya grandis. The sequence continues at coordinate 3,500,147 of JARHVA010001008.1, read as the reverse complement.
TGTCTGACCTCCAAGGTTGCCTTTCAAAAAAGTTGCAAGGGTCTATTTTGGCTGCTAAGTGCCCTCTACAAGGGCACTTGTCCTTCAGGCTCTTAGAAGACCCCTTTGAATTTCTCAATTGAAAAAATGGCTAGGTGTTAAACCTATTTCTTTTCTACAGAGTCTTTAGAAACTAACCTGCAGAGTCCGTAACAACTAACTTGCAGAGTCCGTAGATTCAAGTTCATAGAACTGGGGGAGTCTGTAGAAATGAGTTCATAGATTTTCTACCTACAGAGTCCATAGTTCCACCTACAGATTCCATAGTTTTGAGGCCTTGAAGTTCCTAGAAACTGAGTTTATAGAAATGAACCTGCAGAGTCTATAGAAACTAAGTCTGTAGTTTTTTCTAAGTTTTCTATAACCTTGAAAGAGTCCGTAGAAATCTAGCTTGCGGAGTCCATATAAACCTATTTGTAGAGTCCATAGTTTTTTACCTGTGGAGTCCATGGAAATTGAGTCTGTAGTTCCACCTGCAGAGTTTGTAGATTCAAGCCTGCAGAGTCTGTAGATTCAAGATTGCAAAGTCCATAGAAATGAGTTCATAGAACTAAGGGATTCCGTAGAAATTATATAGTAGGGTCCCTTAGCTAAAAAAGTTTGAAAAATAGAGAATTTGAAGCCTCATAACAATTTTTAGAAGGGAAGAGAGAATTTTTGGCTTGTAAGATAAAAAATAGTTTGTGTTGTCCCAAAAATGAGTGACAGACTTTGGGGACAACAGCTGGCTCCAGTTGGGGAACTTCCCTTAGTTAAGATTTTGAAGCTACTAAGGGGAGTAGAGACTAGAATCTCTAGTGCCTTTAAGTGTGCCATTGGGCTATGGAGTCATGCTACCCAAAAATGAAAGGCTCCAAAAATGAAAATGAACAACACACAATAGAAACAAAGGCTATACAAATATACATATGTACAAGGGAACTTATCTAATACTTCAAGAGTTGAAGTGCTTCAGATGTTGCCCATTGTGAGGAAGAGAAAAGAGCATGCCATCTTGATACTTCAATAGGAAGCTATTTTCACCATTGAGCTGATGGATAATAAATGGGCCTCTCCATAGGGAGTCAAACTTCCCATGCATCCCCTTTGGTCCTCTCCTTTTATCCCACAACAAGACTTGATCTCCAATCTAGAAATCACAATTTTCTGCCTTCTAGTCGAAGAGCTTCTTCACCAAACTTTGATGGGCAACAATTCGGTCCACCACCATAGTTCGCTGCTCCTTCAGCTCAGTTAGGCACATGATCCTCTTATCAATGGTGTTTTCATATGTTTGATCTTCAATTGCCTTAGCCAATTTCAATGCTGGCAATGCCAAGGTGATTGGTATTTCAGCATTAAGACCATAAATAAGTTGAAAGGGAGACATACCAATTACTCTCTTTAGTGTAATCTTGTCTACCCATAAAGCATCAACCAATGCTTTATGCCATGTCCTTTGGTTGTCATCTACCAGCTTCTTGATGATAGTCACCAGGTTCTTGCTTGATTCAGCTTGTCCATTCCCTTGTGGAAAGTAATTAGAAGAGTGGGAGAGGGTAATCCCATAGTAAAAATAGAATTGAGTGATCTCCTAGGAAGTGAAACAAACTGCATTATTAGTGACAATCTTGGTTGGGACCCCAAACCTGGAAATGATGTTCTCTTTGAGGAAACTACACACTACTTCTGAAGTAGCATGCTTGGTTGGGATAGCTTCCACCCACTTGGTGAAGTAATCTGTGGTTGTGAGGACATAATCATGTCCAACACTTGAAGATGATTTTACAACACTAATGAAATTGATGCTCCATTACTTAAATGGCTCTTTCATCACCACTGGCTTGAGAGGCAAGGCAACTAACTTGGGTCTCCCAACAAACTGCTGGCATAGTTCACATTTTCTTACCCATTTGTATGCATCTTCAAAGAGAGTTGGCCAGTAATACTTGGCTCATAGAATATTATGGGCAGTTACAGGGGCAAAAAAAAGTCCTCCACAGGCCAGATTATGGAAGGACTTTAGAAGTTAGTTGTGCTATTCTTTATTCACGCAGCGAAGGAAAACTCCATCCAGGCTCCTCTTATACAGGCCATTGTCCTAGAGGACAAAATTTGCAGCTTTCAACTTAATAGTCCTCCTTTTTTATAAGACAAGTGAGCAGGACACTCACCATAAGGAAATGAGCAATATCTGAATACCACTCATTTGTAGTGGATACAAAGAGGACTGTTGGCGTGTCTTCTTCTTCTGATTCTTCATGCTCTGCTTGTTTTGGCTTGTTATCAACAATCAATTGGCATAGGCCTTTTCCATGTGCCAGCTTCATTAGTTTGATGACTAGATCAAACTCTTGGATTTTAGCAATCTAATTCCCTCTTTTGGTTCCAAACTCCTATTGAGTTAATATGGATTTATCTGTGGTATCAAGAACTAAGGCAGTAATGTGTGAATTCAGGATGTTGAAGCAAAAATGCTTCACTGCCTTTACCATTGCATAGGCATGCTTCTACATGTTTGAGTACTTCAGCTCATGAGCTTTGAGAGGATAACTCATGAAAGAAATGGGAGATTCTATACCTTATTTATTCTATTGAACCAAAATTGCTGAAAGCGTGTGTTTAAAAGCATAACTATATATGGTGAATTCCTTGTTGTAGTCTGGACAAACCGGAATTGGGGCATGGGCGATAGCTATCTTTATATCTTGGAATGCCAATTTGCCTTCTTCAGTCTAGCTGAAAGTGGCCTTACCCTTCATCATATTCACAATATGGCAAGTCTTCTCAATAAAGTCAGGGATGAACCTTCTTAAGAAATTCACTTTTCCAAAGAAAGAGTGAACTACAGTCTTACTTATGGGCAAAGTAAGCTATTGGATAGACTTGACTCTGTTTGAGTCAATCTTTATGCCTTCTCTGGACACAATGTGTCTGAGAAGCTTTCTTTCAGTTACCCCAAAAATAGACTTTTTAGGGTTTAAGGAAATGCCATTCTGGTGGCAGCGTTCCAGCACTTGTTGCAAGTGGCGCACATGATCTAGGCGATGCTTAGAAAAGACAGTCAAGTCATCAAGATCAACTACACTAAACTTAACCATTTCATCCTTGAATGCAAGTTCCATTGCTTTTTAGAAGGTGGTGCTAGCATTTTTCAAGCTAAAAGGCATCTTTCTATATGCAAACATGCCCCAAGGTATGGTGAACACAGTCTTATGCTAGTCTGCTTCACCAATTTCAACTTCATTGTATCATGAGAAGCCATCCAACATTGATAACATCTCTGAACCAGTCACTATTTGAAGTACTTGATCCATGATAGGCAAAGGATAGTTATCCTGTAACGATGACTGATTCAAATTCTTGAAGTCCACACAAAGGCAAATTTTGCCATTATTCTTCTTTACAGGCACTATATTTGCAATCCATGTGGAAAAATGGATTGGGAAAATGATTCTAGCATTCAACATTTTTTGTATCTCAAATATAATAGTACCTGATATCTTCAGATTATACTACGTAGATTTTTGCCTGTAAGGTGCCAAATCACTTTTGAGAGGAATGTCATGGTGAATTTCATCAGGCTTGAGTGACTTCAAATCATAATAGGAGTATGCTAAGACGTCTATGTAATGTTTGAGCAAAGTAGTGAACTTGAACCTCTCCTCAAGAGTGCAACATTTCCTAATGTTCACCATCTTGGGATCTTCCTTGGTACCTAGATTTACCTAAATAAACTCCTGGGAGGAGCTTGAATCCATTTGTTGCTGTTTGATGAATCTATCATGTTTGTCAAATAGCTTCTCAAGGGAAACCAACTCTTTTGGGATTTTATTCCCTTTCAGGTATAGGAAATCTTCACATGTGTCTGGACTTGATTTAGGGGCTGGTTCAAGCTTTTGAGGTTCACTGCCTTCAAAGTGCAGCCATTCAAAGCTGTCTTTTTATTACAAGAAGGTAATGATTTGGCTATCATTATCGAACACCTACCAATGAATGGTATTGTCAAGTACACTTGGTTGAAAGACCAATTCAATAATATACTTGTCTCCTTTAAAGTCGGGATGAGGAACTAAGAGAGTTACTAAAACGGCCAATGCATCAGCTTTGTCATTGAATTCTCTTGGTATAATAGAGATGTTGAAAGCATCAAAGTTTTCATTTTGATCCTAGACTAGATTGCAGTAGTGGCACAATCTCTCATTTTTGGTTTGATACAGGTTTCTAACTTAACAAACCACCAATTCAGCATCTCCTTTGCCATGAAGGAGTTTGATGCCTTTGTCTTGAGTAGCCCTCAATTCAAGCAATAATGATTCATACTTAGCTATATTATTGGTATTGCAAAATTGTAATTTGTAGAATAAAGGAAAAATATCTCCTTGAGGAGATATCAGCACAACCCCAACTCTTGAATCGGTAGAAGAGCAGCTACCATCAAATTCAAGAATCTATACCTCATTAGACACTACTTTTTCTTTAGATTCTTCTTCATTTGGACGTGGAGATCCTTCCACACTTGCATTGCACTCTACCAATTCTTCTACTATTCTTTCTAAAAAAAATTTAGGTTGTCACCCTTAGAAGCTTCATCAGGCACCTCATGAACTTCTTTCGTGGATAGAAAGTAGTTACCCATGCCTGAAGACTCAAACAAAATTTGAGCTTTAGGTGCTGATGTTTGGGTGACCACATATTTTGCTTCTTTTTCATGAAGCAATCTTTTCATAATACCTTTGACTGGGATCCTTGCTTCGAATAGATCCATGCTCAACTCACCACCAACATCCTTACAGAAATTTTGCCCAAGAAGGATGCCATATGATGCTGGGATGTCAGCCACCAGGATAGTCATCTTGATTCTTATGTCTAAAAAGACAACAAATGTAAATTGAGCGTCTTTGATTTATTCCAGCAATGGTACTTGCTTGCTATCCATGGAGAAACATCTCCTAAACATCTTGGTTAGTGTGAGACCAAGGGATTCTACCACTTTGGTAGGCATGACATTGTTTGAAGCTCTGAAATCAATGATGTAATTACTCAGCTTGTGACTGTTTATCAACAGAGAACCATATAAAGGCTCTATTTTCCTAGGGGTAGCAGGAGGAGTAATGACAAGGTTGTTTGGGATAGACATGTTCCTTGGGGGATCATGAGTTACCTTCTGAGCTTCTTGTCTTGCTGGGATGGTTTGGTTATTTACACATTGAACCAATTTATCCAATTGATCAGGATTGGATTACAAAAATTCAAATTCAGACATTTGGATCTTAGTTTTTTTGACATGGTCAATTATGTCAAATGTCTTAAATGAACTATGAAGAGGGGAAGGGAGTTCATCCTTCTAGTTTTTAGGAGGAGGAGGACTGATCTGCAAATTTGAAGTTGAAGGTGAAGGCAAGTTTGGAGCACTTACTTCTTTGACAATCACCTGGTCCTTGGGCTAGAAAGGTAGGGTGGTTCCTCACTTAGCAATTGAAATTATAGGCTGAGATTGCTCCTCTATCTTTTATTTATCAACTTATTAGGCTGAATGGTTCTTGGACCATGTGAAAATAGCGTATGATCCTTCAGTTACTTTACCTTCACTTTTGGGTTCATCCTGGTAATTTAGGAAACCAATGTTGGAGTCTCCAGCTGATTCTTGTTGGTCCTCCATGAAGATATCAATGTCATTTTCTTGATCAAACTCAGGTTGAAAAGAGGAATCATGTTTTATTTCCAAATATCCAACTACTAAGTTGGTTGGAGGTGCTTCAATGGCTAGGTTCCCCCATGGGGGAGGAAGATGATTTGCTTGTCCTTGATTCCTAGCCACATTGCCTTGGTATGACTGATTCTAAAATGTCCTCCTTGGTGCATCTCTATATGAAAGATTAGATGACATTCATTGTGCCATTTGCTTTTTAAGAGCTAACAATTCATTTGCTAGCTTCTGCACCATTAGATCAGTGGTGGTTGAAGGTGAGTATTCAGAGGAAGAAGAAGATTTACCTCTATTTGGATCTCTCCTTATCTTTCTTGCCAAGATAAGGTCATCTTCCACCTTAGTGGCCAAGTCTTGTGCAGCCTCAAGGTCTATGTGGCTAGCACGTCTCAGTAGAAAACTCACTTCAGGTAGCTGTGAGTTGATGAAGAAGCATTTGAGGTTTTCAGGTGTTGGCTGAGCAATTATAAGAATTCTATTCCTTAGCTTGTCAAACTTTGCTACGAAATCCCTCATAGGTTCATGAGGTTCCTTCTTCATCTGTGTGAGCTGGGCCAGCAAGACATGTGCATCTTCTATGGGCTTGAACCTGGATTTGAATTTAGCTTTGAGTGTGTCCCAGTCAGTCACTGATCTAGCTTGTAAATGGTAGAACCAGTCTGTAGTAGCACCTTGTGGTGTTTCCATAAAAAGCCTGACTGCCATGTCTTCAAATTCCACTCTTATTACACCATAGGCTATGATGAAGGCTACAATGTGTTCATCAAGATGAACTCTCCCATCACCAAAGAATTTGGGGAAATTCTTCCTTGAACTGTGTGGTAGCTCATGTAGAGGTGGAGTAAGATTTATTGGACCAAAAGAGTTACCCCAGGGGCCTTAAACTACCATGATTGGATTATGAAAAAGAGGGATAATAAATTTTGGTGGCGTGTGGATGGGCAATGCTTTGCTAACAATAGAAAAGGAAGATTTACCTTGTGTTGGTGACCTGGTATAGGTAGGAAGAACACTCCTAGATCGTTGAGCTTGAAGTTGGGGAGGGAATAAGTCAAAATTTCCTTGCTGCACCAACTCAAAGATAGTGTCAACAACACCTTGAACTCTCTGGCTTTTGGTATAGCATGGAGTTACCAGATTGTGAAACAAAAATGGAAAAGGACTGGTCTTGCTTCAGCTTGGAGCTTGAGACTTCAAACTGCTTGTCTTTCCCCAGCAGAGTCGCCAAAAAGACTGTTGGGTGAACATTTTGTCAATCAGCTAACTGATGAGCAAAATAGGTCTTATCATCCATAACAAAGGAGATTAGTTAGCCCAATGTGCAGGTTTACTACATCAGAGGTGGACAAATATCTCCTCTCATCAAGGGGAGGTTCCCTATAAATATGCAGGAGCTATATACTATAGATATAAGTAGAAAATAACAGTCACATGTGGGATACACCATCCATCTCTCTCTTTTTATAGATGATGTTTATAGACAAAGGAGAAAATCTATGTGGAAAAATTGAAGGCACTTCTCTTTTTTCAGAAGTGGTCTTACAACAAACAATTGGAGTTCTTTCTAGTGGGTAACAAGTAATTGGTAACAAAAAGGGTGCAATAACTAATAGGATGAAATAGAACACACAATTTCCACCTCAACTGCCCAAAGAGTAAAGCACAAAGGATAATGGGGGCACAAAGTCGTCCCAAAATCCTCAACATAGAAAGAAACTAAAAACACACACTGGAGACAACTATAACAACATAAAGTCTGAAAGTAACTGACTTTAGGACATCTTCCTTATCACTTCCACTAGTTCTGACTTTTAAATTAAATAAATAAGAATGCTCCTAGGAAATAGACATAAGAACAATTCCCTAAAATAGCACAAGATATAACAACACAAAGTCTGTGAGTGTCTTGCTTTCTCATTCAGATAAAATAATATGAACAACAATCTGAGCTCAAAGTCTCAATATTCACTTTTCAATTTGGGCAGAGTTTTGCTTCTGTAAATGAAAAAGATCTTCCCTTTGCATAATGAGATAAATTACAATGTATAGCAACCAAGCAAGGCTTGGCACTCTTTCCCATGGGACATCTCGTGTGGTAGTCAATGCCTTGAATGCGTTTCCAAATTTGTCAAAGGACTGCATTAAAAATAGGGCAACTGTCTTAACTATGGCATGCCATTTCATCTCATATGTCTTCTCCTAGGTATGGATCATCTAGTTTGTCCCCTCTGACATATGCACAATTGTCCATATTGTCTTTACTCCAAAGGAGACCAACAGGTTGCACCTTCAATGTTTGCAAGCTTGAAAAACTACTTTGCAGACTGTTCCAGCTACCAAAATAACTACTACATAAATATTTTCCTCTTTGTCTCTTCTTGCTGCAATTTGAGGTCTCGAGCTATCTTTTCCCTTTTCTAGTTTTGTCTTTTCCTAGCATTTGAGCTCTCAGGGCTATATCCTCAGTCTTGCTGGCTCTTTATGCTCTTCCATCAACGGTTCTGCCCTTTGGCATTTTGGCCTTTGAATGCATTCGGGTCTGCACTCAAGCCTTCAAAGATCAATGGCTATTTCATTTCTATGAATTTGACGTCTTCGGGCCCGTCATCATTAGAAAACCAATGGCTAGTTTGTTACCTTGAATTTGATGGCTATGGGGACATCACCAGATGTCTGGATCCCGATGACTAGTTCATGGTGTTTAACTTTGACATCAGTGGGCCCATCATATTCCTTGGCAATTCCTTTGGCTTTGTCATTTGATCCTTTTTTAGAGGGGACCTACCCTTCGAGGTCTTGATAAAGGTCTAATTTCACTCGGGGAGAGCCCCCCATAAGGGTTCCTGCCCTTCGGGCAGTCTTCGGATGGCCTTCGAGCTTCTTTCTTTTGTAGAGTCCTCGAGTTAATTCCTTCATACAAAATGTCTAAAGGAATTCCTTTAGACATTTTATCTGAAGTAAATCTTCCTTCTCCTTTGCATCTTTCTCGCTTTCCATCAAGCTTCTTTGGTTAGGTTAATTTCTTTAGAAAAAAGTTTGAAGGAATTCCTTCAAATGTTTTATCTGAAGGAAATGCCTTGACAACTTGGCCAAAAAAATCCTTCTGAAGGAATTCCTTTGTTCGCTCATCCTTTGAAACGGTCCAACTCACTCATCGCCTACCCTCCGCAAGGGCTGTTTGACCTCCAAGGTTGCCTTTCAGAAAAGTTGCAAGGGTCCATTTTGGCTGCTAAGTGCCCTCTGTAAGGGTACTTGTCCTTCAGGCTCTTAGAAGACCCCTTTGAATTTCTTGATTGAAAAAATGGCTAAGTGTTGAACCTATTTCTTTCTTGCAGAGTCTGTAGAAACTAACCTGTAGAGTTCGTAGAAACTAACCTGCAGAGTCCGTAGATTCAAGTTCATAGAACTAGGGGAGTCTGTAGAAATGAGTTCGTAGATTTTCTACCTGCAAAGTCCGTAGTTCCACCTGTACAGCCTATAGTTTTGAGGCCTTGAAGTTCATAGAAACTGAGTCTATAGAAATGAACCTGTAGATTCTGTAGAAACTAAGTCTATAGTTTTCTCTAAGTTTTCTCTAACCTTGAAAGAGTACGTAGAAATCTAGCTTACGAAGTCTGTAGAAACCTTATCTGTAGAGTCTATAGTTTCCTACTTTTGGAGTCTATGGAAACTGAGTCCGTAGTTCCATCTGCAGAGTTCATAGATTTGAGCCTGCAGAGTCCATAGATTCAAGCCTGTAGAGTCCGTAGAAATGAGTTTGTAGAACTGGGAGAGTTCGTAGAAATTATCTGCAGGGTCCCTTAGCTAAAAAAGTTTGAAAAATAGAGAATTTGAAGGCTCATAACAATTTTTAGAAGGGAAGAGAGAAGTTTTGGCTTGTAAGACCAAAAATAGTTTATGTGTTGTCCCAAAAATGAGTGACAGACTTTGGGGACAATAATATATACATATACATCGCCAAATATACATAATATAAAACTAATAAGAAAAATATCATATCTGGCTTTGTTTATCACCAGGTGGATTAGGATCAAAACTATCCTATGCTTGGGAATGGTGGTGGTTGTTGTGAAGTCCTCGTGACTCCTTGATGTGGGGGTGGCTAGGCTACTAAAGCCTCTAATGTTGATGTGCGACATGACCTAGAGATCCATCTAGTCCTTCAACTTTGTGTGAAATTGGGTGACCTAAGATTTGATAGTACTGTCATCTCATAGAGACTCCTATAATATTCAGCCTCATCCTTAGATTGAATCACATCATCCTTATCCTGAGCCATGTCTAGCAATGACTTTGATAAACCCTACTTTGTAACCAACTATCTCATTGCCTGCCACTCCCCATAGATCCTATGAACATCCGCTTGATACCTATGTGTAATCAAAGAATCCAAGGACAATGTTAGTCTATGCACTAGTAGAGTGAAAATAATGAAAAAAACACATCAAAGGGGCTACTTGGGGGAGAACATAACAAGTAAACAATAAACAATGCAAAGATAAGAACAACACTCTTTACCTTCCTTGTGAATTAAAATTTTACGTTATCCTAGAGGGATTATGCTCAACTTTGTGGGAAAAAAGTCTTCATCAATGATGCATATGCATCATCTCAAGATGCTTGTTCACTTTGGCAATTGGATATGGCATATGTTGATTTTGAATCTTTCTCTATGGATTTATACATAGTAGGTTTGGCTCAATAAGCTTATTGAAGGTGTGTGAGGATCCTCCTATTTATATGTTTCCAAAAATGAGGAGATTGATTTATGGCCATCCATCTCAAGATCAAGATTTGTGTCCACATAAATTAAATTTTAGAGGTTCAAGGCCATAAATGAGCCAAATAATTTTTCACTTATGAGGGATGGCTTACACATATTGATATTTGTTTACATTGAATTTTGAATGTTTCAGCATTTTTAGCCTAAGTCATGCATGATGTCATCTTTTGGGTGAATTTTGTAAATATCTATTTTTAAATTATCACTAATTAGCCATAAATTTTTTAAATAATGATTTAATTAGATTTAATCATTTGAACAATTCTGATTAGGTTAATTGTCATTTATAAATTTTGACATGGTTGTCCTTCACACTTGGCCAAAATTGATGATTTGCTATGTTACAATTTAATTAGGGATGAATTTGTGAGAGGTTATTGTTGTGTATAATGTATTACCCAAATAGGGATGTATTAGTATGATTCAAAGGTCAAATAATAGGTGTAAAGATGAGTTTGGGTGCTTTAATGATTTCTAGGCTTAATTTGCATTGTTTGCTAGAAATTGGTCTGATGTATATTTAGACACAAAAGTGGCCAAAATGGAGGGTCTACATTTTTCCCATGTTTGAGAAGGCATTGAAAGACACATATAAAATAACATATTTTCAAATAATGAAAAAGTTTTTAAGAAGAATGGAAGATAATGATTGAGGAATGATGATATAAACAAAGTTTGGGAAGCCTATGATGCCCCCTCGAACGAGTGGCTAAAACATAAGATTGATGGACAATCCCTTGAAAAGAAGCAAGAAGGAAAATAAAATCCATGGATGAGATTAATCCAATTGAGATAATGCTTGCATGTGTTTATTTACAATGATAAGAATAAAATTGATGTGTTGATAACCATAGGTTGTTATGAGTCAACAAGGTCAAGTTCATGCCGTAGAAGGTGATCTTGATTGAATAATTATTTTTCTCTAGTAGGGAGGATTTGATCATGATCAATTGATTGTGCCCCAGTACGGTGGATTATAAAGCATAACTATTGTCACTAAATTTAGTACCCTTGGAGAGGTAGTTAAAGCCTACTCTAATTGAGTGAAATAATGGGGTTACTCCTAGACCTATGGGTTGTCTATAGTGGGGGTAAACCTCTAGATTGAAGGGATAACTCCCTTGATATATCTAATTAATCTCATCACCTACACTACTAACTTGTTGAAGTGAAAAGGGGAAAGAGAAACATGAAATAAATCTAACTGAATGAGGTGATACACCAAGTTTAACTCCAAGAAAATACCATGGACTTGGACTATGAAAGGTGATTCATAAATCTAATCTCAACATCCAAGGTTTCTCTTAACATAAGTATTTCAACATGGAAGGTAAGATGGAAATGCATTTATCAAGGTGGATGAATAAGAGGTTTGATTATAGACACTAGTACTCTTACTTACACTTAAAGACATGCTTGAACACTAACTACACTTCATGTGACATGTTAAAGAGTAGATTACTTGCAAAAAACATGAAAGAATAAGGTGAACACAAGGATAAATGATTATCACTTATCATTTAACTATGCACTACTTCACACACTTGGATAAGAAGTTAAGAACTCAAAACCAACTTGAAATATTTTATTCAAAGGCAAAATCATTACTCAAACTAGCAGGTCTTTGTCATACCAGATGTGGATGGATTACAAATCCAAAAGTGGTTGATTATATAGAGAAGTGTGAAGAGAGAGAGGGGTAAAATATAATAATATTGACAATTATCTATGTGAGTTACAATAAGAAAGGGAGTTATGTAACAGTCATAGACATACCTCCAAAGCTATGTGTCTCACTTTTGAAGATGCTCCAACCCTCCACGTGGTATAGGAGTTACAACTTGGATTGACACCTTGAATAGACTATTGAAAAATATCCTTCCTTGCATAATAATGGTGACAAATGGACTTATCCATCATGAATTCACCATGAAATAATCTAAAAAAACTCATTGGACACTTATCATGCCTTAAAAAACTCCTCTAATCTGCTATTTCATCATTCATGTGCATAGGTGTCTTGAAACTCTTCATTTCCCAAGCTTAGCTTGGTCTAAGTGGCCTAAAACTCAAGTTAATCTTATTATAATCACTCTATCTCCATATATGGTCTTCAAATATGTTATCAAACCTAAAACAAACCATTTTGGTTCTTAGAACAACTTCCAAGACTCCATTTTGCTCCTTAAGCCCTCGCTAGGTCTATTTTCCTTATAGCCATAAAAACCTATAAACCTCCTCATGAAAGAGAATATATGGAGTTTATTGATAAACCATGTTTAAATTTCATGTTTAGTTCTGAGTGGAAGCCCATTTTTCTACCTCTCTTGAATTAGCCCTCCTTGCCTAGAACCTGGTTTTATTGTTCTAGACCTCTCCCAAAAATGTGAAATCACCAAAAAGAATGTGATTCATTTTACCTAGGATATCACCAACATCCATGTGAAATTTGAGGCCTTGATACCCTGTGGAAGTATGAGAACCATGAAATGACCTTGCCACCTAGTCTCATTTTAGGCTTGTTTGAGACCACCTTGGAAAACAAGCCTTTTTTGACACATCAAGAATCTCATATGAATATTTTTGGGCTTTAATATTTAGGATACATAAAAAATGACCTCATAAAATTATTGGGAAGTTCTCCCTTTCTTAGAACACCTATAAAAAACCAAAAAACAATAAAAATAGAGAATTTATTGAAGTCTGTACAATTTCAAGTATGGAAAATTTACATGTGGAGAACCTCCTTGCAGTCCTCAACAACATCGAAGAGGTTTAAGGATCAAACCATGTCATTAAATTTAATTTATAGTTATATTTGTCTTGATTGGTCACTATCAGGGTTTTAGGAAGGTTTAAGCACATTTCATTTTTAAGGATTGTTCATAAAGAAAATATCCTATTTATCTCTCCTAATGACATAATATTGTTTTTAGGGGACCCCTTCATCACATCTAATCACCACTGGGTCCCATGTAAAACGTCATGAAAGTTATGATTGTGAGAAGGCACTCCTTAAGTTGTGAACAAGCCATTTGAGAGGGGTCAATAATCTTAGCTATTGTGTCTACAAGTGTTGGACCTAAACCATCAATTGATGCTTCAAGAATTATATGTGGAGACATTTATATCATACCTAAAATCCTATATTATCTATGCATAATGTCAATGTCACATCGGGTGAGATAAAACATGTTTTAAAATGTAGTCTTGCATGGTGAGAATTTGAAGAAGGGTTTAAGGTCAAAATTAGCCTTTTCTTACTTTGATCTATCTTAATTTGACCTATCCATGGATGGAAATATATAATTTCCACTATGTATATAATCTCTTCAACACCTTCCTACCATTACACCATCCTCAATAAGCCATTTGCACATGACTATACTTTAGTTTGCCTTTTGACTGTGAGAATGAGCCCTACAGGACAAAATAAGGGTTCAACCTTTTTCACCTTTATTATAAAGTGTGAGGGTTTAAATGAGGTGTTGATATCATTATGAAACTATTATCAACTACTTCTATCCCTTTAGACATTTTTGCAGACCTCACCCTCACCTTACTCAAGCAAAACTCTCATGGAGAGCAGACAAACTTGCAGGTTACCTTTTAACTATGTATGAAGAATTGGAATTTAGTTTGATGAGATTAATTTATCAAAAAAACATGTTTCCTTTGGTTTCAAATACCCCTATGAATTTTTTTTAGATAAGTGAGACCTTAGTATCCTTCATATCATGTTCTACTCTTCACTTAGGCTTGGAACTAACTTTTCTTCTCTTAGTAACATGTAGGTGCTTATTATGTTGTTTGACTATATTCTTTGAGTCTAGGACCTCATATTATCATAATTGATCCTATTTTGTCTCTTTAACTTTTTTAAAGTCCTAGGTTAGGCTTAGAGCACCTTTCAAACACCTCTACTACTCTCTTTCACTATAAAATTGACTAATCTTTCAAGTAGGCCTATAGGTAGCCTTTAGGTATCATTTGATTGCATCTAGAGGTTCAAGATATTAAAATTCAAATTAAATGATAATATTAATTATTATTCACTTGTTTATAATCTCAATTATGTTTTAATTGTCTCTTTTACACCCCTCTATCTCTTTCATTAGGCTTAAGACCAATTATCTAGTTAGCAACCTGTAAGTGGTAGTAGGTTGTTTGAGCATCAAGATTGACATTTAGAAGTTGGTCTGCTCACTATGTCATGGTGATTTTAAGAATCCAAACCAAACGAGTTTATTCCACTATATATATGCATAGTTCATGATCTTTTATGGCATTTCATATCCTTTGCCTTTGTGTAATCTATACATAGTGTTGTAGGTGGCTTTTTTACTGTGAACTCAGTCCCATTTGACCCTCATTGGCTCTTCAAGCACACTTATGTATTTTCATATTGTTTATGATATTTTTAACCTACATTAAATTTAAGTCTCCATGTTTTAGATTTATTTTTGTGTTCATTTGGTGTTGATCTTGGTCCAAAATGAGGACATCTAGGCTTAGGGCCTACAAGTCACTACCTACTTGCACATGCTACTTAGGAAGTAGTTCTTGATCTCTTAGAGTTCCTTGATGATGTCAAACTCGATCAAAATTCCTTGTTAATCCTTCAAGGTCTTATAGAGCTTATGACAATGCCTCATATCATCTTCAATTCACCTTATAGTTTGCATAGACATGTAGGTATAATCATCCCATATATATGTTCTATGTGTTGTCTTGGAGCATCTAGTCCATTTTTATCACTTGATGATAGAACTAAAGGATATATAAGCATATGAGAATATGTATCAAGTTCCCCCCATGGATATAAGCATCGTCAACGTACTTCTATAGTCTATATAGGCATGTATATGGAAGAGACACTTGTGATTCTCATTAGAAAATGTATTTGGACTACCATCCTATTTTTATCATACTTATAGAAGTACAATATTACCTCAAAACCTTATATTATGATATACCAATGAGATTTGAGCCAATAAAATCAAACATGTAGTAGACTATTCAAACACAAACCATGTCTCCAAAGAGCAAGCATTTTAAAAATATGAACAAAAATCACATATCAAAGAAGTAGTCATGAAATCCATGAATTTGAGGTATTTTACATGAGTGGTGAAGCATTTTTAACCTCTGAAGATGATAAATATCTCATATAAAACAAAGTTTTCAATAGGATTGATTGAAAGAAATTATACATCAAGACACTTAATGGAGATAATTTAGATAATTAAACCACCATTAAAAGGATATCCTTAACCTCTAAAAACATCCTTCAAAACAATTATTTTCCATATTATTTGGAGGTGGAGAAATGGATGCAAGAACAGACCCCTCTTAGATGGATAGAACATAGTGACATGTTGTCACTCTTAGTGATTGTTAATAAATAAGGGGACATAAATCTAAAAAATAATGCATCTAATTTCAAGCTTATAAGGACCCATAACCATGGCCAAAGTTTCAACTCCTAACTCTCTCTCTCTCTCCTAGTCATACCATTCACCTCAAATTTGCCTTTCTGAGTTTGTGAAGGCAGTGATGGAGGGGAGAGAATGCCTAAAGTGTTAGACTTTAAAATTGGTCCAACACTATAAAATTATTTGAGTGATCCCAAGGGACACTTACAAATCATTTCCAACTGAAAACTAATCTTGAAAGGCCACATAAGTACCCAAAACTGCTTGTAAAGTGTCATTTTACTTAGTTTAGGCATTAAACTATAGATGCTATCAGTATTTAACTTTATATGAAATTATCTAACCCATTTATAACATCAAGTATGTTGGTAATCTTCTTGAAACATTTTTTTCTTGTAAGGGTATGTGCAACTCCTCTAAATAGGCCAAGAGGTGGCCAAATTGTCATTTTAGCACAATAAAACATGGTAAAAGATAAATGCATGATAATATGACTTTAATGAGATATAAATAACATTTTTTAGTGACCTTAGAACATATCAAGCCTTTAACCATGTCTGACAACAATAAGACCTTATGGTTAACCCCTATGACTAGACAAGTGAACATGAGACCAAACTTTGGAAAATGCTAGACAAAGACAAATATGACCATATGGAACTATTTAAGACATTTTAAGACCAAAAAAGACCATGATAGGTTTTTAAAATACTTATGAAGTTTCAACCTAGGGGGGTGACCAATTTTGACTTGAAGTCAAAATTTGGTCAATAATAACTCAAGGAGATAATCTGTTACATAGATTAAGGATGAATGGGTGCAAACATAAGTACAATGGTATAATGAATTTTCAAATATTAAAGAAGTCACATCAAATCAATCACATGAGGATGCACAAAGTGATGAAATATACGATTAGAAGAAGATAGTGATAATGATGGCTGAGCTAACTTGAGATACTCCATGTATCCAAGTGCTACGTACATAGTCCAAATGGACCTCAAGCTAATGTAGTTCTCCCAAAAGTGGGAGAAAATGAAATGAGGAATGAAGAATAAAATATGGATAATAATGATAATAATAATTGATCAATGTGGATGATTTAGTTTTACCTACCAATGCATAAATGCTTATCTTAATTAGCATTAATATACTAAAATACTCAATTGGTTTAGATTTGATAAAGGAAAATGGGATAATTACCAAAGTGAATAAGGGGAATTATCACAATACCATTGATTTTTAAACTATCTATCCTTTATTTAATTTGTCATGTTACATTATGCACCATAATTATATATAAACCATGATAACATTGGATGACATAAGTGTAAGGACCGACTCTTGATCTAATAGATAATTAAAAACAATGCACCAATGATAAAAACCATGAAGACAATGTTGAGGTATGAATATGAATGGACTCAAGTACAAGCATGAGGAATCACTTTATTAATTCATATTCACTGAGTTCAAGTATAATAATGAAATCAAATAAATAGACAAACAAACACACATAAAGAAAATAAACACACACAAAAATTGAAAATAAATGCAATAGAAAGCATCCTATTGTTAACCAAGTCAATACCTATGTGTGAAGGCTCAGTGGAATGATAAATTAAGGGTTCCCCAAAATAAATCTATATGCAAGGGGATTACACATGAGAATAATATATCCTAGTATAAATTACACATTTTGATTTGCCCCAGTAGGGCGAAAGCTATGAGCTTGGCTTATGAGTGTGAATGGATGGTGCCCCTAGGCAAGGATACATGCAAAGGAAACAACACACCCTCAAATATACTTGGACTAAAAGTGTGAATGGGAAACAACCATGAATTTTCCCCTATATAATGGATTTGGGAAGGACACATTCCAATGGTTTCTAAAAATAATTAGCTCAAAGATTAAGGTGCCCCAAAGTGAGTGGACAAGGATTGTTGACTAGGTTTAGGACAAGACAAATGTTTTTGGATTTATATCTCTATAGGAGATTGTAATCCATTTTCAAATGATTAGGTTTTTTTGGATTTATATATTGTATGAATATTGTAGGTATTTTGTAAATTTTAGGAGTTTTTTGAATTATTTCAAATATTTTTGGATTTTTGGGGTATCTTACTCATTAGAGATTAATAAGATACAAACTACAATTGCTCGTAAAATGGAAAGAGCATTGGATTAAGTTGTTCAAACAATGACGAGAGCATTGTCTTAGGTTACTCATAAAATGGTGAGAGGATTGGCTTAGGTTGCTCATAAAATGGTGAGAGCATTATAACAAGGGTGGTTGAGTTGACCTCAAAAAACACTAGGCACTACCTACATAGTCCAAATCGACCTCAAGCCACTGTAGTTTGCCTTACAATGCAAAATCTTGACTAAGTAATTACAGGTTTGGAAAAGGAAAATGGCAAAGGTATGAAACAATATTAAAGCAAGCTAAAGGACAAGGCATGAAATGGAAAGGCATGACATGAAATAATGACGATGAAAGGTAAAGTATGAAATGGTAAGGCACATGATGAAATAATGGCAAAGAACATGATTCTATTGTACTTGTTAATGTGGATATGTATGTCTAGATTAGCATATGCGACAATCAAAATAGTCAATTATTTGAATTTCTAGCCCACACCCTTTCTAAATAGTTTCTCTATCAAGAACCTATTGTTGATTTGGACTACACTACTATTGTTGTTATCTTCATTGGTTATTAATTATGTTTCCTCCAAAATTCTAGACAAGATGTCTTCATAGCTTCGATAAAGGAAAATGTGACCAAGAATAGTAAATAAGGATAGGCATTGGATAAAAGGTCTGATTTAGCAATGTAATATAGGTCTTGAATAAATAAATGGATCATAATGGAATGTATAATGGTTAGGTAACAAATGAAGGTCAGGATTTTCAGTCACACATAATGTTGTTGATTCTAGATTCAAAATAATTTTGGTTGTGGTAGGGCCAAAGACTTCTTAATATGTTATCAACGGGACCATACTATTTTTTTGTTATTTAGGTTTGAGAGATGCTGCGATTTGATTATGTTTTAGATTGTTAGTTGTGTTTATAGTAACTTCAATAATGTCTTCTTCAAGTAATGAAGAAATGTTGTATTCATCTATTGACACCTCAAAGAGGTTTTCACCAACAAAGTTGTCTTGATTGTCCCATAGTGCCTCCAAGAAGGTTTCACTAAGGAATGTTGACATTTGACTTTGATTGTCTTCTAGTGCCTCAAACAAGGTTTCACTAGAAGATGCTGAGTTTAAACTTTGATTGTCTTCTAGCACCAAAAACAATGTTTTACTAGAAGATGTTGATTTTAGATTTTTATTGTCTTCTAATAGGTGATTATTCTTCTTCTATCTAAATGTGGTCTTGGTACCCCTAATTTTCTATATCTAATATGTGACTTGGATGCAATTTAGCAATGTGTGATTCTATCAAATCTAATCAATGCTTGTGGGAGGTAGAATGTTGATATAATGGCTATTCTAGTTGGTGTCAATGGAAAGTGGAATTATCATGGAATGATAAAAGGCAACACAATACTCATAGAGGCTATTATGAGAACTTGTGTCAACACTAATAAAACTTCTTAAAAAACTATATAAGGTTCATAAATATGTTCAATCTAATATATAAGGAGTGTGTAACCCAAGTCATAAAATCCACTAATGTATTCTGATTCTAAAGGTGAATTTGACTCAAAGGTCTTGGAATATGATGTTGAGACTAACGTTGATTATGATTTTGATGCTAAATCTAATATTGGTTCAAAAATAGAACCTAACTCTAATTTTGATTCTTCTTCTGATGTGGATGCTAAACATAATGTTGGTTTAGAAATGGAACCTGTGTTTGATGTATATACTGCTAGAAAGATGTCTAGTTTAATGTTTAGTAACGGATGAGTAGTGCTTTGTGGTTTAACAATGGTTTCTTTGTAAATAGGTTCAACTAAAAAGGACTCAATAAAGATTGGCTTGTCAAAGTGAGTCTCCTCAAAGATAGGGGAATGGTTAAAGGGTGACTCAGTAAAGACTACCTTATCAAAGTGAGGCTCCTCAAAGATAGGGTATTGGTCAAAAGGTGACTTATCACAATTTGACTCATCATGAATAGGTGTTTCAACAAAAACACTGAGGATTGATTTGTTGTCTTGGCCTTGACTTACTCTTGTTTGAAATTTTTTAGATTTGGACACACTTTGTTTTTAATAAATGATGTATCTTGGAGAGGTAATGATTGACACTATTGTTTCTCAAATATTAGATTGATTATTAGAGGTATTTCCAATTTTTGAAGAAGAATATTAAATTATTCTATAGGAAATCTAGATGGGAATCTATTTCCAACTCTCAATAATTTTAGAAGGGTTGCATCTCTATTCTCAAAAAGCCATTTGTCAAATTGGATTTGAAAATGGGTTGGCGATGTGATAACCAAATTAGGGAGATGGGGGTTATAAGGTAATTATTGGTATGGTTGTGGATCAATTGTGATATTCTTATGGTCAATCAAGATTTGGACATCTTATTTAAACCTCACACATCGATTATGTGAATGGCCTTAAACTTTATGATACTTGCAATATTTGTTGGTTCAGTACTGGGGAGAATTGTTACCAAAAGGTTGAGTATGTGGATGCACTATTATGTTTTTGGTGACCAATTGATAAAATATGCCTCTCAATAATTCATTAGGTAAATTTTTCATTTCATACAAGAATCTTAGGCTTGATATAAATTAATTTAGGGAAGGATGATATTGGCATTTGATTGAAAATTAGACTAGGTTGTCTTGGTTTATGATTTAAATTAGCCTAAAGAGTAAAAATTTGTTCTTGGTAATTGACAAAACCCTAAAATAGGATGAATTTGGTATTTTAAATATGATCCTAAAGAGGGTGAACTTGGTCTATGTTTTGAATTTAGAATGTGGTTTAAAATGAATCAATTCAAATTAACATGATATGAATGGGTATGGGGTTCCAAAATAAACCCTAATTTTGCATTATAATGACTTGGTAATAGGCATGTGAGTTTAAATGAACCCTCATTAGGGATGGGAATAGTTTGATAAAAGGCATGGGTTCAACAAACCTTGATGCACCTTGGTTTAGATCAAAATAGGTAATAGGTATGTGGTATCAAATGAGCACTAATTTCCCATGGTTTTCAATTTGGTTTAAAGACTTGATGTTTGGAAAAGGTCAATTTGAAAGTTGTCTTGGAATTGGTCTATGTTTGAAATGAAATTGGCATCTTAGACTTTGAACTTTATTTAGTTTGAGAAATGGATTGAATTGAAATGGACTTAGAATTGGTCTAGGTCTAAGTGTGAAATTGGAACTAATCTTGGTATGGGTTTAGGTTTGAAAATGGTATTGGTTTAGGAATAAGTCTTGGATTGAATGAAATGGGACTTTATCTAGGTTTAGCTTTTAAAGTGAAAATGAAATTTGGTCTAGGTCTAAGTCTTAGTTTGAAATGAAATGGGCTTGGTCTAAGTCTAGGTTAACGTTTGGGAATTGATTTAGGTCTAGTTCTATGAATGAAAATGGAAGTGAAGATGAAATTGATCTTGGCAAAGGTTTTGGATTAGAATGGAAACCATGACTACACTAGCTTAGATTAACTCCAAATGGTTTTGGCTTGGTTTTTGAGATGACCCAGATGAGAAATAGTCTAGACCAAATGGGAAATGTAACAACACCTTTTAGAAACTAAAGCATGAATTGGTTTTGATATTTGGGACTATGGCAAATTGTTTTTAAAAATTAGGTAACATAACACTTTTTGGTGTAAATGTGTATGTATCATGTGTTTTGACATTGGAATTGTTTGATTATGAGAAATGGCTTTGTGATCAACATTCAAATAAATAATAAGTACATAATTACATGCTCCTATTTTAATAACTGACATAAGGTTGCATCGTATCTACCAAATTATATTATTATACCCATTATTGAGAGTAATTAATTGTTAATCCAATAAATAAAAGCACATGAAGGTAGAGTGTTTATCCCCCCACCATCTCTCAAGAAATTGTATGTGGAATAGGATTTAGAGTGCCAAAGCAACTCTGTATTGGTAAGATAATTCATGGTAAGTTGGGTCTCTTAGTCTAAAATTCTCATTTTGGATTTCTAGATGGTCCCCAAAGGGCACTTTATAATATCCATAAATTTGATGTGAGTATAACTATACTATTATCAAAATGTCTTATCCCTCTTAAAACCACTTCATATATCAATTACTCAGTGAAGTGTGATATACAGTAAGTACATGATCCGAGGATTTATTTGACTTGTCAGGTTAATTGCTCAACCACTGTCCAATCAAATAACATGCCTAATTTTTATACCCCACCAAATAGTGGGGTTGGTATAATGCTGAGAGATGAAACCCTAGGTCAACATACCCCTAGATAACTTACAAGGAAGCGATGAACTCCCATTCACTAAAATAAAATAAAATAAAAATGGATAAAGTTGATTCTAAGTCACCCACATTTTAAGAAAATGAGGGGAGAACATACATGACTTGAAATCTAAGCTACAAGAAACAAGTAGCTTAGTCATGTTTCTAAGTCATCCTAAGTAGGTGAGAGCATATGCACAACTTTGTTAAACAACATTAAAACACAAAAAAATGCTAAGGTAAAAGAGTTTCAAGCACCAAAATGGAAATGTTCTTGACAAATTTTGCTTAAAACTTGGAAATGAAAAATTTGAAAGTTGTTTGATTGATTTTAAGAACTAAGTGAAATGTTTAAAAAATTTGAAAACTTGTAGAAAAGGAAAGGTTATGTGGCAAATATTTAGTCACCAAAATGAAAGCATGAGAAAACTTGAAGTGAAAATGTTTTGAAACTCAAGAAAAAGTACAAAATGGATTTGTTAGTGCATCAGACTTCTTATTTTTACCTTGTACCCTACATCAAATAATTAGTGGATTCATTTGAGTTGATTAAGTTGTAAAAGTAAGCAAACATTTAGACTTTTTGAGCTCTCAGGTCTATGTCTCAGAGTGAAGTTGTCATTTAGTAATCTGCATTGTTGCCATTTTCCTAAAAATTAAAAAGACACAAAAATTGTAAAAGTCATCGTTTAACAATGAAAAAGTCACCGATTATTAGTGTCAAAGTCACTATTTTCTCTAAAAAAGTAGCAAAGTCATCGAATTCATAAAATATTTATACTTCACAAAGTCATCGATACACAAGTTTAAAGTTACCATTTTCATGGGTTGAATCATTTTTTTCTTTAGAAATATAGAACTGATGAAGTCACTGATACACAGGGTCAAAGTCATAAAAAACATGATAAAATTAGTTGAAAAAATCTATAAATAAGGTCTAAAATGAGTTTTTTTATAAATTTTAAGAGTCTAAAATCACTCTTAAGATGAATGTGGGGTGTGCTATCCCACTAAGTGTGTCATTATGTAATCAAGGAATCTAAGAACAATGTTAGTCTATGCATTAGCAGAGTGAAAATAACGAAAAAGCCACATCTAATGCTAGCTTTTCAAGCCTAGATACTTGGGGGAGTAAATAACAAGCAAACAACAAATAATGCAAAGACAAGAACAACACTCTTTACATTCCTTGTGAATTGAAATTGCAAATTGGCATTGGAGGGATTGTGCTTGGGTTTTTGGGTAAAGAGTCTTCATCATTATATGTGTGCATCATCTCCCCTTCTTCACTTTGGTAATTGGATATGACATATGTTGATTGTGAAGATTTCTCTATGGATATCTGCATAGTGAGTTTGGCTGAAGAAGCTTGTTGAATGTGTGGTGTGAGGACCCTCATATTTTATGTTTCCAAAAATGAAGAGATTGATTTGTGGCCATCCATCTCAAGATCAAGATGTGTGGCCATAAATCAATTCAATTTTGGAGGTTCAAGGCCATAACTGAGGTAATTAATTTTGCACTTATGAAGCATGGCTTGCACAAATTGATATTTATTTGCATTGAATTTTGAGTGTCTAAAAGTTTTTATCCCAAGTCATGCATGATGTCATATTTTGGGTGCATTTTATGAATTTATATTTTCAAAATTCACTAATTAGACATGAATGTTTTAACTAACCATTTAATTAGATTTAATCATTTGAGTAACTCTGATTAGATTAATTGTTATTTTAGAATATTGACATGGTTGTCCTTCACAGTTGGTCAAAATTGATGATTTCCTAGGTTACAATTTGACTGGGAATGAATCAGTGATAGGTTATTATTACATACATTGTATTACCCTAAATAAGTATGTGTTAACATGATCCAGAGGCTGAACACTAGGTGTATGTATTAATTTGGATACTTTAGTGATTTATAGGCTTAATTTGCATTGTTTGCTAGAAATCAGTCTGATGTCCAAATGACATGAAAGTGGCAAAAAGGGAGTGTATAAATTATGAGCATCCATTTAAACTCAATATCACTTGGTCTGAGTTGTGTCTTTCTCATTGATGACTGTAAATGACTCTACTCTCTCAACATTAGATGTCCCTGTATAGTGGTCATCTGGACCACCTACCCTCTTAGAGCTACAATCTCGATGTCCATCTCTGTAATGATACCCCATAGCCTTATGGTCTCACTTACTTTGTGGATAGATGCATCTATAGATTAATAAAGTCTCCCTCTAATTCATATATCTCAATATTTTGAGTGATAATCTCTCAGCCTGACCTATCCATAATCACTTGGGCTAGGATGGAATGGCCTTACCTAGCCATATGTTTGTCCTCTATTCTTCTCTAAACCTCTTATGATAAAAAAGGTCACTTGAGCATCATAATCACCTATCTCCTCTACCTCTAAACTAGGTTTCCCTCCTATGTCAACATCTTACTTCTAGGATCCCCCACTGTAGATGTTGTTACTACTACTACTACTGTTATCATTGCTACTCTCACTACCACTACTAGACCCCTCTTAACTAGAATCAATGATCATAGGAAAAACCTATTATAATGGAACATATCATAATAATACTTATTAAAGGGGAACCTATCATAATGGTATGGCTATAAGATCTGGTCTCATCCCCTATCCTTATACCTATCAAAGCACTAGCCTAACCTATATGTGTTGTCTTTGTTATAGCCTTGGATGATCACCTTATATAGGCTTCATATTGTTAAGCTGCACTAGTCTTAACTATACCCACCATGTTGCATAAGCCCTAAAAACACCTATGTTAGCCACACCACCCTCATATCCCCATGACACTACCTATATTATCATGAAACTAGATACGACTGTTGCTCTCAAAATAGGAGGCCCCACTTACTAATCTCTCATGTGACACATAAAATAGTGGGGTCCCTCAAGCACATATTAGTCCTTCCCAAACTATTTTTGTACCTAATTAGGCGTATACTACTCAAAAAAATAATTGTGACACCTTGTAATGTAGCATGGGGTCATAATGTACTAAGTCATTAATGTATCCTTGAGACATCTAAAGTGAATATGCATGTATGGCTGCTAGGTGAAGTCCCATCTACCATATCATCAATGGATCATCTATAGTAATAGATATATCCTTTATGCCCCCTTCATTTCCCTTTTATCACATACCACCTATACACTAGTGGCTACTCTAGCTTTTATTATCACAATTCATTGACATGCCACTCTATGCCAATATGCTCCTAGGCCCAGATCTAAAGTATGGTGTATGGACCAATTATATTCCCTTATCTATATTACATCACGTGTATGTACCTATAAAATTAGGCTAAAAATATGGGACCCTAGGCAAATTCAGTCATTATATTCACCATATCATAAATAACACCTATCAGGTGAATGTGAAAATAATGATTGCTCTTGTTAGGCAACAATATGCCACTAAAAATAGCCATCAAGATCACTATCTCCCAATCCACCAGGGGATATACTCCATCAGTCGATAAGGGTAGGACCTCCAAGGCATCAATGTTAATTATACCATCAACCCTATCACCATTAATTATGCTAAACATATCCTCTAATACCATTAGTCATCCCTGCTACATCCAAGGAATTTTGTTCCCTTGGATGGGGATCTGAAGTATGTTTCAAACATCCTCTAAAGTAATTGTTACCTCTCTAAGGTGGAAGGTAGAAGGTATTGCCTATCTACCCAAATCAATGCCATTAAGGCAACATGTCATAGACTAACTACCCCCAAAAGTGCTATTGTCTCTTTGATCTATAACCTTGACCACCATATAACATGTGATCATAGCTCATGTGTTATCAAAACTAACACTTACTCCCATAAGCCATAAATAAATTTAGCACATTCTATCAAAATAATCTATCTAGATATTCTAATCATAAGTCTTCTATCATGGGCCAATCATTCTACTTATCTAAATTAGACCTTCATTAGTCATTTTTTAGACTAGCCTAATACTTTTTGCCTTTTGGGCCATTTAGGCCTTTTTGGTTGTCTCAATGATTTCATCATTTATTATGGCATTATCATCATTTATTAAGGAGATTCCATCACTTTATACGTCATTATCATCATTACCTAGTCCTTTAGCCATTTTGGTGATTTCATTCTTTCACAAGTCATTATCACCATTTATCTTATCAATATCACTGTTTTGACACCTCTTTGGTTTTTTTAAAATTTCATTGTTTGATAGGATGATCTCACCATTTTTATCTCATTTATTCAATTTCACCATTTTAGACCGATTAGGTTGTTATCATTGTTTTTAAATTTTAGATTTTTTTTGATGATATCATCAAAATTGTTATGATGTTGCCATTCTTTCTAGCGATATCACCAATTTCTTGGAGATATCATCATTTTGATAATGGTGATATAACTTAATGTCCTACTTATACCTTATAACAAATGCTTAAAATGCCAAATTTTATAGAAAATGAAAGTACCTACTGATGCTCTATTGCCCACTAGTCATTGGTTCTCTCTCACTTGATTGCCTAAATGCCTCTGGTGTGGAATACATGCCATTTTACTCTAAAGTCACTTGTCACATTCCAAATCAAAATTCTTGGTAGGGATGGCTAAAAATGACTCATTTTTACCACTTAGTGGTGAATATATAGCTTCAAATTTGAATTTTTACCCCCCTTTAGGCTGCCATGACTCTTGTTTTCTTCTCTAGAGGCCTAAAGGTGGATTTATGGTCCATTTTACCTCCTATTTTCTTCTCATTACTACATTTCTCAACCTCTTTGGCTATGAAATATCCTATATTCTAATTTTTGAGGGCCCATTTCTGAAAATTATTTTTTAATCTATCCCTTTAAGGGGCATTATGGGCATCCCAAACATTGTTTGGGGCATTATTGTCAACTAGTTTTCAGTAGATCAAATAAGATTCAACAAAGCATGAACACATTATTCTTCAATATTTACTAAATAATTTTAACATTTTTTTCATTATTTTAAAAGATGTTACATTTACTTGTGTCTCGAAACACTTTGTTAAACAGGGGAAAAATGTAGACACTTCATTTTCACCACTTTCGTGTCTAAACTACAATCAAAACAATTTTTTGTAAGTCACCAAATTGATCTAATTATTCTACACACTTGACATGTGCATTCCAAATCACATTAGTGCATCCATGATGAGGGAAACACACCATTTCACATCATCTATTTATTTTACAAGTGCTTCAAAATGAATTGGTGTATTGCAAATGCTATTACAAGGTCAATTAAACAAAACATTAATGTGACAAGAAACATTACAAATGCCATATTATTTTAATGATTAATTAATCATCTAATTAATTAACCTAAACCCCCTCTAATATAAAAATCCATGGCCTTTTTATAAACTTATATTTTTCTAAGTTTCAAATTCCTTTATTACCTCATCTTGGTGACATTTCATGGGAAAGTCAAGGGGAAATAAGAGTGCAAATGAGCTCTTACACTCTCTCACACCCTCTTAGACACTCTAAAAGAGTTCATGATTACACTTTTATTCCAAATCTCTCCCACACTCCAAATTTCCTTAAATGGACCCTCTTACATTTCCAACCTCCAATGTTGATGAGGGTGAGGACTCATTCCTAGCCACCCATTTGGAAATCAAGATGGGTGGTTCTCATTGATTTAACAAGTCTATAAATTGAATCCCCCTACATTATAAACAAGCTTTTTCAAGCTAGACTCACTCTATAGAAATACATGCAGAGCTTCAAACTTTATTTACTTTGATTCAACCAAACATTGAGTTGACAAGAGGAGATGTTGTTGGGATGCACTTGTGACATTGATAGTATTCCTAGCTCTACAAGCCAAGCACAAACCTCTTACAATCCAGCTAACAAATGACATGCTCAAGGGATATTTAATGCTTATGTTTTATCTTCTATTTGGTTATTCATTTCTTAGTCTTGCTTAATCACAATGATTAGGCTTATAGTGTTATGGTTTTCAAGTGTTTTGATTTTCATTCACTAACAATGATCTAACCTTCTTTCGACTCTTCATCTATAATTTTTTATGTGTACCTTCACCTCTGAGTATATGTTTAGTGGTATGTTAATGGAGGGATGAAATTTTACACATAGGTGTGTTTCCTATAATTAAAACCATAATTGTGTCCTTTTAATTTTTGCATGATTGTTGTTATTATTGTGCCTTCTATGTTAATGGTTTTTTTATGTGCCTTCACATCTAAGTAAACCTTTCGTGGTATGTTAATGGAGAGATGAAATGTTACACCAACAAACATCTCTCCCTACCTTTCCACATACCTCCTCCCCAAAAACAACCATAGAACTATCTAAAATTTTCCATGGATGCAACATTTCACAAAGAAATTTCCATCGATAGAATGAAGGGATGAAAATTATTGTTATTGTGCCTTATATGTTCACAATTTTTTTACATGCTTTCACATCTAACTAAACATTTAGTGGTATATTAATGTATTTATGAAATGTTACACATAAGTGCGTTGTTTGTAACTGAACCCATAACTATGCTCTTTTATTTTTGCATGTCTATTATTGTTATTGTGCCTTCTATGTGTAGATACCCATATTTGGTACAAACACAACTTTATAGTATGTTTTTCATAGATTTGAATGTGTCTAGTGGCATGATTTCACATAGACATTTTTAGTTCCATGTTCTTTTATTTATTTTATTTGATCTTTTATCTCTGCTTGTCTATTGATCATCTATGTGGTTTTAACTCATGAACACTATCGATTGGCTTAGGACACTAGCGTTAATGCTAGTTCTAAATTTAACGGTAGTGTCGATAATTATATTTTGATCATTTTATATAATTTTCACCTTGTGATCATTTGTGAGGTCACATGTGTTTATTCTATTGTTGACTTTCTGAGGCACCATTAGGTCCTAATTAAAAATTAAAAATTAAAAATTTCCCTATATATACAAATCTATGGTATATTTTATTAAACCAAGCAAGCTTCTCAATTAACATGTAATTTGTCTTACTCAAAAGATATTAAATTACATCATATATCAAATTTATAGAACTTAAAGTATAAGGTTTTCTAAAGTTAATTTTCACTTTACTTGTACTAAGGGTTGCAATAGGAGAAATAACACATAGTTTTATGATCACCATTACACACATATCTAGGAGGGATAACTATATGTAAGTTTTAGGTCCTCTTTAGAGTGTATGGATATATATGAAACACTTAACAATAACATAGTTTCTAGGGTTAGCTCAACTCAAGTGTTAAGCCATTATTTTGAGTCACATGAGGTCAAAAGGTAAAGGAGATAGGGTTTTACTTATTGACTATAGTGAACACATAGTTCAATCTATTTTGAATGAAAAAATAGAGTTATAGGTGACATCACAAAACCAAGAGAAGTTTGGATCAATTATAGCACATGTTGAGGGTTGGACACCTATGTCAATATTAGGGCACCTGTGTTGACGGTAGTTTCCTAAGGTGATGACATTGTCTAGGTGATAAGAGTAGTCAAAATAAAGATTGAATAGAACATAGAGCTTCCCACTAGTCTAAGATGAATATGTATCACTAATGCAGTTCAAAATAGAGTACTAAAAAAGATGTGTTCTCTTTATGTACAATAAATATTATATTTGTTACACATGATTGAATAGGTTAAATTCTAATAAATTATCATATATTGCTCAAATTTGAATAATACACTGGTGCATTTTAACATTTTATTTATATAATGTGTTTATGTAATAAACCCATTATATATAAAACATTCTAGTGAACCTATCCTTTATACTTATTTGAACCAAACCCTAAATTACATTTGGGGTTTCTCTTTAAATAAAAAATCATTTTTAGATTACTGTATTTATTTCCTAGATCTAATTTATTACTTGGGCATAGATTAAGGAATGATTCTTCAGAATTAATCCATAGGCCTTGTACTATTTCTCTTTTTGGTTGTGTCCAAACTTAAAACCCTCATTATGAATACTCTTATTTATTATTCCTTCCTTCAACCATTCTAGTGGGATTTCTTGCATAGGTTAACTTAAATTATCTTAGTTGAAACTGAATGTTGCATTTACAACCTCTTCAACACCTTCAAAATTTTTTGCATTTTCTTTTGAATTTTTTCCTTGACATAAAACACGTTTAACATTTGTTGTTTGCACTTATTTTAATTATTAAAATTAACCATTTATGCCTTAGATGTCCACCTGAGGTCACTTTAACCTTAGTATAGCCCTTGACCCATATTAGGGGCCCTTTTGATCTACTTCTAGTCACATGGTAGTAAAAAAGAACACCCCAGCCTATAGAACACCACATGAGACCCATAATGGTGCAATACCTTAGTGATTAGGTCCCTAGACCCTTCAAAAAAGCAATTTTATATCTCTCTTTGAGGATTAGGGTCAACCTAGACCTATTATTAAGTCACCCTGCCAAGTCATTTTTATTGAAACTCTATATAAACACTACTTTCACACTCTTACACTCTAGGTGGAAATTATCATAGAGAAGCACACAAAAGTACCACTTCATATTGAGGTAAATCTCCCAATTCTTCCAATAATATATTAATTAAGCCCATACATTCAATAACACAACCCCAACATAGGTATATATATCTCAAGTGGCCTCCAAGGCATACTTTCATGCATGCACACTTAGACACTCTAGCATTCACATACATTCACACATATCATATAAATAAGAAAACTACATCAAGCTTGATCCCTCCTTGGAGTATTGGTATGTAGGAAGTGTGCCCACATAGAAGTGTGGATCACACATCCAAAAAATTAGACCCTCTAACCCCTTTTCTCATGGTATTCATTCAAACCCTTATAAGTATGAAATTTTAGGGTTTTTAGAGAAAATCAAAGCTATAGGAAAAAGCATGGATCACATAGGCTTGAAATTCAAACCATAGCAAGAACAAAATCTGATCCATAAAACTTAAAAACCATTTGTGAATATTTTGAGTGGGACTATAATCCACTACCCTTGTACCATATTACATCGTGTTATTAGCAAATGGGATCGTGCTATTATCTAAGGTTGTTTCTTGCTATTTTTGACACTTGGATCCAGTTCCTGATAATCAACCTTATCAAACCTCTAGTTTGTAGGTGTTGGAACATCCATCTCAATTAATTTTCAAGTTACATTTTATTTCTCATAATTATTTACTATTTTGAGAATACTTTCTAGTTATAATAATTGCAAAATTAGTTACTTAATTATTGCTATATTTATCCTCTGATTTTAAGTAGCCTTTTATCTACTTAGGTTTTTATATTAATTAACAAAATAATTAAATCATTTAGTGAACTTGACTTACTTTAAATAGTGAAAAATCCCTAGCCCTAGATGATATTGGGGTTTCTATGATTTTGTTTCCTTTTTTTAGTGGTTATGTTAGAGTTTTTAGACCTAATATGTTCTACCCTAGCATCCGTCTTCCAAGTTGTATTGCTAAATTTTATGGATAAAGAAGATTATTTTCATCCTGCTCATCTCCAAAAGGGTGATAACTACTTTCCCTCTAGCCAAGTCCATACTATCACTCCTCCAAAAGGTTAGGCAACCTATACTACTATTTCAAATGTCTATACTCAACATATCCATCCTCCAAAACCTTCCCTTATCATATCTCCCATTTAGGATATGTGCTTGCATGTTCAATCATAAGCAATTAGGGTTTACACTTGTGAGAATCTAAGGGATGAAATTATCAATATGAGAAATCTAATTTCAAAATTATAGAATCAAAATCATTTATTAAGTGAAAAGGTCAAATTATTGACAAATTAGAGTACATGTACAAAGTCTTTAGAATATACTAGTGTTCATCATGTATATGCATCTACACCTATCAAAGTCATGCCTAACATTGTTTCATATCCAAATCATAAAGTAAAACACAATTCATCTATTATAAGTGATTCAAAATCTTACAAGGATGAAATAAGGGTTCAAGTGAGTTACTAAAGGAAATTATTAAGAATAAGTTGATCAAACTACCTCCTCTACATCTAGTAACGAGATCTAGATACTATAGTGCATACCATAGAATACATGGTCATCAAACAAATTCATGTTTGGCATTGAAAAATAATATACAATAGATAATTTATAATGAGGATATTATAAAAGATAAATCAGATAAGCAATCCACAATGATACATGAACATATGTTAAAAGGGTCAAATTCAGAAATATTACAAAAGTGGTCACCAAAGCATAACTCAAAATAACAAAAGGTTTGTAAAGAAAAATTAGAGAAAGAAACCATACATCAAGCACATATAAAGTGAGTTAAAAATACATATATACCTCTCCAAAATGAGATCCCACTTTTAAAGTAGTATGGTTGTGGTCAAAAACATATACAACAATTTGATTATGAAGATCAAGGGTTGGACTATCATGATCAAGGCATCACTACTCCTATTCTAGAAATTGTTAATGTTGGTCAACAAGGTTTGGAATTTATGAAACATATTAATTAAAATCATTCACATATACAATTTATCAAGGTAAAATATCTAGATGCAAAGATAATGTTACAAAAAGAGCAAGAACTTAAGTTGCACATTCAGAATCAGGTTAAGCAAACAACCATTCTCAAAAGAGGGTTTCTAAAAACAAAGTATTAAAAACATGAAATACATAAGAAAAATACATATTCAAAGGTCAATATAAATGAGGCAAATATAATCCCTCCCTCATATCAAAATCTTTTCACTATCATAGCTTATATAGATGGCAAACAATACACAGATGTTAAGATCATGGATTATCAACCAATCAATTTTTGTTCACTATCAATTCTTATCTCTCTTGGAAATGAATATAAACATATACATACAAAAAATTCTTCTCTCTTATGCTTGGGGTAATTTCAATTAAAAGTTTCCTTTGCTTTAAAGGAATGTTATCTCCCCTTTCAAGTTATTTCATAATCATGTGATTACAATGTGGTCCTTGGAAGTTCATGGTTAACAAAAATATGATAAACACTTGAAAAAAAGAAATGTTGCATATCATTTTCACATGAGATTTAAATTATTATATTTTATATAAAGGATTTCTTCCCAACAAGAGCTACAAAAGCAAGCTATACCTATAGTGAATACAAGTTCAGATGGCAAGATCACAATCAATAAGCCAAAAAATGATAATCAAGATGAAGATGACTGGAAAAACACATAATATTATGGTACAAACCATTTAGAAAGTGAATATGCCACCTGTGTTACATAGAGGCATCCCATCGATGACATGTTGGGATTTTAGCACCATTCCTTACTAGTACACAAATTCTCATCCATAGCACTCTCCTTGTACATCGTTTCATTTTCCTATTGATTGTACATAGCTTATACTCAGGGAGAAAAATATAATATGTTAAAAAATATAAAAAATATTCAAATATTGTTCATAAAATACAAATTTAAGATTGTATGCATTTTCATGTTTACATTCCTTCTAGTTTCCAGGTACTACATATGCTTTTTGTGCTATTATAATTGGTTTTATCATACATACATGTTTCATTTGTTCCCTTTAAGTGTTCACATAATACTACAGGACTTTATTATTATATATAGATCAAAATTTTCTACTATCCACCCATCAAGGGCACATACACATATACATTGATTTAAAATTGATATATTATCCCATTGAGGACATCATACACATAGTTTATGATTTGTCAGGCTATATCTTTCTATACTTCATATCACATATTTAGCATTGATTATATCTTGATATCAATCATCCTATATTGAATTGATTTTTTGATGACTAATACTACTCTAGACTTATATTATGTTCATATTTGATCTTATATGGATTTGTATCACATGATTATGCATACTTTCATTTCTAGCTTTACTAGTTTAGATTTAATTGTGTCTTTTTTGCTTTTACATCTACTTGAGGGCATTTGAATATGTCATTTTAATTCATTGCTTTTATTCTTTGGATATGTGCCCATGTCCTTATGTATACTTCTTGATTGTATTTGTGGACATTTTGACATGTTCTTACATGTGGCTCAAATCCAAACTTGCGTGATTTTTTATGTATGCAGATATTTGAAGATGTCCTTGTATGTGTTTCTTTTCTCATACTTAGTGACATGTGCCCATATCCATTATATTGTGGCCCCTTATTCTACTTTGCATGCCTCATGTGTTTATATGTATGCTTTCATGTATGCATCATGGCTATGACACTTATCTCTTGTTTGTTGCTTTCACATCTAGTTTGTGATGCCATGAGGGACCTCATGCATCTCCCCTTCCTTCTTGGGTGTCTTGATGGACATCATGCCCCATCCCCCTAAGTAGTTTACTCCGATTATATTAATATTTATTGGTCATATACATGCTTATATTGCTATATCTATCTTGACAACCTTGTGAATGCTAGATCTAACATACATCATACATTACTAACTTATGCTCAATCTCTTTTACATTTTGATGTCAGGTATACACATTATATTTGTTTATCATATATATATCATATAGTTTTAGTCTAACACACATGATGCATAGCTTTTTTTTTTGGATATTTATTATAGAGGTTAAACAAATCCCCTTAAAAGAGGGGGAATTCACAAGGGTTTTCCATAAAGATTAGGCCATCCTAATGCACTCAAAACACAATTTTTAGTAGACATACACATATTACAGAGCTCAGACTCAAGAAAATGTAGTGAAATATAGTCATACATAGTTTAGCCTCAAATTTTCTTAGAAATAACACTTTTTGACAATATCATAGTACAATATCAGGAGTGCAATGCGCTATAGTCCACCCATCATGCTATTGTCCAATAACCTAAAAATAAATTTTTTTAGAATTGTTAAAAAGGTATAGAAGCTACAATTTAGACTTTGAATAGTCTTAGTCATAGATTTTTAAATATGCTCAATATATTTTTAGTTTTTACATATAATTACATAGGTTTTCTCAGATGAGGGGCATCATGCATGGCATGATCACTCCCATTTTAGTTTCAGATATGCACAGTCATAACTTACTATTAGTCCAAAATCCAAATGCATAGATATCAGTTTGGGGGCATGTACATGGCACACCACTTTTATTTGATCTTAGTTCTCATAGATGAAGTGACAACTTCATGTTGTTCTCCATGCTTTATGTTTTTGACACCATATGCACCAATTTTACACCAAGATTATACTAATTGATGACTCATTCCATCTACAATAGTTGGCATTCTGGAGTGGTCCATAGCTATTTTACATTCTTGAGTTCCTAAGTAGCCCCTTAGTTGTTTTATATTTCAAAGTTTTTGAGTGGCCTAAAGCCATATTTTACAACTTCATGACACCACATTATTTTAGTTTCAGCTTCTTCTACTACACATGAGTAGGAAATGATGGAGTCATGACCTAATTGAGTTCTTGAGCTAGCTACATAAGAGGGTTGGACAAATCATCAGTTTAATCCAAGTTATTCATAGAGTATGATCCACTGAATAGAGGTGGGCAATAATGCAGTCAAGGCTAACTTAATTTCTTAAACCACCCACACATGATGAGTGAGCAAGCCATCAGCTTAACCCAAGTTATTCACTATTTGATCACCATCTACATACACACATGGTATTTCACCAAGTTTTTTGATATTAGTTCATGTACCCAATGAGGTGTATTCATTTATTTCCTATTATGGAAAAGGGGTTCAATCCATTTATTCATGGGGTCATGCACTTATCTAGTTATCCAAGTCAGTTCTAGACTTATTATAGCTAGGTAAAAATATGATATGTTCCCGTAACACTCAACATTTATCATTTGACTATGTTAGCATCAATTCACATAAGGTGCAAGCTTTATTCACTCACTCGAAGCACAATAGAGAAAGAACTAGGGTCCATATTGGGCTAGTTGTGCCATGGCACAACCCATTCCTTATGGGAATTGGTCATCTCAACAATAGATTGGGTAGATTCAATGGTGTAATACATTTCTAGGCTAAGTTTGATGGTCTACAAGTGCAATCCTATATTGGGTAGTTCCACTATCTCAAAGGTGCAAGCCTTTGTTTCACTAAGTTTAGCATTATTCGACACTTCAAGATGTTAATGGGATGCTTTAGATAAAGTTCATAATAGGCTCATGCTTTATGCAAGGATAACATCACTGGGCATAGTTTCCTATCTATCCTTAGGCAATTTATACAAAGTAGGCTAATATCATCTTTTACATAGGGATGCCATTAATGATATGAACTAAAAGCTTGCTAAACTTAACATTCATATATTAAAACTAACCCATTATAACTATTATAGTTATTGTGAAATTCAAGAATGAAGCAAAATACATTCAATCAAAGGACACCATGTATTATTTTAACCTCTCTTCTTCATTACTTAAAGCTTCAAATACATAACACAATTCATATTACGTAAACATAGTATATAGGATAGAGTACAAGCTCTGCTAAACTAATTATTTGCCCAGAGGCTCACATGCAAGCTTGGGCTTACACAAATAGAGCTATTATGGAATCCAAGATAGTTATAATATTAATGGTAACCATTATATCTAGAGCCTTTTCTATAGATCTTTGATACATCCATTTGTATCTCTCTGCTCACTGGTTCAAGCTTACTTTTATAGGCTATAAGATCACATTTTACTAGGATGAAGATATGCATGCTGGTTATCAAGTCTGAGCTTTTAGTAATCATTACACCAGCTCCATTTCCTTATTTCATTCATGCTAATATCTCCACATGCTACCACTCTTTAAATATGCCCAAGAAATCATTACATTAGTTAGCCACCTGCTAGCTGGTGTAAGGTGTGCATCGATTCCTCTAACTGAAATAAAAGATATCAAAATAAAAATCATCCAAAATGATCACCTCATGTTGAGGTATCTATCAAGTTAGCATGGATCCATATTTAGTTAAAATAGGGGCCCAACATTACCCCATATAAAATTGCTAATTTGCCCTCAGACTAGGCTACCAAAGCTTTAAGCATATATAACTTGGACATGCTCTCCCTCATTTCAGATTTGAATTCCTCAAAGCCCTTTATAGTGAGCTTAATTTTCTCTATAAAACTATCTATTTTTATGGAGTTAGTGCTAAGTGTAAGCACATCAGTTCTATATAACTCTTTCCTAAAGGCTTCTAGCCTTTCCTTAACCTTTTTGACTCCTCCAGCTAGGATTATTTCTTGGTCATAGGCCTTAGTTTGTAAGGCACAGAAGAGTTATTCCAAGTTTTACTCTTGATCCTTTATTTGTGCACTTAATGTGTTGACCCTGACCATTATTTATCTATGCTCTGCCCTACTCATAGAGTATACCTGCACTATCAACTCTTCCTTCTCCCCTTTTTCCTACTTGAGGCATGCATCTATGACTGATGTTTGGTTTGAAAATTTCATGAATATGGCATTGGTTGTATCTTCACCATTTTTTAGCATTATAAAGAGTTCTTCTACCTATTTGAGCTTGACATCTAGTTATTTCTAGAACATGATGCATGGGTCTTCTTCTTCTTCTTCTTCTTCTTCCTGCACTGGCTCTACTTTCAACCTTGGGAGCATCTACTCTACTAACAAACACACTTTTTCAACGTTTGAGAGGTTCAATATATCAATGCCAACCAAAAGGGATGGTTTGGTAACCAATATGCACTTGGCTAGTTATTGCAAATTTAACTTCATGGCTTGCACTTCTTATTTGACATCTTGGGCAATTTTCCTCCATTTTTTTTGCCTAACATCATTAATGATGTTTTTTTGCATGACTTTAGTGGTCATCCAAATGAGTGTATTTTTTGACCTAACTGGAGTCATGACATGGGGGTTTATGATAAGGGAGTCATTCCCTTCTTCAGGTTTATCCACACCCAATATGGCCTTTTGAGGTGCCTCAAAGTGAGGCTCATCTATGTAGCTATCCAATGCAAATGAAAGCTATTGACACATCCTAGTTGTGGTAGTATCAGGGGGAATATATTCAAACAAATAAAAATCTTCATCTATCCACCCCTTCTATGCCTTTTCTCTAAGGCTCAATTCTACACCTTCTTCTACAATATCTAGTTCTATTTGCTCTTATTCTTTTTCATCAATACTACTGCTTTTTTCGATGATTTCCTCAAATGTTTCATATTCCTATTCCCAAAGGGGTTCTTATTTGGACTTGTATCCTTTGCTCACTTCTTCTTCCTGGGGTTCTTCAGAGCTAACCTCCAGGGGTGTTCCCTTGGTGCCAGCTTCACCTATTTCCTTATTTTACTGGTTTTCCGGACACTCTGCATTTGTTATTTTTCCAAAGCACTAGCATTGACTTCCTTTTCTTCAGGCACCCCTTTACTATTTGGGTGTACCTATTATGCAGCTTGGTTTACTTGACTGGTGGGGGTGTTAGCTACCTTCTATACTAATTCCATCCTTGGTGATGTGCTTACATTAACCTATTTCTTATTTTCTTTTCTTTCCTTCTTTCTCTTGGCCCTCTCTTATATGACCTTCTTTTCCTTGACTAAATTTTCCTTAGATTCAACTCTCTCAATGTCCTCTTGAGTCATGCCATTTTCCTTCATAGCCTCTCTTTTCTTCTCTAGCATTAGTGCCTTTAGAATTTTTACCTCACTTAATCCTAGTTTCCTCCACACCTTTATCTTTTCCTCCTTAGTTTGTGTAGGCTATGTGGAGGGATCTTTGAATTAGGTGCATGTTGGCTCCTCTGCTTCTCCAAGTGCAGTGGTAATGTTACCTTGGAGGGGATTATGAACATCTTTAGCATTGGGATCCTTTACTACTTCTTCTTGTATAATATAAACATTTATCCCTTATTCCTTTGCCTCTTCCTCTATTTCATGTGCACAGGGTTCTTCCACCTCCATTTATACCAAGGTTATTATTGGCATCTCAATAGGTCCCTTAGACTTTTTTTAATTCTTCTTCTTACTCGAATAAGTAGTCCTTAGCATGAAAGTTATGCACTTTTTCTTTAGAGTTGAGGGGGTTGCTTCTTTGTTGGATGCAATCCTTAACCTAAGGTGATCTTGCATTTCTTCAAGTGTCTCTCCTTTATTTTCATGGGGAGACTTCTTCTATGCTACTGGTGTTGGCATTCCTTATTCATCAATCTAGAGGGGGTGATTATCATTCTTCTCAGGGTCAGTGCCCTTCTTCCTTGGCTTCATCTTGTAGTAAATATTTAAGATGTGTTCTATGATGACTTCTCTCTAAAGGGGATGAAAGTATGTATGATTCAAGTCATCCTCCTCATATTTTGTATCTTTCCCTCTTGGGCACACATATTGGCACTACAACTTTCTCCTTTTCAAATCCATAACCTTCACTAGGATATCCAACTACTACACATTTAGAATTCTCTTTAGCGCATCCCTGAAGTACTTCATGGAAAATGTGTATGGGAGTTTGAGCTAGCTTGAATGGTTGCCCTTTGTGAGTATCAGGTGTACTACAAAAATGTGTTACATGATGATGGTCACCATTCCAAACATGTTTTGGGGAAGCTCCTCAGGGATATGCTATTTTATCTTGAATGCATCAAAATATTGGGTACACCACCCCATCACTTAGGTCTTATATTTCTTAGATGAGTAAGGTGG
Organism: Torreya grandis; assembly: GCA_037957365.1. Taxonomy (NCBI): domain Eukaryota; kingdom Viridiplantae; phylum Streptophyta; class Pinopsida; order Cupressales; family Taxaceae; genus Torreya; species Torreya grandis. The sequence continues at coordinate 3,460,065 of JARHVA010001008.1, read as the reverse complement.
GTAGGTGAAGTCTTGGTAATTCAATGTCAGGGAGTATTTATGCACTAGGAAGACTTAGAGGTTGTCTTCATTTCCATTAGGTATGCTGATCTCCTCTATGACTATTAATATTAATAACATCCCCTACCTAAAGGTTTACCATGCCTTATGACACTCAAGTGCATTCTTCACCATCTCTTTAGTAATGAATTTCACTATGTTAAACTTAAACCCTTGTCCCATGTGGTGAACAATACATAAATAGGCCTTATTAATGTCCATCCATATCCCATTAGGGCAAAACTTAGAGGTCACAAGGTGTGCTATGATTCTCATGCTAGGGTCTTGTTTATCCTTTATTGGGAATACAAATCCTCCCTTACACTACCCAATGAGTTTCATGACCATTTATACTTCAACATCATCTAACATCATTTAGTGGATGTTTGTGCTAGAGTATAAGAGCCCAATGATTTTTCCAATTAGGCATGTCAATATCCACATGCACCTCCCTATAAAGCAAAATTAGTCTCCATGAATGCATAAAAGGAGGAACTGCATGAGTTCCTCTAGCTTCCCAAACTAGAACTCATAGAGTTGAGTTATGTCGATGTTCACAAGCCTATCTTGAATGGAGATGTCAAATAATGCTATGCCTACCTCTATCTTCACCCCCATGTCAACCATGCAATCTTTTTTTATCTCTTACACATTGCTTAGGGTGTGATGGTTATATTATTTTAAGCTACAGGTGTGTGTGAAATATGCCCAAGTTTCCCCAATCAGGACCTCTAAGGGAAACTACATTTCTTTGTATGACATTTTGGCAAGTGCCTCAGGGTCAACCTTAATGATGATAACCCCTTCCACTAAACGTGATTTTTATTTGTAGTGACTATCTCCTTTATCATCCATGCCCATTTGGCATCCTTCTAATCCTATAATAGTCCAAGACTCATTTATTTCTTCCCCATTCTGAACCAGCTAGTGTTGAAGCATGGTTTGTTGATTGTGCCAAAGCTTTTAATATTTCTTGGTGCTTCTCATAGTTGTAGGGTTTATGACTATGAATTTAGCTCTTGAGCTTCAATTACTATTAATGTTATCCTCAATGTCTCTCAATTATCCTACATCTAGTTCTTTGGTAATTCTCTCTCTCCACACCTCTATTTCAATCTCAAACAAAATGCAATCTCCTCTCTTATTCAGTCATTCTCATTTGGTGGTTGTGGGTGTTCAGGGTTTCACTTTGGTAGCATTTTTTCAGTTTGGCTTTGGTTTGGCTCTAGTTTTTCTCTACATGTTTGTTTTAAATTAACTTAAGGTTTGAAACCTAAACTAGTACATCATTGGCTTCTTTATACCTTAACCTCATCTACCATCTTCATTTTAGGTGAGTAATGGTATGGCAACACCTATATTTTTAAACATATGCTAAACCTAAAAAATCCACAAAAATGCATTACCACATATGTATTTAATGCAAATCTTTGTGCTCCACCATCGCCTCATTAATTTCTCTAAATGAAATTTTTGGTGAAGTGATAGGTGTTTTCAAATAGTCACTTCTTGCCTACCATTGGGTGGATGTTAGCTTGTTTAGATGATTTTCCTCTTGCACTTCATTCACCTTAGCATAACCTTTGCCTTCCTTATGGTAACCTAGGAACAATGCCTCACATGTGCACAATTCAACCTCCATAATTCCTTTTTTCAAGTCTGCACTTTCTACCAAGCGTGCTTCTCTTTCACTAGTTGATTTCTTTACACTTTTGTCTCTTGCCTTAGCTTATCCTACCCCATACAAATCCATTTCACTAGTCCTCCAACACTTCATTATGTAGGTTTCTTGTGCACTTAGCATCTTGTGCACCTTCCTTTAATTTCATGTGTAGTAGCATCCTGTACACCTCCATTTGTTACTTGGTACTCATATTTTCAAAGTTTGACAAACTCCATGAGCCAAAAAACATAGTTTTTTAGCCTTAGGTGCTTAGAAATCAACCTAAATCAACTCACCTAACTAGTATTATGTGTGAAAGTGCCAAAATAGTTCTCCTATGGGCCTTAAAGCACTACTTATTCACCTAATATAAATAATATAAAACAACCCAATGTATAAAGAAATATTTGGTTTGCACCAAACTTTATTCTGGTCAGCACAACATAACCAACATATGATCAAGAAGTTGGTGTCTAATGGTGTAAACACCATCCTATTATCTATATGGCTTTAGTTGGTTACCATTAAAAATCCCAAGGAGCATTTCACCAGACAACATGCACAACTTGCATGCACTAGTTTCCAATATACTATGGATGACATAAGGTCCCATCCACTTGATCTATAACTTTCCTAGTTACTTAAGGTAATTTGAATCATAAAGCAAGACAAATGTTCCTTCATTTAGTACTTTACACTTAATATGCTTGTCATGCCAGAGGTTCTAGTTTGCCTTCTCTATCTATTGACTTCATCTTGCTTGGGTGCGCATCTCATCCAAGCATTCCAATTCTTCCAACCTTGTGTTCAAGGATTCCTTGTCATCTAAGTGACCAATACATGTAATGCACAATAATGGCACCATGAAATCCATTGGTAGAACTGCCTCAATGCTAAACTCTAGTTGAAATGGTGTAGCCTTGTTCAGGTGCTTATAAGTTATGTGATATGCCCATAGTATTACTGACACTCAATTATCCCAATCTTTATAACCAACATTACATATCTTCATGAGGCAAATTCCAAATATCTTATTGAATAACTCAATTATTCCATCACTTGTGGATGATAAGGCATTATTTTTTGGTGTACCACCATGTATTCGATCAATAGGACCTACATAGTTTAATTAATGAAGTGTCTACCTCTATCGCTAGTCAAACTGAGTAAGAACCTAGAGTGACTTATGATGTTCTCCCATATGAACCTCATCGTAGTGGTGGCTGTGTAGTCTTTGGTTGGCACTACCTTATCCCACTTGGTGAAATAATTAGTGGCCACCAGAATATATCTTGTGCCTATACACCATATTGTGAGAATGATTGGCCCAACAAAATTAGTGGTCTATTTTTTAAATGACACCTAGGTAAGAATGGGGATGAGAGGCATATCATCCCAGTGGTAGGGATTCCATGTGTGCTGGCATGTGCCACATGCCTTAGTGAAATATTTTGCATCTTTGAATAGACTTGGCCACCACAAGCCTGATTGTAACAGTTTGCATGTTGTTACATCTCCAATGTAATGGATTCCTACTATCCCCTCATACACCTCTTGTAAGATAAAGTCATTTTCATGTTTTAAGACACAACAACATAATATTTTATCTCAACTTAATTTTTATGGCTACCAGTATATGATCTGAAAGGGGGTGGCATGAACTGTGAGTTGCTTCTTCTCTTTGGTTGTCATGGTCTAGGGTGTAAACCTAGATAATAGAAAAGCATCTATCTCCACATGGTCTTTAGGGACATGATAGACCTTGTAGAGTTTCATGTTCATCATGCCATTCTCAATGGGCATTTTTGCATCACCAGAGTTGATTCAAGACAAATATTCTAGGCTAAAATTCTATTTTTCAAGCTTCATTACAACTGAGAACTAGAATTATTGAAACATAACTATCCATCTATAGATGTACATATGGAGAATGGGCTTAATCACAAGGTACTTAATCACCTCATGATCTAATGAAAAAGATGATTGGGTTCACCAACAAGTATTCCCTAAATTTTTGTAGGGCGTAGACCATGGCTAACAACTCACACTTGGTTATTGTATAATTCTAATCTACCTATGTCAGTTTTTGACTTTTGAAGGAGATAGGATGATCCATCTTACCTTCACTAGGTTATGCTAATATGACACCAATGGTAGAGCTAGATGCATCAATATGGATGTTAAATAGAGTTGTCCAATTAGGAAATTATAAAATAAGCGCACTCACCAACTTGAGATTTAGAGTTTCAAAGGCTTCCTCTTGCAATGTACCCTAATATAACATGCCATCCTTGTGCAAGAGCTCTTCTAGCAGTACCATAATCTTTGTATAACTCCTTATGAATTTTATATAGTAGCCATAATGGACAAGAAAGGTGATAATGCCTTTTTACATGAAAGGGGTCTGTAGATGTAGAATAATTACAATCTTCATGGGATCGATGAGTAGACCATGTTTACAGACAATGTGCCCAAGAAAGGTGCCAAATGGTGTTGTGAAGATGCACATTTTTATATTTAGAAATATATATAATTGACTACACCTTTCAAACATGAGGTGCAAGTTATGATAAGATCCTTCACTAGTCTAGTCATGTAAACACACTTGGAGGAACTTGTTAATGAAATCCTTAAATGCGGCGATCACCACTTGGGAAAACATGCCTGACTCATTCTTGAGTCCAAAATGTATCACATTATATGCAAAACAAACCCATTATATCTCAAATGTTATTGTAGTCTTGTCCTCCTCTTCAATCTAGACTTGATGGTATCTTGAGAACCCATCAGTGAAGGTGTAAATCTCATAGCTTGTAATGCCATCCAAGACTTTGTTGGTGAATGGAGTTGGGAAGGGGTTAGTGATGCAGGCAACATTGAACAATCTATAATCATTGAAAATATGAATACATACATCCTTATTGATGCTAATAACCATGGGTCTCACCCTTTTAGATTATTGCACAGGGTAGATGATACTTGAGGCCAACATCCCATCAATCTCCATGTTAACCTTGGCATGGAGATTAGGGTTCATTCTGTAAGGGTACTTCTTGATAGGTCTTACACTGTTTACTAGATTTATATTCATTTTACCAAGGGATGGGTGGGTTCCCTTTATGTCTTGATAATTTCAAGGGAACAAGTCTTGGAACTCCTTCAAGAGGTCCACAATTCACATCAATTTTATGTCAGACCAATATGCACCCAAAGGAGCCACCTTTAGTTCCCCTTCTAAGGTGATGTTTACTTGGGTATTTTTGAGTGGCATGTGATAGGGATCATTCCTCTCCTGATGTGAGTCCTTAACTTGCCTATTTCCCTCAGTTATTTCTATATGAAGATGAGTAGGGTCTTCATTGTCAGGGGTGTTATCCTCCACATGGTGCATGAGCTTCATTTTTCCAATCAAAGATGTCTAATTGTGCACCTTATGAATATAAGTGTCTTCATCACTCAAGTCACTAATGAGCACTTGCTCCTAAAATAAAGTTTGGAGCACTAATCCTTTCTCCCTGAACATATGTTTTAGGTGCTCCTCTAGGATTGTAGTGTCCTTGAGCACTACCCTTTGAATTACTTGTAATGGCTTGATCAATTCTAGGTTATGTGAGGATAAGGAGCAGGTGTGCACAAACTTCTCCTTTAGGACATCCTAAATAGATGTCTTACAGTGCATTTTATTAACAACATACCATGCAGACATCCACATCTTCAAGGTTCTATACAAGGTGTGCACCCATAAGTTCCTTAGGCTATTTATACCACAATTAGTCTATGTTTATTTGCACAAACACATGTGCACTATTGGGTATAAATCATCAGAGTATGCATAAATGTCCATGTCCTCATTTATTTTTCCCAATCTAGTGTATATGGTTGCTTTTACATCTTACTAAGCTAGTAAGCTAGGCCTTTTCACTACCCACCAATGAGTGATAGTGCTTCTCAAATAATACACTTGTGTGCCCATCCTATCTACCTCCTTTGGAATGCATGACTCAAAGTTGTAAATATATTCTTCCATAGGATTTCTCCCCTCATATCTTGGGAGCATGGAAAGTATACCTTTGCTCAAGTGGAAATATTTCTTTCCCTTCTTTCTATTATAAGGGACCCATCTCATTGAAGTGTGATCAATCTAGACCCAACTAGTCCTCATAGGTTTTGGTGCCTTTGCACTCACTAAGTGGTACCTCTAACTAGTCATCTCATAAAATTATTAAACCCATTGATCTCAATAAACATCAGTGTTGTCTGAGCCTAACTACCCATCTTCCTAAGAAAAATTGCCTTGGTCATTAGGGTTGAGAGTCTCAATGCCTTGCACCTTGATGTTGTAGATATGGCTGATCTCATCCTCAACATCAACAGTTTACACATAATGGGACCTTGGTCACTTGAGAGGGGGATCACTACCCTATCTTTGCCATTTTCAATGGTTGTGTACAACACTTATGCTGATAATGCTTTATCAAGCCATAATTATAACATGAGCATGGTGGAAATCTTCATCCACCATATCATCCACCTCACCCTATAACACCTATTTACATTCCATAGCCTAAATTTTATTGACCATATCCCTTATTTCCTTGGTTGGCCTACCCTCTGTCTATAATAGTGGCCTACCATGTGCCTCTCTCCATGTTCTCACTCATCTCATCAATTATGTGGAAATCAGTTATGGTATAAATGTAAGCATTGCATAACTAACAATAGTTTATTGTATTAACTTGACAGACATGTTGTAATAAAGAATATTTATGAGCATCATGCACCTCATAACAAACCTCACAACTTAGAAGCAATGTGTGCACATTCTTTTGAGGGTAGGTATTTTTATTATGGCTTTCTATCTCATAGTTGGTGTACTATAATCTACTTTGAGCATCTTATAGTGAACTAGCAGTCAAATTTTAGAGTTGGAAGGCCATAGATGAAATCTACACTTCTATAAATGGGTTGACCCTAATATTGGTGCTTTTAATTGACTTAGTTCTAAGCATGACCTTAAACATTTCATGAGGGTCTGTGAATGTCTTCATGGAGAGTGCTCTTCTAAATGACACTAACAACCCTCTAATGAACCATTACGTATGCTGGGAAGAGTGAATATCATAAGGAAGCTTATAAAGGAGAGTCTTAAACCTTGCATCATATAGGTGCACACTCTTTGAGAGTCCTTGATTAATCTCCTTGAGCATGATGATGTTTTTCTATTCAAACTTTGGTATGTTTAATTCCTTCAGGAATGTTTCATTCAAGGTATCATAGTCAACCACAGACTGGTTAAGATTAAATTTCATATATCAAGTATGGGCATGATCAAGTAGAGTTGTCACAAACTAGGTTTACTTATGCTCTGATTGGGTTATGCCCTGAGCATGCCATTTTAATTCATACTTTGGCACATGCTCTATGACATTCTCTATGCTACAATACTCTAGCAAGTGCATGGCCATCTCATAATAGATCTATAATAGGGGACAACTGGTATATGTGGCGCTTATCTCCTTGGTACTTGTCTTGATAGTGGCCTTCTAATGCCTCTAGCCAATGGGTTAGGTGTTGGTCCCATTATTACTACTAGCATAGTAGATGATGATGGCACTATACTATTAACTTATGGCATTGGGCCACTTCTTAGAGGTTATTTCCTAGTCTATGATGCTAACATTAGCTGAGTTGGTATATTTATGTTGTCTTTATATTTTGGTAAACTAGCACCCAATGGACTAGAGGTATCCTCACTCAACTCCTCATAAGGAAAAACTTGTTCAAGTACAAAATTATACTCCAAGTTTATAAAATGGTCAAACTTTATGTGGACAATAGGGTCTGTTATCACTCTTCTTTATTCACATGGGGGATCTAGTGCATGAGCTTGCACCATAGGTTCAAAGGGGTAGGTACTTCTGGTGTATCTTTAGTTACTTAATTTTATAGGGACCCAACACATTCTTCACCCATCAACTATTGAGCTTGATCTATGGCTTCATTATTTCTCTCCTCATGCTACTAAAATTCAAGAAATCCTTACCCATGCCCTTCTTACTCACTATCAATTCTCTCAATACTTCTAGGTTACAGATCTTCCATCATCTTGCACCTTCTCTTATTATAAGTCTATTGCCTAAAGCTCTCAAGTGTTAATCTACTCATCCCCTTCCATTGTTCTTCACCAATAAATCCCCTTCTTATTAGGAATATAGAACATAGAGCGATATTAATGAATTAAAGATAGATAAAATGTAAAAAACACAACATAATAGAGACACAGATTTAATGTGGTTCACCCAATATGGGTTACATCCACACAAAAATAACCAGCCCTTATTATTCAACCTAACAAATAAAGGAAAAAAAACTTGTAATATAATCACTGCAATATGCTCTTCACTCACATATAATGTGTCACCATGATTACAATGCCCTCATATCAAAGGAGGGTTACATATTAGGGTAAAAATGCACAAACATAATTTCTACCATTAGACCTATAACCTAATAGTGAATGGTCCAAATTTACAATGATCATAGTGGGGGGGTTTTACCCCCCCACACCCCCTATTGGGAACCAAGCATTATAATAAGATTAGGCTCCACCATCCAACACTTCTTCCCCATTGCACTAATGTTATGTGAAAAGAGTTTAGCCTTCTATTCTCATGATTTCAAAGCCATAATCCACCATCAACTTCTTAAGCTCTGCATCAAACTCTTTCACAAATTTGCCTCTAGGATCATGCAAAAAATAATACTCTACTTCCTCAAGGTAGGAGTATGTGGAAATAGTGAACTCAAGCATGTAACTATTTAACGCTACTTGCCACTATTTATCTATAACTCTACTCCAAGTGGCATCTAGGGTCTCAGGCCTTTCTAAGAACTCTTTCATCCACTCAAAGCTCTTTAAATAGCTTCATCTTCTATTGGTTACATAGGAAAACAACCATTAATACACATACTTAGGTAGTTCACAAAATAAGACCTCATATAGAGCATCCTACATGTTGTTCTGGACCCACTTCCTTGGCTTTTGTCCTTTATAGGATGGAAGCTTTAGGACAAAGCTTTCTTCCACTTGTTGTAGCCAGTGCTTGATTTTCTCAAGGGAGATTTAGAGAATTATTATGTTGTACTATTGTAGTAATAAAAATCAACATGGGTATTAGTAATGGAACCAAAATATTGTAGAAAAGGGGTTCAATCCATTTATTCATGGGGTCATGTGCTTATCTAATTTTCCAAGTCAATTCTAGACTTATTACAACTAGGTGAAAACATAATATGTTCCCGTATCACTCAAAATTTATCACTTGACTATGCTGACATCAATTCACATAAGGTGCAAGCCTTATGCACTCCCCTGAAGTATAGTAAAGAAAGAAATGAGGCTTGCTTTGGGCTAGTTGTGCCATGTTACAACTCATTCCTTATGGGACTTGGTCATCTCAATAATGGATTTGGTAGATTTAATGGTGTAAGCCATTTTTGGGCTAAATCTGATGGTCTATAGGTGTAAGCCTATATTGGGTAGTTCTATTATCTCAAGGGTGCAAGCCTTTATTTCACTAAGCTTAGCATCATTTAGTGCTTTGAGAGGTCAATGAGATGCTTTTGATCAGGTTCATACTAGGTTTGTGCTTTATACAAGGATAAGATCATTGAGCACAGGTTCTTATCTATACTTAGGCCATTTGTACAAAGTAGGTTGATGTCGTATTTTTACATAGGGATGCCATTAATGATTTAAACCAAAAGTTTGCCTAAAATTAATATTCATATATTAAAACTAACCCATTATAACTATTGTAGTTATTTCACAACTTGATAACGAAGTGAAAGACATTCAATCAGAGGACACCATGTATTACCATAACCACTCCTCTTCATTACTTAAAGCTTTAAATATAGAACACCATTTATATTGCATGAATAGAGTATATAGGATAGATTACAAGCTTTGATAAACTAATTATCTACCTAGAGGCTCACATGCGAGCTTCAACTTACACAAATGGAGTCATTATGGCATCTTAGCTAGTTATAATATTAATGGTGACTATTATATATAGGGCCAATTTTACAAAGGTTCACTACATCCATTTTCATCTCTTTACTCACTAGTTTGAGCTTGATTTTATAGGCTATAAGAGCACCTTTTGCTAGGGTGGAGTTGCATACACTGATTGTTGATTTGGAGTCTTTAGCAATCATTCTGCCAGCTCCATTACCTTACACCCTTCACACTATTATCACCACATTCTACCACTCTTTGAAGATGCCCAAGAAATCATTGTATTAGTTAACCACATACCAACTAATGCAAGGTGTGCATCGATTCCTCTAGCTGGTGTAAAAGATATCAAAATAACAATCATCCCAAATGATTGCCTCATGTGAAGGTGTTTGTTTAGTTGGTGTAGATCTATACTTAGTCAAAATGGGGGCCCAAAATTTCCTCTATCTCATAACTATTTACTTCTAGTTTTGTCTTTGATTTTGATATCCCTTAAGTAAGGATTGATTCATACATGTTTCATTTGTAGGACATGTAATGGAGTACTATTCATAGACCTAGATCCACATTCACTAGCTTCACCTCATAAGTAAGTCCAGGTATGTTTTCTCTTTCCTTTATTGTAGTCATTTTGCTTTACTGCATTTATAGAATAAAGTGGGGAATATAGTCATTAAAACTAATCATTTATGCCTTGGATGTCCACTCGAGGTCATTTTACCCTTAGTATAATATGTGACCCATATTAGGGCCCCTTTTAATCTACTTTTAGTCACATGGAAGTCATAAATAACACCCAACCCTATAAAACACCACATGAGACCCATAATGGTAGAATCTCTTAGTGATTTAGATCCCTATACCCTTTAAAAAAGTATTTTTGTGATTTAGATCCCTATACCCTTTAAAAAAGTATTTTTGCATCTCCCTAGGAGGATTAGGGTCAACCTAGACCTATTCTTAAGTCACCCTCCCAAGTCATTTTTATTAGAACACTATATAAACACTACTTTCACACTTTTACACTCTAAGTGGGCGTTATCATAGAGAAACACACAAAAGTACCACTTCATATTTAGGGAAAATTCCTAATTATTCTAATATTATATTTATTAAACCTATACATTCAATAATCTAACCCTATCGTAGGTATCCAAATCTCAAGTGGCCTCTAAGGCATCCTCTCAAGCATTCACACTTAGGCATTCTAGCATTCATAGACATTCACATATGTTACATAAGTGGAAAAAATACATCAAGATCGATCCCTCCTTAGAGTATTGGTATGTAGGTAGCATGATCAAATAGGTGTGTGGATCATACATCCAACACATCATACCCACTAACCCCTTTTTCTCATGGTATTATTTCAAACCCTTATAAACATGAAAACTTAGGGTTTTCAAAAAAAAAGTTATAGGAAAAAGTATTTATCTCATAGGATTGAAATTTAGACCATAGCTAAAACAAGACTTGATCTATAAAACCCAAAAGTTATTTGTAAAGACTCTAAGTGGGATAATAGCACACTTCACTTGGACTATAGTGCACCGTGTTATTGGCAAAGGGGACTGCACTATTGTCTAGGGCTATTTTTGGCTATTTATGAAACCTAGATCTAGTTCCCAAAAGTAAACCCAATCAAAACCTCTAGTTTGTAGGGTTTTAAAACATTTGTATCAATTAATTTTCAAGTTAAGTATTATTTCTCATAATTGTTTACTATTTTTAGAACACTTTTTAGTTATAGTAGTTGCAAAATCAACATGCTTACTTATTACTATATTTATCCTCTAATTTTACATAGTCATTTATCTACTTAGGGTTTTATTTTAATTCCCAAAATAATTGAATCACTTATTCACCTTTGACAACATCATCTATTACATTTACTCCATATTCTGTATAGTATCTTCAATGTCTTCCTCATTTATCCATGCCAACCTCATTATATTTTTAGAAACACTAAATTTATCCTCTTTGACATGGAATTCTATACTTGGAATCATGTCATTCACTACTACCCCAGGGTTTAGGGGCCAAATACATGTCCTTAAGAATCTAGATATTATATTCTTAGGAGTTTGTGCCATCTTCAATGTTTTACTACCCAAAGTAACCAATTCATGTATATTTATCTTGTAACCATGATTTATATTCATCCATAACATCCTCTCACTCTTGAAATAAGTATTAAATGTACCAAACATAGTTACATCCAATTGTTAAAATTTATGGATAGAGTATGTGGGAAATGTAAGAAATTATGTCCCCAAGCTCTAGCCTCTTAATCATTGAAAGTGAAACATGGTTGTCATGCCCATCAAATATGAGAAGATGTCTATTAACAAGAAGAACTCTTTATAGTATATATTTTAAGGAATGATGCATCCAGTTCATAAATAATTTTTTCATCATCCATGTATGGGATTGGGCTACCATACATGCACCTAGTTCACAACCTAAAATGATATCATGTAATTGCCTTTTTGATTTGAAGAGGTATAACCCTGAGATATTTAGCCAACTACATTCACACATGCTAATATAGTGATCCATTCTATACTCTTTAACATTATTTGTGGCACACTCCTTCCCCCTTTTATGGTGATGACTTGCATACCACAATTCCTTCTAGCTTGCACCCTTATCTCATCACAATTCCATATTTTGAGTGGCACATAATTATTTTCAGCATATAAATTTATCAAGTTATCATAAAATAAATTATCACTATGGATGGCCTTAACATGACAACCCTATCTCTATCCAATTCTTTTATTACTCTCATAAACAGATCAGGGTGCCTATTTTTGAAGCCTTTCCACAATGACTTATTGGGAACCCCATTATTGAAAGTGTTGGGACTAATTTCACATGTGTGGGCAACATGTTCCTTTAAATGTGAGATTTCCAACTCATGCACCATGTCGGCTAAGTCCTTACACCACTATACTATCTCACTTTCTTCTGTAGTTGATAAAATAGTGTGTGACCCCTCTTGTTAGTAGTTGTAATGCCTTTCAACCAATTGGAAAAAGTATTGGGTTTGATGGCCCAATTTATTATTGTAGTGTTCATGGAGTAACCATTATCATCCACATCTATCATTTCACTTTCCATACAATCCTTTGTCCACTTGAACCATAATGACTTATTCACAGTGGCGGTAACATTTAAGTTGGATTCCTTCTCTTATTGGTTGGAAGGCCTTAGTATGAAACCAATTTATTCTTTATCTAATTTATAGTGGGTACTCATGTTTGTTAACCTCTTCATTAACAACTTAAAAAAAATGACTCATCTATTCTTCATTGTTGCACATGGCCATATTATAACACATTGCATTTTCTTATTCACATTCCTCATGTTGAGTTACAATAGTGAACAAGTTATATAGGTAATTAACAATATAATGGAAAACATACCAACAACATCTTTGGGAAAGAATATTTGTAATATTTAAAATGTGAATAAATAACATAAAAACATGAAATCACATCAACATATGAAAAACACATCAACATGATTTGATAGAAGAATTTTGTTTGATACATCTAACCCAACATTTACTGGTATATTAATGAAATTCTTAATTTTCATATAAAGAAATTAAAATTTATTTGTATGCAAATATTAGCCTTCATGGCTTCCATCCACCTACTAGTAAATGTTTAGTTTTGCATAGATACTCATCTTTCAACATGGCCCTTCATTTTATATTAATGACCTATATTAATTTCACATTATGCCTTACTTTACAATATTTTAATCTAATGATAATATAATGTGTTTGTTCAAAAATTATTACTTTTCAATATTTTAAACTGGGTGGTTTAAGTTTGCATTCTTAGGTGAGCCCACCAAATTGACTAAAGGAGGAAATAACAAACCTTGGTCTCACTTGTCAAATGATTATATAATATAAATGTTACATGTAGGGAAATATAAATACATTGTAGATATAGAAACAAGAAACATTAATTCAAAAAAAAAAATGATACAAAAATAATAATGGTTGTTCAATAATGATAAGGATGCCAAGACATCGAAGAAGAAAGGCCTAAGCAAGTTGACTCAGGGTACAGTCTCAAAGGAAATGCTTAAGGAAAAGGAAGTCAAGCTAGAATGTGCTACTCCCAAGAAACATGTTGACATTTATGAGTCTTCTAATTAAGTTTTTACATTTACTTATGGTCTTCTAGTCTTGTCTATTGTCTGGTTACTATACTTTTGTGGTAGGTTTTTTGGCTAGTTCATTGAAGTCCCTCTTTGCTAGTCAGCCCATGGGGTTGTTTGTATCAAGACTTGTTTTTATCATGATTTGTCATACTTTATGTTTTAGGAGCCCTATAAAATCTATGTTTTTACCTTATCAAATAAAAAATAACATAATTTCCTATTTAAATTAAAACTTTTGGGGATTCCATCCACATAATAGAAAATGTTTAGTAATTTATCAACAACACTTATGGAAAATAATATTTATAATTTTGAAAATTTGAATTAATAACACATCAACATTAATTGACTTGAACATGTCAATAACACAAAAAGAATTCAAAAAAGGGTTTGGTTTGATACACGAGTCAACATTTAATGGAATGGGAATGAAAGTATAAATTTTGATAAAAATAATAATAATATTTACTCTTCTGTGAATGAAAGTCATCAATACTTCCATCCACATAGTTATAAATGTTAAGAAACACATTAAATCTTTACAAGTCTTTCAATGAAGGTAATGTTTCATTACTCTAATGTTAAAACAAGGAAATAGTACTGCATTACATATATAAAGCACATATCAACATGAATAAAAATAATAATTTTCTAGTGAGAATATATGGTTGTTGATTATAAGGAGCAGTGAAATGCATCTTGTAATAAAGGATTTTGTGAAGGCTATCCACTATTATAGGGTGACTTTCAATGCTCCTTATAGTGAATGAAATGTTTATGGCTTCCATCTGCAAACCAATGACTATTCAATCTTCCAACCCATGTTGTGTAGGGAAATATAAATGCAACATAAATATGAAGCACATAACCACAATAATTCAAAAAAATTTCAAGGCTTCTATTAAAATAACATAAAATGTTGAGTCAGATGTCATGAAAACATGCCAATGTTATGGGTTCAACTATGGGTAATGTTTCATCCCTCCAACATGGTGAATGGTTTGAATATGGAGTGCAAGGTGGCATTAACATGCCATATTAATGGAAAAAAATAACACTAGGGGTCTTAAAAAATGGTCATTACATATTAAGGACACTATCATATTATAACATGACACTTCCTTGCACATTAATGACACAGAAATAGTCTAACATGACCATAAAATTTAAAAAATGATATGGATTGATACAAAAATAATATTTATTGATATGTGATTGAATACCTTTATGACCACCATGAACTTACTAGTACACATTGAATTAGATGTGAAGGCATGCAAAAACGTCATGAATGTAGAAGGCACAATAACAATAATAGACTCACAAAAATAAAAAGAACATAATTGTGGATTCAGTTATAGGAAACACACTTGTGTGTAACATTTCATCATTCCATTAATGTACCATTAAACATTTAGTTAGATGTGAAGGCATGTAAAAAAAACTATGAACATATAAGGCATAATAACAATAATTTCCATCCCTTCATTTTGTCGACAAAAAATCTTGTGAAATGATACTTGGTCAAGAACTTTTATGTGCATTCCATCATCATTTTGGGGGAGGAGGTACATGAAAAATTAGGGAGAGATGTTTATCAGTGAAACTATTAAGTATTTCATCCCAAGTTCAAAACTCTTTCTATCTAAACATGTAGTTGTTTGTATAACAGTAAATGTTCATTCTTCCATACCAATTGCAAATCCTTTTCCATCCAAAAAATATTTGTGTGGGAATGTTTATTGGGTGTTTTCAAAATCCATGGAAAGATGGATTCAAAGATATAGAAATGTGTTAGAGATATAAATAACACAACAAAGTGAATAACAAAATATCAACAACTACTATGTTATTATACATTTGAAATTTTGATAAATGCAAATGAATAACACATCAACTTGAATTCAAAAAATGTTTTCGTTTGATAGAAAAATAAATTAACATTTACTGGTATGTCAATGGAAAACTATAAACTTCTTACCTTGAATGTGATCCTCTAAATAAGTTAAGGTTAATTGAATGTTAAAGTCTACTTATAGTTTAATTCTAATCTGACACTCTTTGAAAATCAAACATTTGTTTCTCTAAATTTTTTTTGATTTATAAACATATTACATCTCAACAAGATAATTTGAATTTTGAATTGTTTTTGAATGGTGAGGCTTAGATTTTGTATTTGCATTTAATTTTTTAGGTGTGGCCAATTAATGGATGTTGGTGGAGTCGTACATTGGAGCCATATGTTTGAATTTTAAATGGGATAGGATATAATAAAATGTAAGTAGACTAGTTACAATATTATATAACCTCAGATGTTGTATATTTTGTCTTATATAATTTACAATTAGATGTACAAAAGTGAATTTTTGGGACTCAAAATATTTAATGAGGTTGGTGTTTTTTAAATATTTGTACCTTTAAAATATTAGCAAAGGATGTAAAATTTCCAAAAGTGTATTCAATTTTGAAAAAAATATTTATTTTTATGAAAATGACATTCATTTTTTTAATATGATGTACATTTTTTCAATAATTATAGTGTTTATTTATGTATAATATCTATATAATATTTTATATAAAAGTTCATATTTTTTATATTATTTATCTAAATAATGAAAATACCTTAATAGAATGTCATGAAAATTTGTACATAATTAAAAAATTCTTAATATATTATAATAAGGGAAAGGGGTCACAACTACAATAAAAACTATTAGACCCTATTTAATAATTGGTCCCCTTCCTCTAGATTATTTTAATTTATTAGGAAAAATATTTTTATGAAAGGTAGAGTTTGTATACACACAATATTTTTAAACTTTATCATTTATTAATACTTTCTGTCTTGCAAGAACCTATCCAGTTTCAATCTCTCTGAGTACATGTCTTAAAGGGTAAACTAGGAAAGGGGTGGGAAGACCTTTGATGCTTTTTAAGATTATTGAACCCTATACCATTACCTAAAACCACTACAAGTTAATTTTATCCAACTCCCTAGGCAATTAAAACACATTCATCCACTCCCCCAAGTAATTCACCTTCCAAAATAGCCCCTGCCTAAGCAAACACCCATTTTATTCATTTTCATACTATGTCAGCTCCATTGATCTTGTTAGGTATTGAGTGTACATTACATAATTATGTCAGCCCAACTGGCCTATTTTGAGACCTAATGGATACTTTTCCCACCTAAAAAAATTGAGTCGATCGATCTTGTTGACTAAATTCTCAGGAGGGTTTAGGGTCAACCATGGCTATAAATAGCCTCTTCACTTCAATCTAAAGAGAGGAACATTCATTTTCACATTGTTAAAGTTCACAGTTTGGCTATTTCTATATTTAAGGAGTCATTACTTAGGGTTCTACCTTGGAAGGAAAGAAGTTTGTCTTGTGGGAAAGTCTTGGACGTAAAGTATGAGTCTTTTAGCTTAGAGATAATTTCTATAGTGTGATCCTTACAAACCTACAACAAACTCTTGAAAAATACCATTGGCCAAGGGAGAGATTGAGTCACTATAGGTTCAATTCAATGTAAGTATTCATAACTTTTACTCTTTCATTTAGTAGATAGATATTGTATAAAGTAATAGGATGAATGTTGTATTCCTTGCTTAGTTTACCTCTACATTGACTTGAGTAGAGTTATCTTTGCATGTTTTATTTTGTTTGTTTAACTATCCCCTTTTGTGCCAAAAGCTTTAGTGAATGCTATATTATATTTATTTTATGTGTAGTAGCCTAGCTAGGGTTATTACATAATGTCATTTGCCTCGAGTCTTTAAAACCTTCTCCTTTGATATTGTGTAATAAGAGATCCCTTAGTTAGGTTTAACAGATTCAAATTGGTCATGTTCCAATATAAATAGCTATGCAATGAATTGTTTAGTAATATTACCTTCTCTGAGCTTGGAATTCACTATTAAAGATAAGTGAAGGGGGGAAAGAAGGGGGTATTTATTCTATTTTGGGATTCTAAGCAAATGCACCATATAATGGTTTTTAGTGGAGCATTAGTAACATTTAGATTCATATAATATTATAAAATATTTGATAATACATGTAATTAAGCATGTGTAACAAATATCACAATATTATAAAATATTTGATAATAGAGTTAAAAGAGAGCGTATCTTATTTGATGATATATTTAAGACTATCACAACTATCATAACTCCTCACAAGTTCACTGTTTAGCTCTATATTCTATTTGTTTTTGGATTTTCTAATTTTTTAGGCTTAGACACTTGTGTTGGCTTGGGGACACTTATGTCAAAGCTATTATCTATGGTTCAATGAAACTATCCTATATAAACTACCCATTGTATCAAGTTTCAACTGCCTAGGTCTTTCTAGGTTTTATGTCACCTTCATGTTGATATACCTTAATCACACACACAAGATCTACACAACTATTTGTAGCTCAAAACCCTAGTTATTCAACTTCAACCACCTATAACTCAATAAAAAGGGTTAACACAGGAGTCGAGATAACTTTATCTACCCTTATTATTGTTAAGTAAACCTACATAACCAATACTCTAAGGAGGGCCTTAGAATCAGATGTAGTTCTCCCCCTAGTTGTGTGTGTGTAATGATGATTATGAAATTATATGTTGTTTCTCATATTTAAACCCTTGGTTCAAGTAATTCCAGTGTAATTTGACCTTTTGTAATACTTCATAAACACAATGTTATATAGTCTAGTGTAAGGCCTATTTTAGTAGCTTTTGGAATAACAATGTACATGTTAATTTAAAACTTTTGATTCATGTCAAAATCTAATGTCCTCATTTTAAATATATAGTGTTCCTTTTAATTGTGAATTTAAAACCTATTGATGCATAAAAGATGACAATAAATAAACATAGATAGGGGCCCTATTACAATAGTCAAAAAGTGATAAAGACTAATATAGAGAAAAACATAAGACATGGCACTTGCATTTAGAGTAGGACACTAACATTTATTATAGTATCCAACTCTCAATGCAAGTGTCTGGGCACATAGAATTCAAAATAAACAAAGTAAATAATAGGGATCCCTACCACAAGGTAGAAATAATACAATACAATAATTAAATGGTACACACATCACATTGTAAAAAAAAAGGATATGAGGCCTAAGGGTCCCATTTGAGACCATGCCACTAAGTAACCAATCTTCCATCAAAAGGCCTACATGCAAAACTAAGCAATAAGACAATATATAATAGATCCTATACCAAATATGGGTATCTATATTCCCCTCCCCCATTTAAATAGTAATAAATAAAGATGTAAATAAATTAATATAGTTAAAGGAAGTTCAAACCTAGGAGTGTAAACACACCTTAGACTTGTGGTAGTTCCAACTTGACTTTTATAGCTCCATTTCCCAAAACCAAAAATGTGTTATAATATAATTAGCACATATAAACTGAAAAGGATTGATGCATAAAAAAAACAAGTAATAAAGATCATGTATATATTACACCTATATGTATGTCTCATAATGATGTCTTCTAGAATAATATCCTCTCCAAGGAGGATAGAGAAATTTCAAGGGGACTTAAGGCCCCATCGATTTTTTGGCTAGGAGAATGAATAAGTCGACAAGATATCAAGTGTGTTTCATCATGGGGATCCTTTCATATATAAAGAAGGTTGGGAGGTGATCATGCCCCCAACTTGGTAAAAATGGAAGTAGTTCCATGTCCTTCGAGAACACATAATCTCAACTATACCACCCAAGTGTAAAAATTATCTCATATAAAAAATCTAGCCAATGTAGTCAACCTCACCAAAGTCAAATGATGTACCCATATTAACCTATAATAATAGGAGTGTCAAGTCCATCGAGGGAGATTTTTTTAATCATACTACTCAAAGAGAGATAACTACTATATACATATAAATCTCAAACATTACATCTTGTTAAGGTTGGTACATCTTGGTAAGTGAAAGAAGGAATAAACTCTACTTGTGCTCATGTTTGTTGTGAATAATGTATACTTTAAAAAAAAAGTATTCATTATTTGGTGCATGTACACTATTGACATAATTTTTATGCACACTTAATTCATGAATGAGGTAGCCTCTAATGTTTTAAGATCTCTATAGAGGTAAACTCCATTTTGAGGCATGAGTTATAGGTATTGTTATAAAACAACCAAGTGGTGGAATAGTTGACTGAGCATGCAAGTTGTTAACCAAGTGTGTATGGGCGAGTAAAATCTAAAATAAGATAAAAATATTATTTTGTTGAATGGGTTATAGTCTAAGTTATGGTGGGTAGATCTCAAAATAAACTTAAAAAATGGGGAAATAAGGGTAAAGCGAAAAAAGAATTCATGATTAAAGAATGTTATTTTATTTAAATTGGTTTCAAAGAGGACAAGGGCCTAAAATTAATGCTTGAAATTAGCTACTATTGCATTCTAACCCATAAACATAGTGAGGCGTCTAAGGAAAAAGTACATAATTAACTTCTAGATTATGGCCAAAGGTTTCTATCACTAGAGCTGTTATTGCAAAACCTAAGTGTGAGGTTATGACCAAGACACTAAGATCACCTAATTATATTGATTCAAAAACTAGGAGGATCTATTAAAATATGCCCTTCTATAAAATTTGAAACCATTCAATAGCCCTACTTAATTATTATGATATATGTCAATTTGAAATAATTATTGCTAATTCTAATTCAGAGAAAATTTAATAACCAAGTAGATAAGAAATTTCAAAAATGCTATTTCATATAATGAAATACTAAGTTGTTAGCTTGAAATAAATTCACAATAAAATCACATGAAGTTGGAGAATAAATTAATATTACATAGTTGCATGATAATCCAAAGAGCTCTTCCTATATTGATAAAAATTCTAACTCCCTTGAAATGGGAAAATTACAAGTCTATATAGATTTGTGTAAGGGCTTGTATCATCCTCAAAATTCATGCACAGTGTGAGAATTACATGATAATGACTAGAATGAAAGTTATACTTTAATTTAGACCCTGCATGTATAATTAGAGATAGCCAAAACTATATATTTATAATAAGATACGTATTGACAAAATTATGCAACACATATACATTACAAGATTCTATAGTCAACTCTTATATGAAACATAAATGGCATACAAATAGAAGGAAACCTTACTTTACATACATTAACTCTCATGTAATAAATACATATAATATTAACTCAAGAGACTAAGGTTTAATCATAATCTAGGCTTGCATGGTCGAGGGAGTAGCACTTGAAGTTATTGATGGAACTAGAGTGGTAGGTGGAGTTGAACTCAAAGTTCTTGCTATCACAGTCATATTCATTTTTTTTCCTGATAACACTTGTATGCCCAGTCATACTAATTTTTGATTATGTCCATGTTTATAAGGGATGGCATATATGCCTTAGAGAATTATATCAATAGGAATCCACACTATGCCTTTGAAGTTTTGAAATCCACCTAGAATATCTCAACATCAATTACCTTCTTTTTAGTGAAGCCAATTTCCTACTCAATCACTTCCAATGTACATCCAGGAAGACCTTTATTGAAATTTGTAGCTACCTAATATAGTAGCTTATCAAAATTATCCCTATCCATTAACTTTCCTAAATTGTCTCTTACTTGAGACAACTTTAATTCTTGTAAAATTTGTATAACCTGCCTTTCATGTTTAACCAACTTTGGAATCAAGGATTGCACACTCGATACTCATTGTATAACTTATTGGGTTATGATAGCTACCAAATTGAGAGAATTAGTTGCCTTATGAGTATTCATTAAATCTAGATAGATGAAGTCCTTATTAGTAGTTTAGGTTATGAGAAAATTCAATTTATTCTCATCCTCCTTTAAATAATTAAATAATTTAGATGTCTCAATCAAATAGGGAGACATCTCAATTTTCATTATATTTATGGTGTCCAAAATGTTGTATAGCTTGAGATCTGCATTTTGGATGTCATCCTTTATTTTTTGGGGAACATGGATAATTTTTTGCTACTCTAGCATTTGATTCAACTCTTACTAAAGCTCTTCCCTAGCTTGCTTAATGCCTCTGTGGGGTTCCATCAAGGCTTTAGTATGTGTTCCTAAGTAAGTGACAAAATATTCATTATAAAGAGACTCCCTAGTTCTCCTATTCTTCTTCTTGGATAGGGAAAATACATCTTGTCTCCACTCAAAGATTAATCCCCTACCATATTCATCTTGTATTTTCATTTTCCTAATCTTCTAGACTATCCCTATTGATTTATCAAAAATGGAACTTACAGTGGGAAGATATTAATCACCAGATTGGGCCTTTGGGTAACCTGGGCTTTCAAGTCCTCTCTCCATTATGGAGTTACCAATTCCCCTAAGTCAACCAACTAAGTATCCTGAGTAGTGGCCTTTGATAAAACATCTTTTAAATAAAACATCAGTGCACTTACTTGGAGTGGGTCTGACAGGGATGGGAAAATGATCTTCTACAAAACTAAGTTTCCCACTTGGGGAATTAGATGCATAATTCAGGTTGTATTCTTACCCGCTTTAGTAGATGATATAATTAAAGCTGTATGAGATATAGTATAATGTGGCATAGGCAAATAAATTGAGTAGATAAAATAGATAATTGTGTACTTTGATCTAAAATATAGACTCTTATTGGTGACTAGATATGAACCTTTTTAGCCTTAGGAGCTCTTATCAATACTTAGGAAGTAGCAGTAATAATAATCACTATAATTAATCTAGTAGTTTGTGGATATAATGTTGTAGTACTATCCATATACTATTGGAAAAGATCAATGGTAGTGACAATAGAAGCTACTGAAGGTAAACTATAAATAACAATAATAGGGACATCACCCTATTTATCCATTTCCATCGATACATTCCCTTTGAATTCTTGGAGACTTAGGACCTTATCCCTTTCAAGTTCTTTCTGCTAACCTATTCTAGTGTTTATACTTGGGCCACAACTTTCTCCTGTGATGATGTCCCAAAAATTGAATTCATAGAGTCCTTAGGGGCTCTTGGCTTCTTCTTATAATAAAGTGTTATTTTCTCAACTGAGGGAGTGGTCTACTGAGTAGTGAAAGATGAAACATCTACATATAAAGTAATATGTACTATACTTAAAGTAATAATATTAGATTTTATAGAGTCAAAAGAATTAAAATTTATTGGTTCTACTCCTAGTGAAATCATTATAGCAGGGGCTTCCTCCACACCTTGATATTGCTTCATAGTCATCATCACATCTTGTAGTGGTGTTTGGGAAGGATCCCCCTCTTGTTGAACCAACTAAGAAGGTTGTGAATACCAATAATCAGTTGGAAGCCATCCACCTAGAGGTGGAAGTTGAGTTTGTGCATCTGTAATTGTAAACAAGGGATCCCTTTAAATTTATCTTAGGAGATCCTCTATCAACCTAGCCATATGTGCCCTAGATAAGACCTTAGAATCATTTTTAGCATTTAGGAATATGAATTCATGTTTGTTGGGATCATGTTGTTAAGTGATGCAAAAGACTACAACATAATTTTGAATTGTACCATGTGGGTCCCAATCCCTATGCTACAAAGATTCTAATGTTTATGGTTCCCTTATTCTACCAAAAAAACCTAAGTGTTTCCTACTTATATAATTCATTTAGCCTATAACCATATGACATGCCTTTTCCTTCCTCATGTCTTCATCTATGCTCCACTAGAGTTGGTATGCCATCTCCTATTTTTCTAACTTATCTAGGACATATTTGGGCAAATATAAGGGTGAAACCTTGGTTCCCACAATCATTATTACTATGTAATCTAGCTACAACCAATTATCCCCCTTGTACATAGTGTGTTTTTGATGTTATCTGAGGCTCGATTGAGTGGATTCTCATAATTTATCCTCAAGACTTGAGGATACAAATTCTTGATTTTTAAAATTTTTTTGATTATAGGAATAAATAATCAAGAAAGAAAAGAAGTCACAAAATCTATTTTTTATGCAGTTTGATATTGTTCCAAGAGAGTGCTAGGTGACTCTTCAATGTTACTAAAACTTACCAAGTGAATAATAACCTCAGGGATGATTTATATTTATAGGTGACCCTTCATTAATTTCTTATTGTGTTTAGATTGACCTTATGGAGATAATTTTAAAAATATTTGGTGAGGGATCTTGGACGCTACCAATAAGGGGAAACACCTATAGTAACTGACATTATTTGGGTTTATCGATAGTGTTGTGGCATAAAGAATATTTTCCTAAGATTTCTAAATTATTTTTATATAGACTAAGTTTACCCTAAATAAATATGTCTGGAAGCAAAGGTGGCTAAGAAAGTAGATGGGTAAACTAATAGATGGAGAGTGTGCTCAAGATTTAGATATATGTGCATTATTCAAGTATATCAAAGTTAATGTTTCCAAAGTGATAAAGACCAAATTTATTCATATATAGATGCCCCCATTTTAATATGGTATTGAAAATGCTAAATTAAATGGACAAACTAATTAAAATTTGTACCTACAATAACTAGGTTTGGTGTTGATAGGTATAGCCAAAATGTATCCTTTACTCCATGTGAAGTATGTAATAAATATGTATAAATAAATGTCATATCACAATAATAAATTGGAAATAATTTAAATAATTAAAAAATATTTAAATTGAAAAGCTAGGAATGAATACATTGATAATATATGAACCAAGTTGTCAATTATTGAACTTGATTATAGAGGATCGTGGAGTGAACATGCCCCAAAGAGATGCAACTATTGAAGCTATGATTTAAGGAGTGTAAGTTCCATAAATACCACTGGAGAACATAGTTTTAGAAGTTAAGTAATGGATTAAATTCAACCACACTGTCCTAGGTATTAAAACAACCCTTTTATGGAACCTCAAAACTAGGTTCGTATATAAAAATATCAACCACTACATATGATTATATACATAAATTACTTATGTAACACCATCATTCCCCATTGATCTTCAATATATTAAATAAAAAAGTGTTTGCTTAAACATAATCCATGCCCCATATGATCCATATTTTCCTCAAAGTTATGTAGATGGTCAAAAATTGTTTTGAAATATCATAGAATTTCTTAATTATTCCTCAAAATCATGTGAATATGTCTTAATATGCTCAATATAACCCATTTGAATCATATGATTTGTCTCATAATGTGAAATGTTCTATCTGAAATGGCCTAAATCTATGAAACAAACCCATTATAAACCCTCCTTGTGATATGAGTAAATTTTTTTGTGAATCTCTCATCTCAAAAGAAAGAGTTACAAATATCATGTGTTATATAAAAAAAGTATAGTCATGTAAATTTCATACAAAAACATGATAATATATGTAGTTATTTAATAATTTTGATCATTAAAAGCTCGTATGAAACATTTAATCCAAGGTAATGGCAATTTTTTGTTAATATCACACAATATATAATCATGATAATTAATTTTATAAACATATGTTAGATTTAACTAAATATATCAAAGAAGCATGCAGTAATAAGATTTGTAGTAAATGCATTATATAATTCACGGTAACACAAATAGAAAACAAGTGATATAAATATGCATGATAGTGATCATGACACCAAACACATAGTAATAATTTTTTATTTCATATAAATGCTTTTAAACATGTGCACAATATCATAGTGAAAAAATGATAAACAAACACATCATGATTAAAAAACACACAAATATATAAGACATGACATGAAACAACATAAAGAATATAGGATCTTCTAGTACAACTAACATACAACACAATAAGACATAATTAATGTACTCATAGAACATAGAAAAAATAACATAGAACACATCAATGATCAAACAAAGTCGTAATCATCAATAACAAGTAAGAACAAAGCAAATAGTACTAATCTGCATAATCAATAATGTCATCATATAGTATATAAAAAAGATATCCATATGAAATAAAATTATAAGAGTATGAACAAGATAAATTCATGTATAAAAAATTTAAGTATGATTGATTAACACATAAAGATATAACCTAGGAAATGTGTCAAGATGCCCCCAGAATGGGCATGTCTCTAATGTAGAAAGATTGCCTATGGGTGTGATCAATGTCACACATATGCATGTCCATGTCTCATATATAACCTATGTGTCCTGCATCTAACTCATGCATACCATGAAAATACTGTGCATAGAAAATGAATATGTAACTCACCATGCATATGATAAATGACATAAAAAGAATTGTGTATACTAGCAAAACAAACTATGTATAATTCTTGGTTTTATATTTAAATGTTTTTGAATTTTTTAATAGTTAAATATTTTTTTACTTATAAATAATTGAATGATTTTTATTTTTTATTTTTTAAAATATTGATATAATCAAGCACTCAACAAATCAATCAAGGTTGTCATGCATAAAATTTGTATGACTAAAACCACACAAAAATAGGTCAATTATGTAAAAAAAATGCAAAACACACATCCTACACAACTGCATTACCCATTTGCTATCCATATGATTAGTGTGAGATGTAAAATGCATCCAAACAAACTCATATGCCTAAACATGGATGGCAATGTGTAAGTGGTGACATGACTATTATGCAACCATGCCAACACACTTGCTCTAATTGGCCTACAAGGTCTCAAATAAGCCTATATTCCTCTAAGAAAAATAATGTCCCCCATAACTCTAAGGCCTAAAAATGATGTTCAACTAAGGTGAGGAGGTTTGAGCAATAGCTAGGTTGAATGATTCTATCTAACTCTTCATGGTGCTAAAAAATCTCTTTGGTGATTCTAGCTAATCATAGGGCTTAGTTTGAACTAAGTCATACTTAAAATATATTTTTGACTTAAGTAAAATTAACGAAAAGTGCTCAATAAAAAATAATATAGTCCCCATATGACCATATCACTCTAAAATATCTCAATCAATCCCCATGAGGATGAAACACTCCATCTCACTTATCAGATCAATTAAACCTCGACCATCAAATTTGGTCAAAGGTGATGAAGCCTTAATAATCTATATAGAATCAATAAATAATTAAAACTAGTTAATAAGATACAAACTTAGATTTTAGAAACAAGGTAGGAGGTTTTGGAGGATGACTTGTCCATAGTCATCCCTCCTTTCCTTCCTCAACTTTGGATGACTACCATTAATGGAGTTTCTAAGCTTTTGGTATTTTTTTTACATTTTATTTAATTTGTAATTTTTCTTTGATATATACATGCTTGATATTATTATGCAAACAACCATTTTCATATAAAATTTCTAGCTAGTTTTGAGCTCTAATGGTTTTTTAAAATGTCTCTAAGAGCTTCAAGCTCCATGACAGCCATTAGCGGCCATTTGATTGGTCAAAGAATAAAGTACCATACATTTTTCATTTTAAGATCTGAATCTTAGTTCATGTGAAAGGGGATTAAAAAAAAAAGGAGGGGGGTTCCCTTTTAGGTCCACCTTCCCAGAGGCTTCCAAAAGCCTGTAAACTTTGAAAAGGTCTAAACTAACCTTCCTATGACAAAATCATCATATCTTAAAAATGGTGCCCCTTTAGATTTTAAAACCTCTTTCGTGTAGAAGATCATGAAAGATTGAGGGGGGATATTTTTGGGTTTCCTCACCCTCAAGTCTTCAACTTTTTGCAATTAGATTGACAAAAATATGTCTTAAATTAATAATTCTAGTTTTAAGTATAAAGGCACAATCACTTAAATTTAGGCATGTAAAGTTTAAAAAATAATAATTAAACTTTAATATCAACACATTATAAATCAATGTTTAATAAAATGAATATAATACATTAAATTAAATTATTTCAATTTACCAAGTAGCAATCAACACTTTTTGACCACTATGGATTAAAAAGCTACATTTTGAGGGTCTAAATCATGTGGATTTAATGTCATGAAATCCTCAATAGCCAAGGCTACCATGATTATTATGTTGTTGCATTACCATGCAATAAAAACCACTAAGCATCCAACTAGTCATCGACTTTTAAGCCCTCAACACTTACATGCAGTTACATGAGAGACTACTAGCCTAATGATGCATTGCCCTACAAAAAAGAGTACAACTCCCTTCCCAAGGTCCTATGTATCCATACATTACCCTATAGACAAACACACTTACAAAAAATATAATGGCCAAACCGTAGGCCCAAATATTATGAAACATGTGACATTGGGTCTCATAAATTGTTAATTTTATTGTAAAAACATTTTAGGAACTTTAATACCTCATTTTACATGTTTTAAAATTGTGTGAAGTATGATTAGGTTACAAAGAATATTTAGGCAAAATTAGTAGTTTTAACTTCAAAAATTTGTATCTTACTTTTCGTGACTCCAAAAATTAATCCATAATTTACTACAAATTCCTATTAGAGTTTAGTTTATCAATAATTTATTTTTGAGAAGTTTAGGTAACTTTTAACATGTGTAAAATTTATAAAACCAAAACAACCTCTTTAAGGCCTTAAGCTAAATGGGGGTTTTATAATCTTTTCAAGCAAATAACGATTTAGTATTTTTTTATGCATAAAATAACATGTATTGTAAGACATTAAAAACATAAATACACTTTTAATTTTCATAATTAAAATATTTATTTTCATTCAAAGTATAATACACTTTGTTTTTGAGAGAGTGTAAGAGCAGGAAATTATTCACTCTTAATTCTAATGTATTACAACTTTTCTCCTACCTTACACATAGAAAAATAATTGAATGTATGCTAATTAATATTTAAAAGTGTTATAAGGATTCAAAGTAGCCTAAAATAAAATATTACATTGATGTTGAAAGAATTTGTAAGCTCCAAGAATTTGGAAGCTCCAAAATTTACCTACAAGGCTAACCAAAGGATGTGTTCACCTCCCATCCATTTCTCATTATTAGGAAACTACCCTAGGTATCCCCAAGCCTAAGAATACCATCTTCTAGCATGGTGAACATCAAGGGTCTTTGATAGGTTAAGGATAGTAATACAAGGTTTGGTTGGTGGATAGAACACTTAAATAGAAGGATAACAAGCACACGTTCTACTAGAGGCTTCTATAACCCATTAAAAACATTCAAGAACATAAGAGAAACCTCCATTTCTAAAATAAAAATATCAAAGCAACCACAAGATCATTACAACATAATAAGTATCATCGAGGGAGAAGTAGAATGTCGGGATGTTTCCATCTTATCATACCATTTTAATTTTCCATGGGAGGACCTTAGCATACTCAACCATGCCAAACATCCATATAGGAGGGTATGGGAACCCAATTCCACTAGCCTCTACCACTATACGAAATAAGGCACAAATAAGACAAGAATCTAAGCCAAAATAGACAACCTAATGACATCAAAATGAAACAAGAAATATATTTTAAAAATATCCAATCAAAGAGGAGGGATGGTGCATCTCCAAATCCCAAGTGGGAAATTAAATCCACATGGTGGCCATAGGCACAACCATGGAAAGCAAATGTGAATAAAGCATAGGCCAAGTAGACCTCTTGAAAATAAGAAAATAAAGGAAGAAGATTATTATTAAAGTAATAATTTAAATAAAGTAATAAAAGTAGATAAAATGGAATCCTACCTTGGTTTTTTACTTGGTTCAACATAAATGGTTGGGTCAGTTGACCTCATCACAAGGTAAGATATTTTCCTTCTTCCCTTAACTTCTCATCATCTCATCTAACTCCCCAACCACTTCTCAAATTGAAAATGGAAAAATGGTCCTCAAAGGAAGGTATTCAATCCTCATATAGGAAAAGCACTCATATCCATTAGCCAATGGTAAGGTGACATTGTCCCTCCCATTCTTGGGCTCTTGGTTGCAAAGTCCATGCAAGCATTAACTTGTTTAACAAGTCCATTTGGGCAAGCAAGGTAAGAGCATGCCTCTTTAATATTGACACATCACATGCCATAAATGGGCATGAGGGTTATCTTATGACTTGTTCTACATTCCAAATAAATCCTCTAATCTAAATCCAAATGGGGTGTTAATTACATAAATATCTACCACTAAATCACTTTATAACCACTTATAAAACATGGTTGAAAGTTCCAATCCAAATTTTGCAAGTGGTGATAACAAGTTGGATTTATTTTCAACCTTATTACCTTATATATGTTTTAAAAAATATCTAAAGTATGTGTAAATAGGGTAATAATAATGTCAAAGGGGTGAGTAGTGTTAGGAGGGACAAAGATGTTTACAACTTATGACTGAGTCCATAAAAGACACTAGAATTGGGTTTAGATTTTTAGAAATTATAGTCATTACACCACCATACCAATGATGCACTCATGCTTAATGTAGTCCTAGCTCCATGATTGGCCTCTCATATCATCTACACATCAATTCACACATAAAATGTACTACCCTAAATGGCCAAAGTTGCATAATGTAAACAACACAAGTAATCTTAAACCATACAAAATGCATATGAAGATATCTATGGCATATCATCTCAATTATTATATACTCATGTGAATCATTTAAACATTGATATAACTAATCACATGCTAAAGAAGAACGAGCTCTACTAGTAATGTAATATAAAGTTCATTTCAATAAACAACTAGAGTCATATAACTCTAGTATCTGAATCAAAATTAAGTAAGTAAAATTAAACAACATCAAGTGCATATCCAATATATTAGTAGTAATGTAATAATCATACAATAAACATAACATCAAGTGTCTCATGTCTTTATAATATAAGGAGCACGTCATATTAGGATGTGTGTACAATAAAGAAATGTCTAAATGTAAGCACTATGAAAATAAGGGGCTCACATCCCCCTCCCCTTATGCAGACTTCCTCTTGGAAGTCATTAAGGGTCAAAAGTATAGTTTAAACAACATCAAGTGCATATCCAATATATTAGTAGTAATGTAATAATCATACAATAAACATAACATCAAGTGTCTCATGTCTTTATAATATAAAGAGCACGTCATATTAGGATGTGTGTACAATAAAAAAAGTCTAAATGTAAGCACTATGAAAATGAGGGGCTCACATCCCCCTCCCCTTATGCAGACTTCCTAATGGAAGTCATTAAGGGTCAAAAGTATAGTTTAAAGGATGTGTATGATATATTTATATTTGCTTTAAAAATTAAATGCTATAAAAAATAAACTATTGAATATTGATTTAGATTATAGAATATATAGAACCTAAATGTGAAAAACATTAATTGATGGAATTTGAAATTAGTTATAAATAGTAATAAAAAATGAAGGATGTAAACTTATATTATACCTAATTTATTTATTACTATGTAGGTTGACTATCAATGAAAACTAACTATAATGATTCTTAAACCGTTTCACATCTAAAAACAAAGTTTGTGATGCTTTGGGAGAGGATTGTAATAGGTGGAGAGGGGTGTACTTTGAGATTATATATTGACCACAAATGCATCAAGGTTGACTGTGCCATTGAACTTTTAGTCTAAGTACCTGTGGCTATCATAGATGCAGTATTGACTATTTGCAAATGTTGATTTGATGGAATACCTATAAAATACAAACCCTAGTTCTTGCACATAAACATAATGGACATAAAATGCAAATGGGGGAATCAAGAAGGGAAATAAGTTAGATATTATTAAAAAAACCCATGTTATTGCCTACATATCCAAAATGGGCCTCAGGTCAATGTAGTTTTCCCTCCTAGAGTGAATGTGTGGATCTTAATATTTGATATATGGATGCATCTAGATAAATTGCATTGAATGCTTAATAATGAATGCCCTTGACTTGATTTAATATTTGTATCTATCAATTTTCACTGATTTAAACAAAACTATTACCATGGAAGAAAGGAGTTAAAAACCTAAATCTAGTGATGGGCATGAAAATAAGGATTAAGAATCTATAGCAGGAGACACCAATGACCCACTAGAGGGATATGACATAATCAAGAAGAACATGGAGGGAGAAAGCACACTTTCCAAGAATGAAAGACTCAAAGAATCAATAAATGTAAGGACCCCATGAGCAGGTAAGGATGATCCTACATGTAGTATCCCAAAGTCACACTTATCATGTGATTACAAATTATTGGGCAAACAAGCAATGGATCAAGATTCATCTTATTATGTCCTAGAACCTATAGTGGAAAAAAATGAGGTATGTGTAAATGTCCCTTAAAATATCATGGAAAAGGCTAATGGAAAGTTATGTAACTCTATTTTACCCAAAGTTAATGGAATCATATCAAATATTTACTCTTTTAGAGGCTGGGCTAACCAAAAATAGAATCTAAAAGGTCAACTAGAAATTTTTGCTCTCAAAAATAATATTTTTTAATCAACTTTAGAAACCTAAAATATAACATTAGGGTGCTGATTAAAGGGGCTTAATTCATAGGTAAATAAAATATTTGTATTAGGAAATAGATTTAAGAATTAATATAAGTAGTTCTTCACTGGAGGACATCCCCATGTGGGTGATATTGTCAGATCTATAATGTCATTTGGGGAATAACTAAAGCCTTGGGTCAACCTATATCCATAGATCTAATTACAAAATATATAATAAGGATGATAGATACAAGATTCAATGTGTCATCCTAATGGAAAAATCTCTCAAACACTCCATGATAAAATCTAAGTGTGGCGAGTGGACTCAATATATAAAATATGATAGAGAAGTATATATCTGCAAGAATTGTAATATTCTAGGCCATTCAATAAAATATTTCCCTAAGAACAAATAAAATTCATAGGATAAAAAAACTTAATGGGCCAAGAAAGATAATCCCAAACCCCTAGTGGAAGTTATAGATCATTTGGTGAAAAGCATAGACATGCCAAAGTCTCCTCACAACTAGGAGAATCAAAAGCAAATCTTGCAAGTGGTCACCCCAAAAACTAGACTTCTAGGTCTCTAGGTTAGTGTGGAACCAAAAATGTCAAAACCATGCTCTGATCTTAATCCACCTAACCTTTGTGGAACCTCTGAACTAGAAAAGGACTAGATTTCATTAGAATATTTTATCACACCTAAGAAGTAGAAGCTGAAGAAGATTGGATATCTGATATAAGAGATAGTTTCAAATAGAAGTCTAAAGGAATTAGGTATATTCTCTCTCAACTTAGAGAGAGGATTAGGGAAAATCCAAATGTACTAATGAACTAGTCAAAAGTCTAATCATTCAAATCCATCCCATAAGAGTTATGCTATATAAAAATGATAATGAATATCTGATTTCAATTAAGCTAGAATATGAAACTCCTAGATTTTGAGAAAATACTAAAGGTAAGAGAAAGGAACTAGGTCAATGTTCCTCATCAAAAACCTCTAAGCATGTTCTATCAATGAAAGAAGGAAAGTGGACACATATCCTAACTAGAAATAGTTAAAAGAAGATAGATATAGGGGTAGATCCAAAAAACTTTGGAAGATGGTCAATCCAAAAAGTAAGGAAGTAGTAAAAAATAAATAAGGCAACAATGGGCACTCAAAAAACCCTTAAAAACATTTTGTTAGTGTTAAGAAATGAAGATAATATATTTGAATGGTAGGGGGATTAACAACCCTAGTAAATAAAGATTAGTTAATAAATTGAAAAAGAAACATAACCCCATAATTTTGATCATCCAAGAGTCCAAAATGGCTGAAGACTTTCTCAATCATTACAAAGATAAGATATGGAACAAGGCTAACTATAATTGTTCTAGCTCTAATGGAGCTATTAGAGGATTGGTGGCTTTTTATAATCTTCAAACATTTAAAGGGGCAAATATAACTTGTATTATCAACCATATTGTTGTTTTTTTCAAAGATAAGATCAATAAGGTTGAATAAACAATGTCTAATATTTATTTCCCCAACTCTAGACAAGGTAGGAAAAAATCTGGAAATATTTTGTAGCTTTTAAGAGAAACTCTATGAGTTGGAATTGGTTGGTCATAGGGGACTTTAAATCCCCCCTTTCCCCTTTAGAAAAAAGGTGGCCAATAGGAATTCACTAAAAATATGTTTGAGATTAATGACTTTATATTTGATGCTGGGATCATTGATGTAGATCTCAAAGGTATCCCCTACACTTGGTCTTTTAGAAGAATGAGGGAAAATCTGATTAAAGTAAGATTAGAAAGATTTCATGTCTCTCTTAATTGGGACATTCACTTTTATATCTTTCTATCCTCCCTCCATAGAGTTAGTTCAGATCATAATCCCATTATGTCTCATAAGGATTAGATTTCTAAACTTAATAATCAACCTTTTAGATTCAAGAAAATGTGGATCTTTCACCCAGATCTTCAAGACTCTCTTAAGGATTAGTGGGAAGAACCATTATTCGGATTTGATATGTTCATCCTAGTGAAAAAACTCAATCATATCAAACATAAACTTAAAGGCTAGAAAAAAAATGTATTTGGGAATATATTCATTCAAAATAAAAGTTTGGATGAAGAATTATAAAAGTTAGAAAAACACACTTCCACGAATGACCTAATCGAGCAATAGTTAATCACAAAAAAAAAGCTCTATAGTATGTATCACAATTTAAAAGCTCAAGAAGAAGTTTACTAGAATAAAAAATCTAGATGCTTGTGGTTTAAAGTTGGTGATAAAAACATGAAGTTATTTCATCAAGCAACTTTAAGACATAGAAATATCAAAAGAATTTATGAACTCATCTTAGAAGATGGGAGAAAGTGAAAAGAAGAAGCAAACATTGATGAACATATCATTCTCTATTTTAAGAAGCTACTTGAGGGAAGTAATTTAGTTTATCTTGTTAAATAATATTATATCCTTGGGATTCTCCCAAAGGTCATAACTTAGGTTGAGAACACAACTCTCCTTAAACCCCATTCTATGGAAGAGGTTAGATATGCTATTTTATCTATGGAAGGGGACAAAGCACCTGACCTATAGTGTTTCCTACCCTTCTTCCAATAATTCTAGGATATTATTCATAAAAAAGTGGTGGTTATTATGATTAATTTTTTTAGAGCTAGAACCATTATTACATAAGTAAATAATGCATTCTTTATTCTCATTCCAAATAATATATGAGCCAACCAAGTGAAGGATTTTGGACTTATCAGTTTGTGCTCAATAGTATATAAAATATGTACTAAAACTCATCTTGTGTATATGATCTCTTTTAGAAAAGATTTTAACCAAGCAACAAGGTGGGTTTGTGTTTAGGAGATACATCACAGATGGGATATTAATTACACATGAAGCTATCCATTCAATCTCAAATTCCTTAAGACAAGGTATGTTTCTCAAGTTAGATATGAATAAAATATATGATAGGGTGTATTGGAAATTTTTAGATAAGGTCTTAAGATGTCTTAGATTAGGTAAGGTTTTCAGAGGTCTAATCTTTAATTATATATCCTTTATCATGTTCATTATTCTTGTAAATGGAGTCCCAAAAGGATTTTTGTGGCTAGAAAAGGTTTGAGACAAGGAGACCCTCTATCCTCTTACCTATTCATTATGTTCGTTGAAACTATTTGAATAAGCTTATAGTTTACTATAATGCAAGGTTATTTTAAAGGAATCAAAGTTACCCCAAAAACAACCCTCATCACTCACCAACATTTTGAAGATGACACTTTACTATTGGGAGAATCAATGATTGCTAAAGTTAAGGATTTTAAAAGTATCCTTTCTGACTATGATTAAATATTAGGGTAATGCATTAATTATTTTAAAAGTTTAATGTTGTTCATTAACACCTCAATGAGCCTAAAAAAAAGGCTATAAAAAATATTAAGATATCAGATTAACAACCTACCTTCTACCTATCTTAGAATCCCCTACTATATAGATTACAAAATAAATTGGCTAGATGGAAATGTTGTATTCTCTCTCAAGCTAGGAAATTTCAACTTCTAAAAATATCAATCCAAAGCTTCCCAGTTTACCTCTTATCCATTTTTTTAATTCTCAATAATGTTGCTGACAAAGTGGAACAAATATAGAAAATATTTATTTGGATAGGATCATAAGACAGATTCATATTTCCCCTAGTGGATTGGGAAAAAGCTTATCTTCTTAAGGTAAAAGGGCGCTTGGGGCTTAAGAGATTAAATATGATGAATCAAACTCTCATAGAAAAATAAGGGTGGAAAGTTATCAATGAAGACAATCAATGAACAATAATTTTTAGAGATAAATACCTTAAACAAAAGGACAAAGATAATATTCTTTTTTAGGAAGGTCTAGGGGATAGATATACCTTCTCGAAGGCAATTTCATCTAGTAGAAACATTTTAAGGGAGGGTAGAAGATGACAAGTAGGTAATGAGGAAAATTTGACTTTTGGAATGACCCTTGGCTCTTTTGATTTTACATTGCATTAAAAAATGCTTGGTTAGAGATCAATAATTCTCTTAGACATATCCATGGAATGAAGGTCAAGGATTATTGGTCAAACTCAAGTGACATAAAAATGTTCAAAGTCATACAAGTAGAGTTAGGAAGTGAAGCTATCAACTAGGATCTCCTAAAATTGAACCTTAAGTTTTATAAAATCCATATTGATGTCTTCCCTAAAAAAAATTCTTTGATTTAGACTGATGATGACAACATAGATCACTCAGTTAAAATTGGTTACTTGGTTGAGTTAGACTCCAAGGAAGATGAGGTTTATTGGAAATATTTATGGATTAGTCACCTCACCCCCAAAGTTCACATCTTCTTATGGCTCACTACCTAAAATAAAATCTTAGCCATTGACAACTTATCCAAAAGAGGGTTACCTATCCTAAATAGGTTCATGCTTTGTAAATGTAGTGAGGAAATGATAAGCCACCTCTTACTAGACTATTCTTTTACATCTAAGGTTATGGATTATTTCCTTAAAAAATTAGCACAACATGGGTCAAAATCAACTCCCTCTTGAACCTAATCAAGCAATGGAAACCATTATAGAATTTATCATCTCTATGCTTTTTATGGAGGATAACCCTTTCACATCTCTTTTGGAGAGTTTGGAAGACTAGGAATGGTTGCATTTTTGAAGAGAAAAGGATATGCTAGAAAAATATAATCAATAAAATCTCCATGACCATTAAGGAAACTAGAAGGCCTTTGCTCCAAAAGAGAATCTCACCCCCCCCCCCCCCCCACCAAAAAAAAAAGTCTATAGAATCTAGGTTAAATGGTCCAAACCATCAAGACCCTGGTTGAAATTAAACTTTAATGGGTTTGATAAAGGAAATCTTGACATTTCAAGTGAAGGAGGTGTTATTAGAGATTATGAGGGTGGTGTAATGGATGCTTATGTAGGCCCCATGGGATATCAAACCAATCATGTGGTAGAGGTAAACGTATCCCTCTATGGAATTAAACTATCAATGAAGTTTACATTTGATAATTTGGTTATTGAAGGGGATTCCTTGAACATTATCTCTTAGATAAATCAAAACCATCTTGGTCCATATAAAAAGAGATTGAATATGCAAAAGGTATTATAAATAAATTCAAGGAGGTATCTATTGATCACATTTATAGGAAATGAAACAAGGTATTAGATGGGTTAGCAAACATTGGTGTTTCAAACTTGAACTATACCAAATGACTAAGGGCTGATTATTTGCCCAATCAAATTGTGCAAATAATTATCAATGATAACTCCAAAATCCTAAGATATGATAAGTGGATACCTCAAAAATTGGTTAATAAATGATAAGACATGTTATTAAAGCCCTAAATCATAATGAGTACCTCATTAATTGTAAACACTTGATTGATAATTCAAATTATGCAAGGTGTGAACAAATCATTACCAAAAGGGTGTTCCTTTAAAACACCCAAATGACTATAGGGAATTTTGGTTTGAGAAAGTATTTTGAAAGTGAAGGCTTTATATTCATGTGTGGGGGTTAGGAAATATAGGAACCAATTTCCTATGCAAAAGTTCAAGATAATCAAAAGGTGTGGTGTATGTTAAAAAAGGGGGATTAGCGAATTATATGTTGAGGATCATGAACCATGAGAAATCATCTCAAATATGTTTACTTTAGGATGGAGCTAAAGGATTGTGCATATGAGAGGCTTATTCATTAACATCTCTAAAGATCTAATTGGTGAAGTCTTAGAATGAGCTATGAAGGATGAAAGGCCTATATGGATAAATAACACAAACATGAACTTATGAAAACATCCTTCAATTCTGAGGTGAACATCAATAATGAGAAAAAAAGGATTGTCATAATAGACTTAAATTCTCTATGGCCAACCATCTACCTTTAGATTATGAAAATATTTGAAGAGGGAAATACCAATGGACATATGGTAAGTGGTATTGTAATATAATTATCACAAATGTAACCATTTGAACATTGTAGATTGTTGACTTGAGGCATAATTCCTAAATTAACCCTATACTCATTTTTTTACTATTTATATTTGGCCATCATTTTGAGTGTGGTATCTGGTTCTAGGAGTGAGTTTAGTACCTATAAATTTGAATAACTCTTTCCAAAAAGTGATAAAAAACCTATTATTCCTGTCATTAATAATATTGTATGTTAGTCCATGCAATCTAAACACTTCCTTAAAAAATAATTCAACCACTTGAGGGGATTTAAATTTTGATGATATAACAAATTATTGTGCAAACATAGTTAATCTATCCACTATTACATAGATTCAATCTCTACCATTTACCTCGGGCAAACTTGTGGTAAAGTCCATCGATATACTATCCCATTTTTGACTGGGAATGGATAAAGGTTAAAGTAATCCTGCTGGAAACCCTTATTACCCTTTGTTCTGTTGACAAATGGTACACTCCCTAACATGATTGATAACATCATTATTGAGTCCCTTCCAAGTGAATCTTTCCTAAACTTGCTTATATGTCTTGTAGTATGCTAGGTGTCCTACTACTAACATATCATGCACTACTCTTAAAATATTTTCCTTCATTATAGATTTAGGTACTAAAAGGACTCTATTTTTATAAAAAAAAACTCATCACATATTTTATACTTGTCATCCTTTACCACTCAATCAAGAATGTTATTAATAAAAGCATTCTTTGTATATTCCATCATAAT
This sequence comes from Torreya grandis, assembly GCA_037957365.1. Classification (NCBI taxonomy): domain Eukaryota; kingdom Viridiplantae; phylum Streptophyta; class Pinopsida; order Cupressales; family Taxaceae; genus Torreya; species Torreya grandis. The sequence goes on along the minus strand of JARHVA010001008.1, from coordinate 3,421,110 downwards.
AATGGTATTCAAATCAAGAAAAATAAAGGAAATAAAATATAAGGTATATTTCCTAGAGAGTGCATCAACTACAATATTTGTCTTCCCTTTCATGTATTCTATATCAAAATTAAAGGATTATAGTTTAATCACCCATTTTTATTGTGTATCATTAAACTTTTTTTTCCCCAAGAAGAATTTCAAACTATTATAGTCTATTTTAACAAAAAACTTTCCATATACCAAATATTGTAAGAATTTATCCAATGCATACATTATGGATAACATTTTTGTTGTCATAAATAGAGTAGTATTTTTCTAAATATTTAACTTCCTACTTTCAAAGGCAATAGGATTCCCCTTTTGAGTTAGAACAACTCTTATTCCCTCACCCAAAGCATCACATTCTACAATAAATGGGAGTAAGAAATCAAGAATTTCAAGCACTGGGCAAGAGCTCATTACCTATTTTAGTTTCTCAAATATATCTTGAGCTATTTATGTCCATAGAAATGAGCCCCTTTTAATAAAATTTGTAATAGGGATTGCCAATTGATAAAATCCCTTGATAAATCTCTTGTAATAACTACATAACCCAAAGAAGCCTCTCAATTGTGTCAAAGTAGTAGGAGTTGGCCAATCTAAGATAGCTTGGATCTTTTATTGATACACCTACACTCCCTTATCACTAATGATATGACCCAAATATTTCTATTCATTCAAACTCACATTTAGATTCCTTAGTAAAAAATGCATGTTTCTCCTAATGTAAACCAAGATATCATCAAAGAACAAAAATAAAAATTTCCTCAATTGATCCTTAAAGATATAGCTCATAGTAGATTGAAAGGTAGTAGGAGCATTGTTAGCCCAAAATGCATGACTAAAAATTCAAAATATCCATAACGGCACCTGAAGGAATCTTTTTATACATCTTCATCTCTCATGTAAATCTAGTGATATCTAGATCTTAGATCAATCTTATAAAAATAAATGGCACCATGTAGTTCATCTATGAGCTCATATATCATTAGAATATGATACTTATTCTTGATGGTCTTTTTATTTAAGGCTCTATAATCAATGCACATGCACAGGGTCCCACCCTTATTTTTAATAAGAAATATAAAAGATGCAAATGGGATAGAACTTGGTGTTATGAAACCCATATTCTAAGAGTTATCTAATGGTATTTTTAATTTCTTCTTTAAACCCCCTTGTTTGGTGGTATGGAGTTGTGATGACTGGTGTTGCATCTAGTTCTAATTATTACATGTTGGAAACCTTTATATCTATTTGGGGGTAAACTAGGTGGTAAATCATTGAAAATTTTATTGAGTGTAATATTTTTTGATATCAACATGAAAAGGATTAGAATTAATTTTAGATGAATCAAAGGAATTTATCAAAAAATTTACTACCCATGCTACTTAGCCTCTTCAGATAATCCTCTCCATTCTTTTTGTTGTGAACATTGTGGTGATCCATTAGACAAACCCCTAAAAACTATCTCCTTCTCATTTGAATTAAAGTTGAATTCTATAGTCTAGTCATTCTAACGAAAATCCCCCAGAGAATGCAACCATTGTACTCTTAAGACCATATCTATTCCACTCAAACTCATCACATAAAATTCATCATATACCTTATAGTCTCCCACAATAACATTATTCTACTTGATCACTTTCTTACATGGAATTATAAATCCATTTACAACAAAAACATTGAATCCTTCAAAATGTTTCATTTGTAACCCTATTTTTACCACCAATATTTTATAAATGAAGTTGTGGATGGCTCCACTATCAATGATTATTGTCATTCTTTTTCCATTATGCACTCCATAAACTCAAAAAGGGTGATTTTTAGGTGCTCTTGATAGGGCTACTAGAGTACCTCCACCTGTAATTTCATTTCCCTCCTCTTTTATTTCTAGATTTTCCACTTTTTCCAAGGCTTTAAATTATTCTATACCTTTTTCATCATATGATATCATTTAAATATAGTGCAATTTCCCTTTACCTAAGCATCTATGACCTAGTCCCCATGGATCTTTACATGTGAAATAAAACTTCTTCCTTCGTAGTTCATTCCTAGTATCCTCATCCATCTATTTTGTGTTAGAATGAGGTATGGATTATTTAAGATAACTAATAAGTTCACTCTTCTAAAAATTTCCCTTATTTTGACCAAGGAAAAATGGTTTGGAAGGATAAGACAACTTTCTCTTTTGTGTTGATGGTTCAAGAGTTAAAACTCTTTATATAACATCAAATAAAGTGATTGGTACAAAAGCCTTTACAAAACCTATAAGGGGCTCAAAAAAGCCATCAATAAAAATAAAAATAACACTTTTTTATAACATATCACATAACATTACATCCATCTTTTGGAATTCTAACTTTTGAGTACTATGATCCCATATGAAAAGGTTTAGATTGCTTAGAGACTAGAAATAAGTTTAGTTTGGGAGTGTGATGAGTTGATAAATCATCTATAAAACTATTCCTTCAATCCTATTTTGCTAATTCCCTGCTAAAAATCTTAAGTATATAAATTTACCTTTTGTATCCCTTTCATATCAAATAATACTAATAAATATGATGTGCACATCTTTGTGTTTAAATTTTAAAACCATTATTTTATTAATGAAGATTACATCATGTAATTTTATTATTGTTTTGGTTTTACTACTCATTTGGAGCATTCAAGAATAGGGATAAATAATGAGTTTCAGGGATCAGTAACCAACCTATAACAACTGGATGGCCTTTTAGAGAGAACTTAGAGAATGGTAAATTAATGCATAGTAAGGTAATGATGGTAGTGTTTTCTAAAAATAATCATGTTTTTCATTGAGACATTTTTAGTAATGTAATCATGCATATTCATTTACATTACCAACACTTATGGTTTAACCCATGGCACATTTTTACCTTTTTGGTTAATCTTATCACATCATACTTATCCACCATAATTTTTTCTTGGCCTAATATTTTTTAGATAAGGGTAAAGGTTGGTTTTTTGGCAAGGGTTCATACCCTATTACAAGAGGGTCAAAACCTAGATAAGCATATAAAACTAGTCTGAGACAGCTTAAACAACAAAACCAATAGAGCTACTATAAAATAAGCCAAAAATTAAAAAAAAATAGCTCAAAAAATAGAACACTTTAGTAGTTGTGAATCTTGTTGAGGGTGTCTTTTATTTATTTAATGTTGTTATGCATGTTTTGGAGCCTACTAGTCATGGTATTATCAGTGGCCTTCCCAGTATGTTTCTGAATTTCACCTCTACCTCCCTTATCTAAAATAGTATAAATATCACTAATAATAGTAGCCTAGGTACCAATGATCTCAACCATACTAGTAGTGATATTATCTAAATTAGTGAACTTACTATAAAGGATATTAACTTTCTTACTCAAATTATGAATCTAAATTTGAGAAGTTTTAATAGTATCCTCATTGTAATCTATTTGATTCATCTTATTTTTATAATTATGATTGAGAATATTCATCTCCTTTCTCACATCATTGACCAAAATTTTGATATTGTCCAGTTCCTTATGGAAAAAATTGTGGTTGGCTTGATCTGAAGGGGTACTCAAGAAAAGAAGGATTTGGACTGCATTAGCCTTATCATAATAAATATTGTGCCCCTATTTTAAGTGACTATGAATAACCCTTTTATTGGGTTCATTGTTTAAAACTTCAAAAATGCCCCTAATCCTTTTATGCTTAGAGGAAGAAGGCAAGGGGTTCACAAGTAGAGGGGTTAAGGAAGGATTGCTACTCAAGGCTGAATTTAAGAAGTGTAGATGTAGTAGTAATATAATGTCTTGGTGAGAGGGAATGACTAACCTCCCTAATTTCATTATCTAAATATAAGTTTCAAGAGAAGTTAAAAGAAAGAATGATAGACTCACCAGAATACAGTGCCTAAAGTGGTTCAAAAATCCTAAGTAGAAGCTTTTGATTACATGGTGCCATCCATCCAGAGTTAGGAACTGCATAATAATCCTTGAAAGCTTATTGAATGGCTTAGGCAGAGAGGTTCTGAGGAAACCTCCATGGTATAGAGTTGACTGTTCATCCCCCATTGTGAATGTGTCTAGTTCATGATGTTTGTTGTATCTATTATCTTAGAACTTATAACCTTCAATACTAAGCCCTGTGATGAAGGAGATTAGACCCTTAGTGATGGTAACATTCTTACCTCTGATATTGACTCTTCTATCTTTCCAATTTTGGGTAAAGTTTTTGGAAATGTGAGAGTCATGCCCTCTAACCCTGCGGAGAAAATTTTCAAACCCACCAACCTACAAATGCTCCCATAACACTTTATTAGTCTCCCAAGCCTTGTTGAAGGTAGCCTCTATTCTGAGATGTTCTCCACCCATTCTACTAGAAAATGTAATCGTAACCAGGAGAGGCTCTTGTTTGAGAAAATAGAGGATTTAAGAGATAGAAGCAAAAAAAAGTTTGAAATGATCATTCCAATTGAAGAGAGAGATACTCTAGATATTTGAAATGATTAAACTCCACATCCCAATATGATATAAATCACAACTTAAACAAGTGTCCTTATGACAATATTTAACACATGCTTATCTCATTATGAATTTGGATGATGAAGTGCTCAGGCATGATTTATGAATCAATCCATTTAAGGAGTTGGTTACTTTGAATACCAATATTAGCTAAGAAATCAACTAGTTGGTTACCCTCTCCATAGACGTGTGAAACTTTAGTCTCAATGAGAGAATTACATAACATAAGGCCTTCATGAATAAAATGTTTAATTATCCAACTATGAGTGGAGGAGTTATTAAGACACCTGATGATGTTTAAAGAATCTCCTTTAATTTGGAGCTTTCTAATACCCAAATCCTTAGAAAAGTGTAGACCCCAAGGAGAAATAAGAGATTTAGCATAATGATTTGACTAGATTCCCATGGGACCAACATAAGAAGCAATGAAACCACCTTTTCTATCTCTGAGACTCTTGCCCCTCTAGCGATTCCTAGATTACCTTTTGAAGTTCCATCAAAGTTAAGTTTTATCCAACCCAAAGGAGGGATTTTCCATTTCATATTTTTCTTTTAGTTAATCGTATCCATATTAGACGAGTCTAAAACTAAGGAAATGTTCTATCTGATAGTAATATTCTCTTCAATCTTAGAAGGCTATTGGTATTCCTTGATGTTACAAATGGAGATATTTTTCTAATTCTAGAGAAGAGATTAATACTAGCCTGATTAGTATTATTGTAAATTTATTTAAATTTTTTGGTATTCCTCTCATGCCAAATAGTCCATATAGTATGGGGAAAGGATGGCTTCCAAAGCATTTTCACTACTTTATTCTTGAAAAGAGATTTCCATTGCTTTAAATAATCTTGAATATTGTTCGATGTGACCCACTGAAGATTAGAACTTTCAAGAGCATTGTTCCAAAGAGTAGTTACAAAAGGACAATGAATAAAAGGATGATTACTCATTTCCTCATGCTTCTTACATAAAATGCATCTATTAGGAATCATTTGACCTCTTTTGATTAAGTTTTCCACTGTGAGAGATTTATTTTGAACCTCAATCCAAAGAAAAATATTGATTTTGGGAAGAAGACCGTTGTCTCAAACTTTCTTCCAAAGAGTATCAGGCTCAACTTGATTGTTAAGAAGCAAGTAACCCATTTTAAGACTATAATCCCCATTATTAGTTCCTGTCCACATTAGTTCATCTAACTTATAACTAAAAGGGATGCAAGAATGTTGTAAATTATTTTAAAGGGTTTAAAAATGGACATGTAACTCTTGATTCCTCACTTGCATGCTTTAAAGCTTCCAAGATTTTCTTGAGTTGTCCACATTGATGTCATCTCTCACTAAATCCCCAAAGATAGAAGAAAGAGGATTGCATAAAGGCTTCCCATAAGGAAATGAAGAGAGAGGAACTAAAAATCACCATTTATCCTAATAAAAGGCTATGAGATTGCCATTACCAATCTTCTATTGGATTCTATTATAGATGAGAGATCTACAATGAACAAGACTATTCCAAAAAGAGGAGCCACTAGGTAGATTATTAGTGGAGAGAAAATCAAAAATATCAAAATGATTAAGATATTTGTTTTTAATAACATTATCCCACAAGATATTTTCCTTAAGAAGATGCCAACACATCTTTACATTAAGAGATAAATTCATTAATCTTAAGTTCTTTATACCTAAACCACTCAAAGATTTAGGTTGACAAACTTTTTCCCAAGCTATAAGATGATATCTATTATGCTCATCAGTCCCTGACCACAAGAAATGCTTTTGAATCTTCTCAATATTGACAATAATACTAGAAGGAATCTTAGACAAGGACATGCGATAAAGTGATAGATTTTGAAGAGTGCTTTTAATAAGAAGGCACTTGGAGGCTTGAGATAACAAGGCTCCTTTCCACCCTAATAACTTCCTTTGAAATCTTTCTAAGAGTCGATTTTGAACCTCTAAAGGTAATCTTCTAGAGAAGAGTGGTATGCCAAGGTAAGTAGTTGGAAGAGTTCCTATTTGAAATTCAAAAATCCTAGAAATTTTATGTTGGCATCTCAGTAGAGTGTTGGAAAAGTACACAAAACTTTTATCAAAATTGATAAGATGACTTGAAACTTATTCATAAAGAGTAAGTAATCTCTTCAAATTCCTAGATTCTACCACTGAGGCATACAGAATAAAAATAATATCATCAACAAATTATTAATGAGATAGAGTTTTACCATGAGTTAAAGGTTTGAAACATTTCAAAATACCCTCTCTAACAACAGTTGAAACTACTCTACTAAGACCTTCAACCATAAGAATGAAGAGAAAGGGTGAAAGAGGATCACCTTGTCTAATGCCATGGTTACTGGAAAAGAAACTCACTGGTGATCCATTCATAAGAATAGAGAAAATTGGAGTGGATATACATTCTTAGACAAGACTTCTAAACTTTTCATCAAAATCAAAGTGGGCAAGGACTTTATTCAAATAGATCCAAGAGACCTTGTCAAATGCTTTATTAATGCCCAATTTTAGAATCATTCCAGCTTTACCACTTTTGCCCATGGAATGGACCACTTCCTGAATAACCATAATACCATCTTGAATTTGTCTTTCACTAGCATAGTCTCTTTGTTGGATAGAAATGAGCTTATTGAGAAAAGGTTAAATTCTAGAAGCTAAAGTCTTGGTGATAATTTTATACACTATATTAGTAAGACTTATAGGCCTAAAATCTTTTAAGTTTAGAGTACCATTTTTCTTCGGGACCATCACTAAGAAAGTATTTTTTAAATCCTTGATAAGAGTTCCTTTATCAATAAATTCATTGAAAACCATTAGAAGATCATTTTTGCAAATATCCCATTAAATTTGAAAAAAATAAGCTAGAAATCCATTCAATCCCAGAGCTTTGTCTCCATCTATATCCATAGAGAAGACAATAATTTTGAGATCTTTCATAAAATTGGCTTGTATAAGGAGAGAAGCTCAAGAGGACTTATCAAGCCATTTGGGATAGAGTATAAGATGAATTTTTCCTCTTGCTGAAGTGGATAAACATTCTACTAAACATTATTATTGAGAAGATTTTTGTAAAACTTAATGGATTCACTATTGATATCTATTTCTTTAAGCTAAGGCTTCCATCTTATTTTATCACTTCAGATATTCTACTAAATCTCCTTTTATTGAGAGTTGTAAGATGAAAGAGCTTTGTGTTGCGATCACCTACCCAATATTCATATTGGGAAGATAGGTTGTTAAAATTTAAATTAAAGATTTAAATTTTGGAATTGGTTGATTTCATTGATTGTATTAGTTTGGGATTTTATGATCATGTCATTAATTTAGTGATGAGGTGCCTAACACATGACTAAGAGGCTTAATTAGAGATGGGCACAAAAAAATATTAGTGCACATTATGATAACACTGGGCAGTATTGGCTAGGTGTCAAGGTTAGTGAGGCTAGTGATGAGATAGGTGATTTATAGGTGTTCTATACTATGATGGATGAAATTTTATATCATGTTCTGAGCACAACTCTTTTTTTATTGATAACTTCAAATGGGAAATGGATTTTTAAGGGTGATTTAATAATTCTCAGATCAAGAAGGTATTTCTCATCCAGTCGGGGTGGGGTTAAAAGAGGTTATGGAATTCATAAGCATCATATACTTGGATACATCATTTTGGGTGATGGTAAACTCCAAAATGGCATATATGTTTATGGGTAATATTTTTATAGCCTTATAAGACAAAAAATTGGTTTGTGAGATCGTAGAGTGATTGGTGAAACCATGGTTTTGGGTATGATCAAAAAGATTTATGGAGGATTTATAGTGATTTTCCCCATTGTAGTTGATGTTGTCACATAAGGATTTCTTAGGGATATTTCATTTTTAAATATTCCATGAGCTGGAAGAATGATACATGATGGTGTTGGGGTTGTAGAATAGTTTCAAGCAGTGCTACGTCAACCATCTCTAGTGGGGTTTTTATTTTAGTATTAAATGTTTAACTTTACAAGGATTCTATGGCATCATTGGTGGATATTATATAACTTTGGTGTTCAATTAGGGAAACCTAAATAGTGAGGATTTTGTGGTGTATTCTTGGTGCATCATCTACTAATTTTCCTCCCCAAGTAATAGCTACAAGGGTGAGCTTGGTAGGAGGTAGGTCAGTAACATGATGACATGTGGTGACCAATACCATGCGAGGCCATATGTATGATGCCTTAAACTCCCTTAAATTAGGTATAAATATATTGGATATAATAATTCATAGAAGGTGAGGTGTTTTTTGTTTTCATCATGGTTGTTATGGTAGAATGGGTAGGCTAGTTGAGGTGTCTAAGGTAACATGTGTGGCATTGGAAAATGTGGGAAACAACCATGGCAACTAGGCTCAATCATCATGACAAGGAGTAGTTTTTATTTGGGTCAAAATTGGATTGGTTATGATGGTTCTAGTTGTTATATTGTGTATTTATTTTAGGCTCTTTCTTGGGCTTTCTATTTTGGGCCATTTTTTGTTGGCCTAGTTTGTTGTTGGTGGCTTCGGCTAGTTTGCTGGTTTTTATGTTTTTGGTTTTTCCTAGGCTCTTAAAGCCTTATTTTAATAATTGGTTTTGATTAATAAACTAGAGAGGGATCCCATAAACCTTATTTCCAAGTAGAAAAATAGGCTACACCTAAAATATTATAGGTTTAAATTTTAATAGTTAATTTGTTGAAATAATAATTTGGTGGTTACAAATCCAATTCCATGAATCAAAATCAAGAATTATTAATAGGATTTGATAATGTAGTTTAATGTAAATGTTTATTTATATAAAATATTAATGATACATGGTGGTACAGTGAATAAATTAGAATGTGGCATCATACATGTATAGGCATACTATGCAGTATTAACAATTCTTCATGGTATTAGACATCTTTAGAAGAGAAAAAATATTGACACTTTGAAAGTAAATATTATATTTTTGATATATTTTGGGTGTTCATGGGGCCTTCTATAAAAAAATATATAGTATAATAAAAATATGGGAAAACATGAAAACATTCATGATCCACAGTCATACCAACTCTTCTCTAATTAAAGGGAAGTAGAAGAGGGTGTTGACAAGTGTTTTCATTGATGTCATGTGTGCATTGATGTAAAAGGTAATGACAAAGTGGTGATATCATGATGATGATGAGTTTGAACCTGAAGTTGTGCAAGGTAGGATTTGGATGCATATGAGCTAAGGTAAGTATTTCTTGAGGCTTATCATATTATATCTAACATGTTGATGTGGTTTTAGGTCAAGGAGAGAAGATAAACATGTAAGCAGTGTGTTGGCATATACTTGGTAACTAGTATGTTAGCATGGATTTTTAGTATATGCTTGGATAAGAAGTTAATAAATATTATAGATGATGATATAATGATACAAAGATACTATAGGGTGTTAATAAGTTCTTAAATTCTTATGGGAATGCATGGTGTTCATTCAATTCTTCATTATCTTCATCTAGGCATAGTTGGTTTTGTGGTAGAAAAATTTGAGTAGGTAGTTTAATGACATCACCATTACCATGTATGGATGAGTTAGAGGGAGTTAGTCATATGGGTGTGATGAAATTAATCCCAAATTTCTATATTATAAGTTTCAAGTTGTGAGGTTGTGTATATAAAATGATATAACTATGCAAAGTTGGCTTCCCAGGTAGATTTCAATGTTTTCCATTACTTAGCCAAATTTGCAAAGGGAGATCTAATAGTTCACATTTAATTGCATCATATATCTATAACATGAAATTAAAATAATCTTAAATGTCTAATTTTAGGTAGATATGAGTAATCATTTTTATGGCATCATATTTCACACATGTGAAGGTTCCATGAGCAGCTTGACATATGGATGGATTCCCTTATGAAAGAAGATCATATGGTTTAAATTTTAGGACATGCGATTGAGCATAGTAAAAGCTATTAAGATTAAAAGTTGGCCTTCCAGGTAGATTGTAGTGGTTTCCATAGCAAAAATTTTAAAAACCTAAAGACCAGGAATGGATAAGGATCTAACAATGATCAGGTGTTCATACAAATGCATATCAATGGTGCGTATGAATTTAACATGTCAAAGATTACACACATTGGTGACAAGTGCCACAAAATTTCTAATCTAATAGAAGATCAATGATGAGTGATGGTTTATAATTATTAATATCAATAGTGTGGGACAAGTCAAAGAGTCAATAAAGCATGCAAGTCTACCAAGTGGCACAAGTGCATGCACTGGCAACAAAGTCTTTAAAAGGAATGTGAAGGTGCCAAGTGTTGTAATCATAGGAGTTTTGATCAAGATCTAATGGTGAGCATTAAAAGATAAATACCTAGCTAATCTAAGGAGATAGATGATGCGTATTTGGTCAATATTATAAGGGTGCATGACATGAGGTCAAAATGTTCAAAGTTTAAAAGTTGTTCAGTGACCATTAGAATTCAAATATTTGAATTTGTGAGGGAAGACTAGTTAGTAGTTTTTGTGCTATAACTTTTGATATATGTAGAATTTAACATGGTGTAAAAATAAAAGTTGTAGAGGACTTCAAGGCATATCCAAAAATATTTATTTGAAGGTTTGAATGTTTATACAGTCAAAGTATTGAGCTCTAAAGTTGATTATGTATGCGTTCAAGCTTTGTAAGTAACCCAAAATGGGTAATTGAGTTGTTCTTGATGGTATTTCGATGTTTTAAGATGAACTAAGTGTTGAAGCATGTTGTAAAATTCATGAGGACCATCTATGTGGATTATGGAGGTTTGACCAATCCATATTCTATATGATCAAAGGCTTAAAATTTGATTATGTGTTCATTCTTGGTGATCGTATGTACAAAATTATGTTTAGGCTAATTGTGCTATAGCAAAAGGGTGTTGTGATGGATGTTGTCCCTTAAGGAGGAATTATATATTGTGTGGCATATATATGTAGTTTAGGTTAATTGTGCTATAGAAAAAGGGTGATGTGATGGATGTTGTCCCTTAAGGAGGACTTATATATTGTGTGGCATATATATGTATTTGTAAAGTGTTATTTTATTCTTAATTTTCTCAGACATTTGTCAAAGAGATGGATGGGTCTCCATGAGACCTATAAGGGATAATGAGGCCTAATTAAAAGGCATAACTACTTAATTATGACCTATGGATGTTATGGATGACCTATGAATATGTAATTGAGATATACAAATGTCTTAAAGGTTAAGATAAGTATTATTTCTGACCAATAAGTTGATATTCATGAAGGATCTATAAATAGTGAAATCAAAGATGATGATTTCTAGACTTATGAGACTAAGAGAAGAGAGGGAATGTGTGAGAGTTGTGGAGAGATGGAAAGAAGAAAGGGAGTGTGCCTAGTGTATGGGTTATAGATAAGAGTAGGTAGATGACTGTGCGTATGACCTATAGGTCATATTTTTGATGTCAAAATAGTGCTCTTGTAGGTTTGAAGATTGAGGATGAGCGAAGAGTTCTAGAGTGATTTAAAATGATATTTTTGATGCCTTGAGTATGAGCAAAGGATAGATGATGTTTATATGAGTTTGGTGGTTGATTTGAGAGGAATATCAGAGTATGGTTTTTGTGTATGACCATTTGGTCATATTTTTGAGGATGTGATAGAGTTGTTATTGAAAAGTGTAGAGTGATCCAAAAGGTGGTTTTGGATGTTTATGAGTGTGTGAAGAAGTGAAGGGAGATGTGTTTGTAGGGTATATCCATCAGATTAGTAGGTAATAAATGATCATGAGATGTTCATATCATAGGTTTTAGGAGGGTTATCAACATCTAGGTTAGAAGGACTTGACCATCCTATGGGTAGGTGCTCCTTATGAAATAGGTGTTTCACTAAATTCAGGTCAAAAGGAGTTGACCATCCTAGAGGCAAGTGCTCCTTATGAAGCACGTGTTTCATTAAATTTAGGTTAGAAGGACTTGACCATCCTAGGGGTAGGTGTTCCTTATGAAATGAGTGTTCCACTAAAGTCTCATGTTTGTAATACCTTATAAGACTAGTAGTCCATGTGTTTTTAGGCTTGAAGTGTGTTTTATTCCCCATGAGGGTTTTCCACGTTAGATGTTGTGTTATGCTATGCTTTTCTTATTCATGATTTGATGGTAATCGAGTTGCATATGCTTGTTTTGTTGATTCATGAATGCCAAAGAATGAATGGTAAGTGATTTAAAAGTGAAATATTGGTTTATTGATTTAACTCCCCTCTCAATCATCTTATACCTCCAATAATTGGCATCAGAGTAGGTCCTTTGGAGGAAACTTAACAACCTGAAGGAGATCCTAAGTAGCACAAGATGGCTTAGCATTTGAAGAAAGAGAATCAAAAGTGGAAGGCTATGATCAAGGCACTTGAAGAGTGGATATGTAATTTGAAGAAATATGCCAAAGAGGATGAGACATTTATCAATGATCTTGAGGTTTAGCTAGAAGATTCCAAAGAAAGATTGAGTTCAAAAGAGGAAAGTTGTTCAAAAGAAAAGGACATCATGTATGATGAAGTGTTATATGACAGTGAAGAAAAAAAAGTGGATCTAGAAGTTGAGATCATAAAGAGGAATCACAAGATGAGGTATGTGATCAAAGGTCTTGAAGCATAAGTCAGTTCTCTTGAGGGAACTTTGTTAGGCAAGACCAAGAGCGATGAGAATAAGTATCAAAGAGCTGATCAAGTCTCTTGAAGAGAAAACATGTAGATTGAAGGATGACATAGATAAAGAAGCCAAGACGGATAAAGAGGTCATCAAAGATCTCAGATTTAATTAGAGGTTTCAAATGGCATCCTAAAATCAAGAGGAGAAGAGTGCAGATATCTCAAGACTTAGCTAGAAGAAGCTAATACCAAGGTGAGTTAAAATCAAGGTAAGCATGATGAGTTGAAGACTAATCTTGATTCCTTGAGAGTAGAGCATAAACAACTCATAGACAAGTTGGACAAAATGGAAAAGAAACATGTAAAGCCTAAGCAAGCTAAGAAGAAAGCAAGCTTTGAAAGTAATGCAAGAAGATCTGTTAGACAACCAAATGATTCAAAATATGCTAGTTTATTTCATGGTCATTGTTATACATGTAATAAGTATGGTCATAGAGCTAATGACTATAAAAGGAAGTCATTAAAGTATGGACATTCATGGAGCTATGATAAGAGGAGTTTTTAGCCAAAGATTGATCATAGTTAAAATCTATCAAAAGGTATGAATGATGTTATTTGTTTCATTTGTGATAAGAAAGGTCATATTGATAGAATTTGACCTAGTAAATTTGATAAGCCCTCAAGTCATCTGAAGAAGGGAGAGACTCCTAGAAATCATATCAAAAGTTAAAACATGATGTGGAGACCTAAGGCAGTGAAGGCTAGTCCTATTGAGTTCAAAGATCAAACTTCTGATACTGTAGAAAAGGAATTAGTTTTGGAGGTGTCTCAAGAGTGTCAAGGAAGATTGATATCAATCCAAATGGAGAATAAGGTGGATGATACAAGAATCAAGTCAGTTATACCATTCAAGGCCAAGGAGAATCTAAAAGAAGGATCTCAATCTCATGGTTTATTTGCTATAGTTGAAGAATTTTTAGGTAAGAAGGAGTTTTAGGATTGCCAAGAGTTATTGTTGTTTGCTTTCAAAGAAGAGAAGGTGTTAGTTGAAGAGATATGTCAAGAACCTGTGTTTTCATCATGCATTGTCAAGGAAGCCAAATAAGAGATGGATGCCAAACAAGTTGTTTTAGTCAAGAAAAGGAAGAAGAAAAAGGTTCTTCAGTCCCATGATGAGGACTTGTATGCTCCTCTTTTCTATGTTCTTGTGAAGTAGAGATGTCTTTGTTATGCTTCATGAAGACATTTATTAATTTGAAGAAGCATGTAGTCTTGCAAGGGTGTTTTCAGTCTAGAAGGTCAGATTAAAGGTTTTCAGGTGGAAAAGGAGGATTTTTGAGTTTTCAAGATGATCTTTTTTCATGGAAAGGTCTGTTGACCTTATTCTAGCATGCTCTAGGTGGTTTTGTGGTCTAAAGGTATGTTGAAGTTAAATTAGAGATTTTTGAGTCCTCTTAGTTTTCTTAGGTTTGGCTTAAGGGCAAGCATGCCTAAAATGGGTTATAGGATGTATGGGTTCCCAAAATTATGGAGGCTTAAATCTTGGTCTAGAAGTGTGTGATGGTTATCTCCAAGTGTGCAAGAAGTTTTAGAGGTGACCATTGATCAGAAGGAGGTTTGTTGACCCTATTTGTTTTAAGATTATAAAGTTTTTGGCTATGATATAAAAGTGGTTTGCCTTATGAGTTGAGGTCTAAGGTTTATTAATAGGTTGAATGGGCCAAATGGGTTATAAAATCAAGCTTCATAAAGATTTTAAGGTTTGTGGTTTTCAAATTATTCAAGTTTTTATCAAGATGGAGGCTTAATTGGCTAGAAGGTTTGTGGAGGAAGTATGTTGAAAATATGAGATAGGTGATGCAAAATTGTGTGATTAAGAGAGCATATGAGAGTGATATTGATATGAAGTTTTAGGTCTTGAAGGTGTGTGTACAAAAATTTGTGGGATATACAAGTTCTTGTGTGTGGCTTGAAGATCTGTTCGTACTCTTAGATGTGGTTTGCATATGAGAGTATGAAACTAGAGTGGTGTTGTTTGAATACCCAAAGTAGTACAGTGTTCTGAGTTTGATATTTTCATGTTTTTGAGGTAGGTGTTCAAATAAGTTTTATAGGTGAGCTTTGATTATGAAGATCAAGGGGGAGTATTTTAAGTTGGCATAAGGAGGAACATGGTGTTAGGGGAGCTAACTCAAATGGCTTGAGAAGTTTGCATGATCAAAGGGGGATCTAGATTGTTCAGTTTGTCAAGTCTAAGGATCAATAAGGCTTAGAGTAGAGGTTATTGATTTAGGCTCAATGGAATGAATTTATATTGGTGGTCCTTGAGGTGGTTTGAGAGAGAAGGCTAGTAAGCTTGTGTGGTGGTTCTTCATGGTGTACAAATATCTAAAGATGTTCAAGAGGTGCAATGGCTCAAATATCTTAGGGGGAGTCCCTCTTAGTGTTCTTAAGGTGAGTTCAATCATTTTTTAGTGTTCATGTGTGTTTATTCCTCATTGATAGTAGTGCATGATCAAAGAAGAGTGTTATAATGTTGTATGGTTAAGAAGTACAAGGTGGGATGCACAGAGTTAGGGGGAGCTAACTCAGATAGTTTGAGTGACTTGTGGATCCATGCATGATGTAAGGAGAAGAATTTATGAGATGTTCCAGTCATTGAGAAAATGTGTTGAATATTCATGCATAAGCAAAGGGAGCTTGTGGGTTCTATAGGTTAACATGTACAAGGATCAAAGAAGCCCAAGTTTAGATTAGTATATGTCAAAAGGGGGAGAAATTGTTTCATATGAGGTATGCAAGTATCCGAAGCACCTAGAAGTTTATTTGAATACATTAATGATGTTAAGAAGAGTTTGGTGGATGTTTAGTTCACTTTATCATTAATGGCAAAGGAGGAAGAGGAAAATAAGAGGTTTCTATCAATGACAAAGGCGGTGATTATTGGAAGGTGTTGTCATTAATGTCAAAGATTAATGTCATGTGTGCATTGATGTCAAAGGTAATGACAAAGTGGTGATATCATGATGATGATGAGTTTAAGCCTAGATTTGTGCAAGAAAGGATTTGGATGTATATGAGCTAAGGTAAGTATTGTTTGAGGCTTATCATATTGTATCTAGCATGTTGATGTGGTTTTAGGTCAAGGAGAGAAGACAAGCATGTGAATAGTGTGTTGACATAAGCTTGGTAGCCTAGTATGTTAGCATATATCTTTATTATATGCTTGGATATGAAGTTGATGACTGTTATATATGATGAGATCATGTTGTAGAGGTCCCATAGGGTGTCAAGAAGTGCTTAAATGCTTATGGGAATGTATGGTGTTCATCTAGTTCTTCATTATGTTCATCTAGGCATAATTTTCTATGGCAAAAAAATCTGAGTAGCTAGTTTGTTGACATCACCATTTCCATGTGTGGATGAGTCAGGGGGAGTTGGTCATATGAGTTTGATCACATTAGTCCCAAGTTGATATTTTCTAAGTTTCAAGCCATGAGGTTGTGTATATCAAAATATATAACTATGAAAAGTTGGCTTCCCAAGTAGATTGTAATGTTTTCTCATATTTAGCCAAATTTTCAAATGGATATCTAATGGTGCACATTTAATTGCATCACAAATCTATGATGTGAATTAATCAGAGATAAATGTTTAAGTTCAAGTAGTGTTGAGTAAGAAATTTTGTGGCATCATATTTCACATGCGTGGCTTCCAAAAGCAACTTGATATATGGATGGATTGCCCTATGAAAGAAGATCATATGGTTTAATTTTTAGGACATGCGATTGAGCACAACAAAAGTTATTAAAGTTCAAAGTTGGCCTTCTAGGTAGATTTTAGTGGTTCCCATACTTATCCAAATTAAAAAAAGGTAAAGACTAGGACCAAATAAGGATCTAACGATGAGTGGGTGTTCATAAAAATGCAAATCAATGGTGCATATGAAGTCAACATGTCAAAGGTTGCATGTACTGGTGACAAGTGTCATAAGCTCACTAATCTGATAGAAGATCAATAATGAGTACCAATTCATAATTATCAAGATAAATGGTGTGGGATAAGTTAAATAGTCAACAAATCATGTGAGACTACCAAGTGGCACAAAGGGTATGGACTGAAAACAAAGTGTTCATAAGGCACGTAAGGGTGCCAAGTGTCATAATCATGGGAGTTATGATCAAGATCTAATGGTGAGCTTTGTAAGATAAATACTTGGCTAATACAAAGATATAAATGATCTATATTTGGTCAATATTTCAAGGGTGCATGAGATGAGCTCAACATGTTTGAAGTTTAACAGTTACTCATTGACTATTGGAATTCAAATATTCAAATTTGTGAGGAAAGACCAATCAATAGTTTTTGTGCTATAACTTTTGATATATGTAGAATTTGACCATGGTGTAAAAATAAAAGTTGTAGAGGACTTTAAGGCACATCCATAAATATTTATTTTCAGGTTTGAATGTTTGTACATTCTACGTTATTGAGATATAAATTTGAATGTGTATGTGTTCATGTTCTGCAAGTAACCTAAGAAGGGTAATTGAGTTATTATTGATGATATTTTGATGTTTTAAGTTCAAATATGTATTGGATAATGTTTTAGAATTCATGAGGACCATATGTTTAGATTATGGAGGTTTTACCAATCCATATTTTTTATGATCAAAGGCTTATAAGTTGACTGTGTGTTTGTTCTTGGTGATCGTATGTACATAATGATATTTGGGCTAATTGTGCTATAGTAGAAGGGTGTTGCGAAGGAAATTATCACTTAAAGAGGACCTAAAGATCATGTGGCATGGATATATGTATTTTTAAAGTGTTATTTTCTTTTTAATTTTCTTGGAGAAGTGGCAAAGAGATGGATGGGTCTCCATGAGACCTATAAGGGCTAATGAGGCCTAATTAAAAGGCATAACCACTTAATTGTGACCCATGTATGAGAGCATACATGTGAAATGCAATTGAGATATAAAAATGTCTTAAAGGTTAAGATAAGTATTATGGCTAGCCAAGAAGTTGATATTCATGAAGGCTCTATAAATAGTGAAATCAAAGATGATGATTTCTAGACTTGTGAGACTGAGAAAAGATAGGGCATGTGTGAAAGCTGTGGAGAGATGGAAATAAGAAAAGGAGTGTGACCAATGGATAGGTTATAGATAAATTCAATTTGATGACTGTGTGTATGACTTATAGGTCATATTTATGATGTTAAAATAGTGCTCTTGTAGGTTTGAAGATTGAGGATGAATGAAGAGGTCTAGAGTGATCCAAAAAGATGTTTTGGATGCCTTGAGTGTGAGTGAAGGATAGATGATGTTTGTGTGATCTTGGTGGTTGATTTAAGAAGTATATTAGAGTATGGTATTAGTGTATGAACATTTGTTCATATTATTGAGGATGCGACAAAGTTATTGCTGAGAAGTGTAGAGTGATCCAAAAGGTGGTTTTAGATGTCTATAAGTGTGTGAAGAGGTAAAGGGAGATATGTTTATAGGGTGCCTCCATCAGATTGGTAGGTATAATAAGTGATCAAGAGATGTTCATATCATAGGTGTTGGGAGGGTACTCAACATCTAGGTTAGAAGGACTTAACCATCATAGGGGCAGGTTCTCTTTATGAAATAGGTGTTTCACTAAATTTAGGTCAGAAAGACTTGACCATCCTAGGGGTAGGTGCTCCTTGTGAAGTAGGTGTTTCACTAAATTTAGGTTAGAAGGACTTTACCATCCTAGGGGTATGTTCCACTTGTGGAATGGGTGTTCCACTAAAGTCTCATGTTTTTAATACCTTATAAGACAAGTAGTCTATGTGTTTTTAGGCTTAAGAGTGGGTTTTATTACCCATGAGGGTTTCCCACATTAGATATTATGTTATGAATTGCTTCTCTTAGTCATGCTTTGATGGTAATCTTGTTACATATGCTTATTGTGTTGATTCATGAATGTCAATAAATGAATGATAAGTGATCTAAAAGTGAAAGATTGGTTGACTAATTCACATCCCCCCTCTTAGTCGTATTATAACTCTAATAGAGGGTCTCAATAAAACATGGGGGACAAACCCCAAACATACAATATGAGGGAGTAAGATGAAAGATTTCATTTAGTTTTAATTTTAAATTGAATAAAGATAGATAGATGGATATATGGATAGATGGATATGTTAATGATATCCACAAGACCAAAAATAGTCAATGGGACCCTAAACCAAAAAGTATAACCCAAAGGAGTGAAGAATCCTTCAAAAAAGGAGATAATATTTGAGTTTTTGGACCTTATTTCATAATCCTATTTCCATTTTGCCTTTGAAGTTTTACTCTCATACTATGGATTTTGATAAAAAATTACCTATTAAAAATAATGTGGTGGTTACAAATATAATTAAATGAATAAAAATAAATAATTATTGATAGTATTTGAAAATTTATATTAATGAGAATGTTTATTTATATCAAATCTTAATGATATATGGCTCTAAATTAAGTGAAATTAGAATGCATCATCATACATTTGTATATATACTACACAATATCGATAATGATTTATGGTATCAAACATATTCATGATATCTTATAGATGTTAATATTGTTTTTATTTATTATTTTGTTTTTAGATAGATGTTGGGAGTTAAGGGGGACCTCACCCATACAAACAGTAGATGATATCATAAAATGATAGGAAAACATGAAAATATTCATGATACACACCCATACTAACTCTTCACCAATTAAAGGTAAGCAAAAGAGGGGCTCAAGAAAAAATGGGGGATAAACCCCAAATATATAATATAATAAAGAAAGATGAAATATTGTATTCAATTTTAATAGTGAATTTAAGATAGATAGATAGATGCATATTTTAATAATGTCAATGAGACAAAAAATAGTCATGGGATCCTAAAACAAAAAGTATAACCCAAAGGAGTGAATATGATTTTGAAAAAATATAGAATATTTGAGTTGATGGACTTTAGTTCACAAGCCTGTCACTATTTTAATTTTGAAGGTTCACTCTCATACTATGGATTTTGATCAAAATTTCACTGCTACAAATAATGTGGTAGTCATAAACCTAATTCCACAAATCAAAATCAAGTATTATTAATATGATTTGATATATTAGATTAATGGGAATGTTTATTTATATCAAATATTAACAATATATGGTGATAAAGTGAGTAAAATCAAAACATAGAATAATACATCTATAAACATACTATGTGGTATCAACAATGCTTCACAATATCAAACATCTTCATTGTATCTTCAAAATGTAAATATATATTTTTAGAAATATGTTGGGGGTTAAGTGGGGCCTCATCCATACAAACACCAGAGAGCATAAAATAATGAAAAAACATGAAAACTCTCATGATCCACACCCATACCAACTCCACACCAATTAAAGGGAAGTAGAACATGGGATAAATAAAACACAGGGTTATATGCACCTAAAGATTACATGATGCAACATCTTGAAATGAAATTTAATGATGATGCAATGATATCTTAATTTTTGCTCAAGTGGGTTATTTATAAAATTATAGTCCGTACTATCTCCCTATTTTTAAACTTAGACTATTTATAAACCTTTATTTTGATATTTTTTCTTGTTTTAAAAACCTTTCTCTAAGGAAAAAACCACTCTTTTTTGGTGATGGAACCACCACATCTAATTATAAAACTACCTTATAAGTGATAAAACCACCACAATGGTTTCAAAAACAACCATGATGGAACCATCATGTATAGGATGGTTCCATCATGGTAGTGACTCCATCATTTAAGGTGGTAATTTCATCATCTAGACTAGAAGTTGAATAACTGCCCTTGCAAAAATGAGTGGTTTTGTCACCTTTGGTTCATGTTACAAAATTATCTCCTGTAACTTAGGATTTCATGTATTTTTTCATGTTTATTTTGAATTTATTGATTTTTTCACTTTGATTTCACCTCATGACTAGTCATATCACTCCCACTCTTATTTTAATCACTTTCAATCCCTCTTAGGTTCATATTTTAGTTAACCAATAGTTAAACTCACCCTTATAATCTCCATGCTTATTCTAAAAGTAAACTAATTTTGGATTATTTTTCAATCTTAATTTTGTATTTAAGGTGGTGTGTTCAATATCTAAAAAACCTTAGCCTACCTAATTTAAATTTTGGAAAAGATTTTGCTCCACCTTTGGTCATCTTCATAGTCATACATAGTTTTTAGAGAAGAGAATCCATACGAATCAATAATTAGTTCTTTGATATCTATGAATTAGCTTATACATTATTCAATTGCTTTTATTTTCAAATATTATGTATTTATTTCCTTATTTACATTTCATCTTTTTATCAGAGAGTTTCCAAGGGTTATGATTGATAAATCAAGGATATAACTACCTAAGGACATATTTTACTATAACAAATATTTGCTTCCAACTGGTCTCACCTTGATTAGGTTGGGGGTTGTCAATTTTAGTTTTATTTATTAATTTATTATATTAGATTATTTTTCATTCATTAGATAATTTTTCATTCCAAAAAGGCATAAATAGGAAAATAAAATTATTTTTGTCCTCTCTCTAGCACCACAAATAATAGCTTAGATCTTTACTATTTACATCTTAGAATATTTTGAAATCACATAGTTTGCATTCAAAAACTAGGAAAATCATAGTTTCAAAACAAATAATTTATAATTTTAACAGCCTTATATTCATAATAAAACAAACACACATACACCTAGAAAACTCTAGAAACTCCTAGTTAAAAACAAAGTTGATATCTTGAACCTAATTTACTTCATTCATATGGAATAAGAATGCTATTTTTATATCAAAAAAATTAGAAAAATTAGAATTTTGGTTTCATATTTATTTCATTCCAAATAATTTAGTTTAACGAATAATCATTTTGAACACCAAGAACTAGTTTCTAGCTTGCATGCATAAAATAATTTATAGATACTTAGAGATTGTATTCCCTAGGGTTTTGATATGATATTATTTAATTTTAATATTATAAAATACTCAATTAAATTATTTATTCATTAATAATATAAAAACATAAAAATAAATAGTTTCATTTAACTTTCATATAAGAAAAAACTCGCATCTAGAATAGTAGTAAGAATCAACATTTGCACTCTGGTTCTTCTTGTTGGTTATGTTTACTGGTCCTGTTCTCTAGTTTTTTTTTGTAATCTTCTGTCTATGGTGCAGCCAGATCTTTGTTAAATCTGGGTTTTGACCGGTGGTCTCTCTGGTGGTTTCAGGTCCATATAAAACCTATTTTTGCTACTTCTCTGTAGTAGTTTTTAGGTTCTACCTGTGGTCTTTGAGGCTTTATCTTTCTTTCTTTGTACTTGGGTTTTAGGGTCCCTTCAAAACCTGATTTTACCTTAATCTAAAACATTTGCACTCTTAGTATAGGTTTAAGTTCTAGAGTTGAATACATCAAAATATAATTTAAAAGACCAAAAATAATAGAATTTAATATAATTTACTTTCATATTTCCTTCAATCATTATAATTTTAATTTAATTTTGGCAAGTACTTTAATTGTATTTTATTTACAAAAACCTTGTCAAAATGTGCACAAGTACCAAAATATTCACAAAAAAATCCTTGCCAAGATGAGCACAATAAAAATACTTGATTATACATTAAAAATAATAATCACTTACCTTAAAACACAATCAAAACAAGATATAATCTTATTCACTACCAACTAATCTTTCTCTACCATTGCATGGCACTCACTAAGTCTCTTTATCTTCGTAGTGATAGTCAATTTCCTAGAGTGCCTTCTCCTGTTATAACAAGTACACTTTAGATTGATATCTATTTTGAGCTTAGGATTTAATTATTTCCTTCCACCCATAGTTAATATCTTATTCTTATCTTGAATCCTTAGATGAATAATCTAGGCTTATAGTCCCTTTAGTAGGACCCCTTAATATTCTTCCCCACCAAGTAAATAACCTTCAAATCTAAGCCTTCTATTTTATCTTTCCTTTGTCCTCATATCTAGCCTCATATTATTTCATTTAGTCTTTCCATCATATTCCATTATGTAGGCTACCTCACTTTGACCTCGATGAGTCAAGTACACATTTTAACATGTGTTATTCATGTGTACACAAATTAGTGAACCCAACATGAAAAACATATCCTTTAATGTATCCTAATTTTATCTTTTCTCTCCACTTTTTATTTTTATTCATATTCTAAGAGTATTATATAATCCCTAAATATGTCTATTTAGGACATATTTGAGAGAACCATAGACTTTGAAACATATAGAAAGAACCTTCACCATTGTGGTGAAACCTCCTTTCTTACTTGGAATAATAAAAATCTTCCAAAAAATGTGGAAACTCAATATCAAAATCATCCTTTCAAATAAAAAACTAGATTAGGAGTAGTGATCCATGAGCTACATGATCTATTACAAATTTATAGATTTCACCTCAACTCTAACAACATGTAGTTCTTTGGTTTAAGTGAGACCAACATTCACGTTATAACCCAACCATAAATTAGAATACAAATCCCAGATACCCAAAGTAAATAAAAATATGATCAATACATTGATAGAATTTTCAATTTGGAAGATAGGCTAAGTAGATTACAAACACCTTTTTATAATTCCAGTAATAACCAAAACATCAATAACTCATTGGATCAACATCCAAAATCTCATCTAGAGGCCTCTAACCCAAATCAATATATTTGGGTTTATCAAATCATACCTCCTATGGTTGTTACCAAAGAGGCCACCATACTCAACATTCCTTCTTCCCAAAATGAACTCATCTCAACCTTGGTGGGCCACATTTGAGTTTTAGAAAGTAACCAAGTCTATATGAATAAAAGGATGGACAAAAAATTCTCTATTCAAGATCATTATTTTCCTGTTCCTACTCTAAAAACTTACCAGCCTTTATTGTATCCATTTAACTAACCTCTTTCTAATCATGCCTCAAACCAATATCCTAAGGACATCCTTACTCATGGAATTCCTAATACCCCTACTTATAACATTCCTATGTCATACCAAGTCCTTATTGACAATATTATGGGAAGTGTTTAAACCTATGATCCTCCCCAAAATATGGTGGCCAACAATACATCACTCCATATCCTTTCAAATTACATGTTTCCCACATATAATCCCCCTTTCAAAACCAACCATATAATACATATATGCGTATGAATTACATGCTACCTATGTATAATCTTCCCCAAAAAACACCTATCCCATATTCATCTATCACTCTTCTTCTTTACTATCAAATGTTCTCTAAATCCACTCAGTTGTATAACTACTTTCTGACCTACTCCACACCACCCTATTAAACACCTTATTTTCCCACTATTAGTTATGTGAGTCAACCATATCTAAACCAGCTCATTTAATCCTATTCCATTGCACATTTAATATATTTTAACAACATGAGAACATACGCAGAATACTTGAAATAACCCTTCTATCATAATATACCTAACCTCCTAAAGTTAATGGGAGAAGGATATCCTAAAATGCATGTCAAGGCATATGATATTATTGTTCTAGAAGTTGTATCTTGAGATGGTGGTGGTTTTAAAAAATTCCCAAATATTCTTGAAAGAATACCCCTTGATTGGTATTATCGCCTCCTTGAGGGGTATAAACATTATTTTTGCCAACTCATGGCCAAATTTTTTAAATCCTTCAATATGAAAACTCCTAAATATTGGCATACAAGAGTTCTTGCACATGAAGCAAGATCATGATGAATCATCCACTCATTTAATTATGAGATGGTGATAAGTCTTATACTCATATGATAATGTGCTACACATGGACCAAAGGTAACTATGTGATCTCTTCATGTCACTCCCTTAACAAGGAGATGAGAATACATGAAAAAATTCTCATATTGGTCATATGAAGAAGTACTTGAAAGTGATCTCATAATAGATGAAGAGACCTTTGAAATAGGTTGTAAAACATTTGGGACTAATGTCAAGATAATAATCTTAAACCAAAATAATGGAGACTATCAAAACTCTAACCAAAATAACTCTAGTCATCAAGGTCCTAATATTCTCAACAATAACCATAATGCTACCACCTATAGAATCAAAAATAAAAACAACAAGGTGAATTTAGTTAACAATAATCCACCTTGACCCATTAAAAATAATAATAATACCAACAATAATAACACAAGTGTGAGGAACCAAAACCTTACACCTTATATTCAAGTGGTTAACTTTAGTTACCCTCATCCCCATCACACCAAATGGAAAAACCACAACCAAGTAAAATTTAAAAATTAGTTCTAAAACATTAACCCTAATCAAAATTAACATTTATATTATAATAGTAATTAGCAAGGGTTTGGTAAGCAAGGCCAACATCAAAGTCCTTAGGACTTGATCCTAATGCCACTACATTTTTCATAATTTCATTAGTCATGATACTCATTCTTGTAGGAAATATAACAAGTTCATTTAAATCTCCTTAAAAACCAACTACAAACATTTATAGACATGTTCCTAGGGAATGCCAATGTAAACCATTAATACCAATAAAATGGTCCTATAGCACCTCAAAATATTAATTTTTTATTATATCAAAACCCATTTCTAGACCATCAACAATATACAATACCAAACCAGTCATAAGTTAATCAAACTAATGAACCCCCATGGTCTAGTACTCATGATGTTGAGGCCTTTACCTCTGGCATAGTCAACCTCAATCTGGTTCCATAATTATGGACATAGGTAAAAACCTACGTGATAAGAGTTATGGAACTTGAAATTGAAGAAGACATAAACACTATTAGTCACACTAGGTATTATCAACCCATAATCCCTCACATGAAAAATGTCTTGGAGACTGACACTAACCCCAAAGCCATGGTGAAAAATGATTAAAATTTAATCTCAAATAGACATTTTCCCACATCTCTTTCCTATACCTACTCAAGAACTTTCCAACCCATCATTTAACATTATTTTATGCCTTGGTATTGGTCCATCTATCTAGTATCACATATCCCCACCATAAACTCAAATCAATCATATTGATTTGGATATGTTCTCACCTAGTTAAAATTTTAAGGACAATAATTACTTTTTCAACTTAAAGAGCCTCCCCTCAGATGCAAAAATGGATAGAAGGGGTTATCCAACCTTGTACCTACATGTATGGATGTATAATAGTTATGTAAATTGAGTAATGATTGATGATGGGGAGATTGTCAACATAGTCCCTTTTGCATTTATTTAAAAACTTGGGTATGGATAACCAATTTCTCTATTACTAAGAACACTTTGTGAGGTTACAATAGCCTTTAGTCTACCTCAATAGGAACATAGTGATTCTAGTCACTTTGGGTCCCAAGACCATATTGACAAAGTTTTATATGATTGATAGAGATACAAATTATAACATAATCTTAGGTAGACATTGAATCTATAGGATGAAGGCAATCCCTTCTACCTTATTCCAAAAAACTAGGTTCCTCCACTTAGGAAATTCCTTCATCACTCAATGGGACCCTAATCCATTTTATTCCATTCAAATGACCATGCATAAAAAATTAGGGATAAACATTGATTATCACTTACCCACATATGGTGTGGTAAATCCCCCATCATTGGTTAAAGATAAAAACCCTTAGAAACTAAAGTAGTTATCTTAAAGAGGGGTACCAAAGTTCCTAAGCTGATATAAAATGATAGTTTTAGAGAAAAGGGATTTAAAATAATAAAAATAGTAAGTGAAAAAACTTGCATGATAGTTTCAACCATATCAACCAAGTTTATGACTGAGATTATCACTATCTTGGAAAAGGATAAACAGATCTAACTTTCATTTAATCCTTATACAATTAGAACTTATAGTCCTCACACACCTCTTAGATTATGGGCTCTTAAACTTAACATTGGATACCACCATGTTGGCATGATAAATATTGGGGCATGAAGATAAATCCCTAAAAGATCCTAATGATTCATATCATCAGGATAACCACCTAGTACCCTATCACATAGGGTAAACAATAACTCAAATCATACTTTATATTTTAGGATAGACAACCAAACCATTCATCCATTCCTAACCATACCAACCCTTGAGGTAAGGATTCATAAATTAATCATAGGTATCATAGAAGTTAACATTGATTGTAATGATTACCCAAGCATACCCAATGTTGGATACTCTCTCCCTCCTACAAGAGAGGAGGATCATAGAGATCTAGTCACTATGCTCTCTCAAAATATCCCAAGCATGAAAACTTGAAAAAAAATGTCAACCATATCTCATAAATAATATTATGATTTTCACCAACATGACCACAAAAATGTTATACAAGAAAAATGCTATCATAAACAACCATTGAATGCTCACAAATTTGGCCTTACCTTATCAACACTATCTAACAAGACAAACAAAGCTAGTCATGCCCTATCAATGGTATTGTGACATTTAAAATTATAATCTCAAATATATTATACATTTAGGAGACCTTATCATTAGACTCGACAACTGAAGTAACTAAAATAAAGGAGAAGGTCAAAATTTCAAACCCAACTGGTTAGGTCCTTTCCTAGTGACTTAAGATTTCAATAACATAGTTTATCAGTTATGAAATTTATAGGGAAGGATTTTAGTGAATATATTAAATATTTTCACCTTGAACATTTCTATATATAGTTATTTCATGTCACGTTTCCCTCATTACACATCATTTTTCATTATTTTCATTTTGTCTTGCATATCATATGTTGTGTTTGGTGATTGTTTTGTTGTTAATTCACATAACAAGAAACTTTTTGAATGTATCATATCATATCATTACATTCTATCATTACCTTATTATCCCATAGAAAACATTCTCAAAATCAACATTACATTGGTTGTTTCCTTAGTTCTTACGAGCATAATACACCTCTTTTCCCTATTTCTTCTTGCATAGCTTCGAAAATGCTAGCTTATAATCTAGTTTATAAGCTTGTCCTTTGTAGATTATCCTCTTACAATGCATTATAAATTAAAAAAATATCATGCTAAAGATAGGAAACTTTACTCAACTATCTTTATCTTCAGTGATGAGCCCTTGTATCTTAATAGTTGCATGGGGTCAAGATTTTGGTGTAAAGACCTTGCCAATATAAAAGTAGAAGCTCCTAAGAAAATCAAAAGCTTATGCAAATACAAAATTTTAATTCCACATCTCTCACTCCTTGCTAACATTTGGTGTCTATCTCTTACATCTTACTAGTTACATGGGGTTAGCATTAGGGAGAGGTACACTTATTCATCTATATATATCCTTTGGTGATAGGTCCATGTGTCTTCTTGGTCACATGAGACTAAGTGTAGGGGGTCAAAAAGAAAAGTAAAATCCAAATGCAAAAGAAATATTTAAAATCAAAAAGTTTTTAAATAAAAAGTTTTTCCTAAAGCTTGCCTACATGCCTATGCTTAAAAGGGTAACTTTATCCCAGTTACCAATTCTATTAAGGCTAGTTATCTCTAAATTAAGCCAATAAAGTTAATATTTTATAAGTATAACAAGAAATACATTTACCTTTACTCTTAAGGATACATTTACCTTTTCTTGTAATGATTAGGTCATCTTCCCTTTTCATGCAAAATTTTGATTCATGGTTTTCATTTTATATCATCTCACATATATCCTATTCCCATTTTCATTCATATTACAAATTGAAAGCTAGGTTGTGTAAACAAAAAAATTGGTAAATCACCTAGAAAATAACTATTAGCACATTCACAATTTCATACATGTTATAAAAAACACTATGTCATTTACATACATTTTATTTCCACATATATAAGCATATTCCATAACATTTTATCCAAAAACATACAAGTACATGGTATAACATCACATGCCTAGTCATCTAAAGTGTAATAAATCAAAAAGCATAAATGGAAATTTAAGCCACAACACATGAATGACAAGTAATTAAGAGGTAAACCAAAATATCTCCATATACATATATCAATTTTGAGTTTATATAAGTACAATTCACCTTCATAAAGGGAGAGTGATTCAAACCTATCAAAAATCTAGAAAATAAAAATCAAATATATGTATGTATATACATGATCAATAGTTCCCCTAAGATCCTGAACTCTTCCTACTTCCTTCATCTCATATAAGGTCTTCATATGATACCCAAATCTAGATATATTCTTTTATGGGTGAGTGTATCTCCATAGATGTGTGATAAGTTTGGGCAAAAACATATTATGCCTACCTATCCTGACAAGTAGTCCTACATTAACCAACAACCTTTTATAAACCTATCTAAATTCCCAAACCCATCCATGTAATAAATTGATAGATTTAATGTAAATTTGAAAATTTTAATCAAAAGGTTAAAATTAGGGGAAAAACACAAAAGTAGTAAAAACTAACCTGGGCCTAACTTACTCCACCCCCAGCTATTATATTTACCATATCCTCTTTATGCCTATTGATTCAACTAATTTTTAGCCAAATTTCATCATAATCAACCCAAATGCAAAACATTTATAAACATAATTTGCATAAATGACTTTTATTCTTTACAATTTTTAAATACATGACCTTTTAAAACTAGTCATTATTTAAAAACTTTCCACTTTTAGAAAATTCTTTTATCGAGGCCCATTTTTCATGTTTTGAAACATATTATTACTAAATTATGTGATTTATGGTCAAAACCTAATTATTTTAATAATTTTATACTTATCATAACATATTTTATGGTTTTGTAGGTTCATGACAACTCGATATTATATTCAGTCCTTTAACAATATGATTTAGGTTGCATAGAGTCTCAATTGGATTTGATGTGTCACCAAGGTAAGTATATTTAACCCTATGTTTCCATTCCACATACCACTGATTGGGACCACATTCTCATCAAGTCATGACAAGACATCTTCCTAATGAAGAGATATGTATGCACCCAAAAATTTAATGATGTGAGATCCTAAAATGAGATCTAATGATGATGCAGTCATCTCTTAATTTACACTCAAGTGGGTTCTCTCTAAAATTATAGTCCATAATCTCTCCCTCTTTTTCAACTTAGACCATTTATAAACCTTTTTTGATACTTTTTCCATATTATTTTGTTATTTTAAAAACGTTTTTCTAAGGATAAAACCACCCTTCTTGGTGACAAAACCACTACATCTAATTAGAAAACCACCTTGGAAGTGATATAACCATCATGGTGGTTTCAAAAAACACATGATAGAATCATCATGTATAGTGTGGTTCGATCATGGTATGTAGAAGTTCTGTTATTTAAGGTAGTAATTTTATCATTTAGATTGGTGGTTACATAACCGCCCCTATAAAAAAGGGTCATTTCATCATCTTTGGTTTGTGTTCCAAAATTAGCTCTTGTAACTCAAGATTTAACACATTTTTTCATGTTTTTTTCATGTTTATTTAGTTTTCTACCTTGAGTTAACCTCATGACTACCCAGATCACCTCACTCTTTTTTTAATCATTCTTAATCCCTCCTAAGTTCAATTTTTAGTTAACCAATAGTTAAACTCACCCTTATAGGCTCCATGCTTATCCTAAAAGTAAACCAATTTTGTCTTTTTTTTGGATCTAAATTTTGAGTAAAAAGTGATGTTTTCAATCTCTACAAAACCCTAGCCTGCCTACTTTCAATTTTCAAAATATTTTTGCTGCACCTTTGGTCATATTTATGGTCATTCTACATAGTTTTTAGGGAGGTGAATTTATATGAATCAACAACCAATTTTTTTCTATGTATGAATTAGCCTAACCAGTATTTAAATATTCTTATTTTAAAATATTATGTCTTTATTTCCTTATTTCTATTTCATCCTTTTGTTAGAGAGTTTCTAAGGGTTGTGATTGAGCAATAAAGGAGATAACTATCTAAAGACGTCTTTTACTACAACAAATCTTTGCTTCCAATTGGTCTTACCTTGATCAGGTTGAGGGTTTTCAATTTAAAATTTGTTTATTTATTTATTATATTAGATAATTATTATTTTTCATTCCAAAAATGTATAGATAGGAAAAAAATATTTATCTCTCCTGTCTATTGTACAAAGAATAATAGCTTTATATATTTACTATTTGCATCATAGGATTTTTTGAAAGCACATAGTTTGCATCCAAAATATAGGTAAATTTTATTTTTAAAATAAATAATTTTTAGTTTCAAAACAAATCAATTCCATTTTTAATAAGTTTACGTTCACAAGCAAACAAACACACATACACTTAAAAAACTCTAGAAAAACCTAGGTAAAATAAAGTTGATATATTGAACCTAATTTCCTTGATTTTCATGGAATAATAATTCTATTTTTATATCATAAAATAATAATAATAAAAAAATATATTTCATATTTATTTCATTCCAAACCATTTAGTTTAACAAATAATCATTTAAACACCAAAAACTAGTTTCTAGTTTGCATGCATAAAATAACTGTTAGATACTTGGAGATTGTATTACCTAGGGTTTGGATCTAATATTGTTTCATTAACATGTTATAAAATACTTAATTGAATTAGAGTTTCATTCATAATTTTAAAATACATAAATAAATAGTTTCATTTAGCTTTCATATAGGCAATAACTTGCATCTAGAAAAGGGGTAAGAATTAAAAAATTTTACTCTTAGTCTAGGTTTAAGTTTTAGTGGTGGATGAATAAAAATATCATTGAAAAGAATAAAAATATTATAATTTAATTTAATTTAATTTTATATTTCCTTAAATATTTTTTATTTTACTTTAATTTTAACAAGCAGTTCAATTTCATTTTATTTGTAAAAACTTTGTCTAAACTTGCACAAGTACTAAAATAATTCACAAACAAAGCCTTGCCAAGATGAGCACAATAAAAATACTTAATTACACATTAAAAATAATAATAAATTACCTTAAAACACATTTAAACAATCTATGTTCTTATTCATTACCAACTAATATTTCTTTACCACTGGATAACACTCATTGAGCCTCTTTATCCTCATAGTGCTAGTCAATTTCCTAGTGTGCCTATTCCTATTCTAGCAAGTAAAATTCATAGTGATATTGATTATGATATTAGGATTTATTTATTTCACTGCACCCATTTTTTTATCTTATCCTTATCTTTTTTGAAGCCTTAGATGAACAATCTTGGCCTGTAGTCCCTTTAATATAACCTCTCCGTATTCTTCCCTGCCAAGTAAATAATATTAAATCTAAACCTTTCACATTATTTGTAATTTGTCCTCGAGTATAGACATGTCTTATTTAATTTATAATACTCATAATATTCCATTATGTAAGCTTCCTTGGTGTGACCTCGGGGATTCGAGTGCATAGTTTAGCATGTGATATTTATGTGTACACATGGACACATCCTAAACATAAAAACAATGGGTCAAGATGAAAGATTGTATTTAGTTTTAATAATTAATTGAAGATATATATATATATATATATATATATATATATATGACCAAAAAATTATATTCACATTGAATGTGAAGAACTCCATCCATATTTATATTACCTCATCAGACACATTTGTATTATTACTTGCATATATTGGAAGAGAAAATATTATTTATAGCTTAAATGCAATATCATTAAAAGTAAATATAACACAAATCGCCACATATCATGATTTTGAAAACAAAAAACTTAAAAAATAGGTTTCTCAATATACACTAATAATTTTATATTTCAGTGCATCCATATTCAAATTTGGATGCCCACATGATTTTTAGAGATTTTAATATGGGATGTCATTTCAAATATTTATGATCTTGATAAATATTATTATAATATGAAAATACTTAAATATCATGCGAATATTGTGGATATCCAAGGGTAGCTTATGAGTTACTTAGCTTCTATCAAATGACAAACTACTTATACTCACTGATGTTATTAAAATCTTGGAATTTTTTTTAACTTCAACATAGACTAGTGGGAATATTAATTCCACACAGAAATTGATTCAAAATAGTGAAGATGCTAATGGTCAAATGGAATGAGAAACCACCTATGCCTAATTTTCTATGATATGCATTAATTATAGGATTACTTAGGTAGATAAAATTCATTTAATTTAATATTTCCATGCTACTAGGCTCAATCTTCATTACTGATATTCCATGCTTCAAATCTCAACAACCTAATACTTATGGATAATAGGGTTTATTAATGTATATCAATTTGTGGGAAATACATAAAAATAAATATTGAATAATTACACACATGGGAAAGTAGAGTGCACTTTATCCCATTATCATTTCCAAAAATACATCTGTATTGGGCTTCACTACATCCCATGCCCACAAGGGGATCATATAAAGTTACACTATGCACATTTAATGAAAACCACTAAAAAGACACTACCATTTACCTACTATCTAATTTCAAGTCCTTAGTTTTATTTCCCTTTGAATTTTCCATCTATTTTTTTAATTAAAATGTTAAGATAGTAATTTTATTTTTTTAAGCATTGGTATCGACATGACATAGGGAGTGGTACTGATAAAACCCATGTGCACAAACCATGAGCTTTCAACACTTCTGACATCAACATAGTATGCTTCATTAAACTTCTAAACCTTTACATGTGTGTTTGCCTTGATGAGAGTATTAGTTATGCAAAATACTTAACAATGAAGATGTAAATGATCAAATAAAATAAGAAATTGGTACTATCTAATTCCAAAGAATTACATCAATTATGTTCTATTTTTCAGTTTTATTTATAAATTTATGTTATTATTATTTTATTCATATGAATGTAACATATGTTTTCCTACTCATTCTTTGACTAGGGAAAGTTAAAAATAAAATAAACCATGTCATTTTATGTCATAACATGCATTTAAGCTTATAAAAATAGTATGTAAAAAATATTAATGAAACAAGAAATAGTTTTAATATACCGATCCCAAAAATATTTTTAGAATGTCAATTTTAGGTGAAATTAATCTCATCAACTAGTCCATATTACATTTTATCACTCTACTCATTTCATTAATTAATTTATGGCTATCAAGAGTAAGGTTATACTAAATTATGCATCAATCTTCCATGATTTATCCATTAAGAATTGACACAATACAACATCATTCATCATACCTATACAATCATCGTGATAAGAGTGTTGACTAAATGAACCATATAGGCCCTTGTATAGTCATAATTAGTCATCCTCCCCCTCTTATGGTGATAAGTGGAGAAAAAATATGAATAAAAGAAATATTTGAATTAGATATTTTAGGGTTTCACAATTTATAATGTTATGAAACAAGTTTAGAGAGTCCATGTTTCTTATATATACGAGAATATCAATCATTTGAATTTAAATTTTGGAAATTTATTTGAGATTATATTTTTCTAATATAAATATGTGATTTTTTAATAATATTTATGAAATGATGTAATGTAATCAATTTGTTTTGTGTAAGAATAATTTTTTTAAGAAATCATAATTATGTGATATTTATTTATTTTCAGTATTACATTTTTTTGATATATTTTGTTTTGTTTTTATTTTTTGAATTTTATAGTTTTATTTACAAATGTAAAAATTCATGAATTTTTATGATTTAAATTAGTGAAAATATGATGCACGTGGCATCATTACATAGAGTCATGTTGTCATAAAATTTTATTTTCATCCTTTACCCAATTCAAACCTTGTGAATGTATTGAAGTGCAAGATTATGACATGTGGAATCATCACATAAATTCATTTTATTTTAAACTTTTGTTCTCATTTTTACCCATTTAAAAAATTGTAAACATGTAGAATTTGAGATGAAGACATGTGGTATCATCACACAAAGTGAAAATTTTCATAGACTTTTGTTATTTAGAGCTTTGAACTAGATTATTAATTGATAAAATTCTTATGGACCTATGTAGAATTAGAAAATTCCTATTCTACACAATATACCATATTAATAATATTATCAATTAAGAATTTAATATATATTTTTATCTTGTGTAAAATGGACTATTATTGAAATATAATCTTGCCTAGTACCCTGATACTTAGGCAGTGTATGTTGTATGGATACCTTGGTAATTTTTAGAGTCCATCTATGATCCTACTTAATTATAAGATAATTTATTTCTAAACTAATTTATCTAGGGCATAGGAACTTGGTAAATGAATAGGTTGTATTGTTTCTCATCCTAATAGGCTTATGACTATGTGGTCAGGGTATTGAGCTAATAATTACCATAATATGATTGTAGAGACCTCCTTATTTCATTGGATAGAATTCATGGAATATGATTCATATTAATAGTTTAATACATAAGTGGGTAAAAATCATTTGAGCTATATTTTGAATATAATGCCTAAACTTGTCAATATGGTTAATATGAAGAATGTCAAAGTCTTCATAGATATTTTTTTGTCATTATTGGGTGTCCATGTAGGTGACCTTGGGAAAATCATGTTAGAATAAACAAAATTAGGTAAGTAATACATCATACTCTCATTTTTTGAGTTAGGGGCAAATCATCATCATCACTGCACTCTTTTGCCAATTTGACCTTATTCTTGTCAATGGTTGTGTAATGAGAGAATTACCAATGCAGAGATGTTGAATCAAAATATGTGTCCTTATATTCCTATTTTATTCTAAATGAGAGTAAAGAAGGAGCTTGAGTATGATTAGTGGATACCATTATAATAGCTTTATGGATATGATAGTGGAATTTGTAGATTCAAGTGATGAGGGAGTATAGAGCTGTAGATATTTAATTTTCACTGGTATTATGTTTTTAAATGGATTTAAAATTCATTTGAGACCACATAACAATCATGAGGCACTGATTCAAGGTTAGTCATGACCAAATTATGGGAATTAATTGCTTCCTAATGGTTTATGATGGAAAAATTTCCATTTGAATATGATTTTATGACATATGGCTTTATGGGTTATTTCATTGAGAGGCAATGATTTATAATAGTTTATTATAATTGAGTCAACCCTATTTTAATGTTAAATTATTACATTTATTATTAATCCATAGATATATTATCATAGTTTATGGGTCCATAAATAAATCTTTCTATTAAAACATTTAGATTAATCTTTTTAAAAACATCCTTTGATAGCCTTTCTAAAAATGTTTTTGATAAAAACATCCTCAAATTAAGAAATATTAGAGAATATATATATAAAATTTTATGTGATTAATAGATACATCAATAATTTTCAATAATAGAGTCAACTATTCTTTATAGGTAAATGCCATTATTTTAATATTATTTTATCTAGATTTATGTCATGTTTTAATATTTAACCATACATTTTTAGATGACACTTATATCCATTGAAGTTGGTGGCACAATTCAATTTTGAATTTACATAATTTGATCAATAAATTGTGAATGTTTGGATTTAAACTTGAGTGGGTAAGGAAGGAGCCCACCTAATTTACCAATAAATATGTTGTTACTCAAATTTTACAAGTGTTTCAAACTTGTTTGTAGTTATTGATAATGAATGATGATAATATCCCATTGTTTTAATCACAGTACACTGAGATTAGATTTTCATTAGATGTTATTTATTTTTGCATATCACATTAATAACATGTTCTTATTTTTATATAATACAAATTTATTCCTAGTAACACATAGATCCTTAGGACATGATACTTAAATTACATTAAATAATTATTATACATTTTTTATTTCATCTCACATTTATGTTTAATTTTTATATCTGATAGGGTTTTATAGATTTAATTTTATCTCACGTTTATTTTTTGTAATATAGCATTGATGTCTCTTACATTTAGAGAGGATGATCACATGGAATTATTTTTAAAAGGCATCAAAGTTACAGAGGGAAGAATGTATCCAAGAAGAATGATACTAAATTATAGAGAGGTGGGAAGAGGATTTGTTATCATTAATGTTGACATAGTATTAGATGGAAAAGTATAATTTCCTTATCCAGTTGATGGATTTGAAATTGAAGATGTTGATAAAAATGACAACATTCCATGGGAAGAGAGTGATTTGTAAAATCATGTAGATCCATCCATTCCTATAATTTTTATGGATTACATTTTTAGTGAATTAGAGGATTATAGTGCCATAAAAGAGGGATATTCCAATGATGATAGTGAAATCACCATCAATTATACAAGACTTAAAAATAAAATTGATTTTATCACAAACAATGTCATTCTGAAACACAAATGTTCTAGCATAGACAAAGACATAACCAAAAGTTTTGTAAATCATGTTATATAATAACATAAAATTCATGAAGAGATATTGGGACCCTTGATGTTTTGTGTAATTCTTAAAAATATGGTAAATTTATGTTCTAATCGATCAAAATTAATAGAACCTAATAAATTAATAGCTTGGCCAATAAAACATTTGGTTTTCTATGAAACAACCAGGTTACCTTATGGTAAATAAAGGTAGTTCTCAATTGGATGGTATATAACTTGTATTATTGATGAAAATAATTTGAATTTTAAGGGAGTTGATACCAAATTGATCCATTTATGCTCATCTACGAGAAAATATGTTACAGAGGGAACAATTAAAAATTTACTTGAAGGAGACATGATGCAATTTAAGGGACTGGATGGCAATAAATTTTATGTGCATATTGATATAGTATTCATCCCTCATAGAAAAGGATGCTCTCTATCTGAAGCACCTCTCATACAATGGCCTATTAGGCAATTGGCCAATAAAAATGTTTTTATTCTAGATGTGAGATTCAAAAAAGTCCTAGATGAGGTTGAGGTGAACGTATGAGATGCATTACAAGAGAGATAACCCTAATTAGTATATTTAATTTTATTTTATGTCACTCATTACAATCATTCCAAAAAAATGACTAGAAGACCCTACAATGTTAAAAAATATCAAAAATTGAATGCCCCTCTAGCATGTTCATCAAATAGAAATTTTGTTGAAGATATAAAATGGTCAATGTTTTTTGGATGAAGTGGAGAATATGAAAAATAAATTTTTCAAATATAACTGTCTAAAAAAATTTCTCTTGGATTTAGTCCCATTTTATGGCAAAAAATTAGATCCATGAATGAAGAAGTTATAAATAATTTTATGTTAAATGCATTAACAACAAATACCATCATTAATGTGGGTGATGAATCTATGGAGGTAAATAAAATGAAATTTGGTAGGATGGGTGTTTATCAGAATCCATGACACAAAGCTTATGGGTACCCAAGGAGCACATTCTATAGTCATAAACTAGACTAGATAAATGGTCACAAGCATGCAATACATGATAACACCATGAAAATAAAGAAAGGTTAAATACCACCACAATAGTTACATAACAATAATGGTTGAGATACATATAGATATTTATCTACATTTAACTTGTTATGTAGGACAATATGGAATCAAAGTTCCTCAAAGGCTGATTTTTACATTTTATACCCATAATTTGATGTGAAAGAAATGTAGCGAGGAGCTTAAATTGTTGAAACTTCCACTAGTGTCTCAGCCAAATTTCATCAAGATAATGACAACAATATTTTAATATGTTTCAATTTCAAAGAACAAATTATTCACCAATTATGATGAGTGTAGATATTTATACAATAAATGTAGAGCCACCACATGCCTAGAAGTACTCTCAAAATTTGAAGAGGAACAAACATGTCACAATGAATACATTCAAATTTGTCATGCACATTACCACTCCCATAGATTACAATTACAGAAATAACCTTATGGATTATTTGTCATTGCTCATGATAAAATGGACAAAATTAAAACTTATATACCATGAATGGGAAAAAAACAAAGTCAATTAGTAATGTTATGAACCTACTAGTTAATTTGACTAGTATGCTCACACATGGACACAAGAATAGGGGGTTTAACTACTTTAGCCTACCATTTTTTTAATATGGTAAAAAATATATAGTCATATCATTGTATTTGTGTCTTAGGAAGCTCAAATAACCCATCATTGATGAGTATGGAGATTTATTGTATAATTTGAAATCATCCTTGAATGACCATTACATGATGCACTATTACAAAATGAAGTGCATGATAAGTGTAAAGGGTACAAGGAAAATTTATCCATGTTGAAGAAATTAATAGTGTTATTAATATAAGCAATTCATTCAAAAAAAGCTCTGATCCTCTTCTTACAACTGGATAATTCTTTGAATGACAACAAAAATCAAACCTTATTTGTATTAATAACTATGTTGACAACAAGAAGGGTATTTAATATTGTGTATGTAATCTTCCTCTTAGTATGATGATATAGATGGGAATTTTGGTATATTAACAACATCATTATGGAAATTAGACACATTTTATTTCCCACATATCATGAACACCTACAAAACATGCCAATAGGGGTCAAGTATATTCACTCCTTACCCTTTTGAGGTAGTCTATGAATTCAAAGCCTCCATGGAGCCACACTTATTGGATGGAAGCCATAATATAATGGGTATTATTAAACCTAATATATTTAGGTTCTATGTTATGGATGGAATACTAGTGATGGAATATAAAGTAACAATAAAAGATTTCCAATGGTCTGATCCAATCAAAATATATCATACAAAGTAAAATGATGAACCAAACTTGTCAGAAGGGAAACCTCCTATAGTACCCTTTAAATAACTCAAAGAAATGGAAGATCTAAAAAAGGGAATAAAATCAGATATTGAACATTGGGGAAAAAGTGCAAGAGATGGAGGTAGAGAATATTGGCTTCCAAAGATAATATATGA
The DNA here is from genome assembly GCA_037957365.1 of Torreya grandis. Classification (NCBI taxonomy): domain Eukaryota; kingdom Viridiplantae; phylum Streptophyta; class Pinopsida; order Cupressales; family Taxaceae; genus Torreya; species Torreya grandis. The sequence goes on along the minus strand of JARHVA010001008.1, from coordinate 3,381,116 downwards.
GTAAATTTTTTTTGTGTGATTTGAATAAACTATTTGTAAATTATAGAAAGATGTCAAATATTTATTTTTGGCCACAAAAAATATAGGAGAATGGCATATATGAACAAATTATGGGAGCCATTGATTTGCATAGACAAGACTACATTAATTAGCATATCTCAAGTAATAATTATATTTATGTTGAGACTATATGTGGAAGATCTAAATAATCATTCAATACATTGATGGATGTGTATGTGAGACATATGATTCTATTACAACTAAAAAATTAAAATGAAAATATATGGATGGGAAGGATAGATGAGGATATTTACTTATTTTAAACTAGAAGGTGAGAATGTGTTTAAAAAAGTGAAGATTCAATATTAGAAACCCTTAGGGAGAAAAGATGGTGAAGCATTTTATCAGGATTGTTTGACACCTAACAAAATAGGGATCAATTTAGAAAAAATTAAATAAGACATTGATGTGGATAGCTTCATATGCGTACATACATCAAACAAAAAATGTAAAGATAGATTGATTAAGATTCCTAAAAAAGGACATGAGGCCATTGAATCATACCTTCCACTACTTGAACAAGGTAATGAATACTAAAGTGAAACTATTGAAGGTCATAAATTAATATGTGATATCATCTTGGCCTGAGATGTGGGGATTTTGAATTTTGTATTCCAAAGCACTCTCCAATAACTTGGCCTTTCATTTTTACCATATTTTTTATAAATATTAATTGAATATTAACATTGATTACTTATGTTTGCCCATAGTTTATTCAATATTTTTATCCTTACTTCTATTCAATATTCTTAATATTTATCCATTAACGAGGTAACCACATTGTTTATTAAATATGCATGTAAGATTAATATTTTTTCAAAATATATTTTTTCATCAATATATTTAGATTAATGTTCAATTATGTAATCAAAAATATTTTTAAAATATTTTTCATTTAATATCATTATTATATTTAAGTTCATAGGAGATGTGTTAGTAGAAATGAAAAATTATAAGTTTTGGGGTTGTATCACACTAAGTTGTTGATATGTGTTTTAAAAACACAACAAAAGTTAGTGATGTAATAAGGAGAGGGTTATGAAGAATTGAACTACAAGAAAATTATTTCAAGTTTAGGTTTGGGTCATGAGAAATCCACAGAGTCATCGAGGTATATATATTTTTCAATGTGGCATCAAAAAAATGCATGAATATATTGAAAAATATAGTCTACTTTATCTCTCAATATGTACACCTTTTCATGCTCATAATATGTTAACATACTAGGGATCAAATGTTAGATATATAATAAAAGGGGCCTCTATGGACATGTTAGTTTGTGGACTTAACATTATACTATGATTGGGTATATTAGTCATGAGGACATCATCAACTATGTGGATTGAAACTAAAGTTAAAAACTATTTGAGTGGTCACACATTTTCACAGATAAAAAATAATTAATAAACATTGATTTATACAAACATTAAATCAATTGATGGATATGTATGTGGTATAGATGCTTCTAGTATGGAAAAATAATGAAAATGAAAAGATATAGATGGGAAGGGTAGATGGGGATATAAATTACCTTAAATAGGAAGGTGAGAATGTGGCTAAAAATGTGAGATTTCAATATTTGAAACCTTCTAAAAGAGAAGAAGTTGAAACATTGTATTGGGATTATTTGAAACTTAATAAAACATGGATGTAAAAAGACATTGATGTTGAAAGTGTCATATGAGCATAGACACACACACACACAAAAAGGAGGATCAATTAAGATACATTAAAAAGACTCGAGGCAATTGAATTATACCTTACACTACTCAATCAAGGTAACAAATGTTTAAAGATGAAACTATTAAAAATTATAAAATAATATGTCATATCATCTTTCCCTAGGTCATGGTTTTTTTGAAATTTCTATTTGAAATCATGCTCTAATAACTTGGCCTTACATTTTTACTATTGTTTAATATGAATTGAAGATTGATATTTATTTCATTAAATTATTTTTCATATACATGGAAGACTTACATTAAGACCTTAATAATGTAACTAATATAAAAAATAATTAAACCTTTTAAAACACATCAGTGTGGCTATAAAAGTGTGATTATTTCACATAATATATTGGTACATAAAGTTTGAACTTTTGAAATTTTGATTAATGTATGTGGTAACCACTTTGGTTTTACAAGAACATGTCCATTCGACACAAGATAAGAATAATATGATCAAAAAGGCCTATGTTATTATCTCGGGTAGAATGGGTACATACCCATTATACATGTTTAGCTAATAATAATGACCTCTAAATTGATAATATGAGAAAAAAGTCCACTGTTATTATCTAGTGTAGAATAAACACTTATCCATTTAATCCAAGATAAGAATAATGATAATTATGTTATAAATGGGTACATGGACAATGAAAAGTGTTGTCCAATACTTGTACATGGTGATAGTAAGTATATTTTTTGATGTTACACTAATATTTTTAAATCTTCCATGTTATGATATGATTGGTTAATATACTATAAAATTTGGATAAATATTAAATTGTAATATAATAACTATAATTAGGTAATAACATGAAAACTCTGGGTTACATTATGTAAATTATTAGGACCCATTTCAACTATTGGACCATGTTCAATGGTTGGCCCATTTACCCTAAATATGAATTTAAAGGTGAAAAAGTAGTTAGGATATAATTTGAACCCAATATCACATTAGACTTTGAAATCCAATAATAGATATATTGGAATTCAATATCACACTAATTAAAACCAATAATAGAAATATTATAATCCAATATCACATTGGTTAATTTTTTTTTAGCAATATTGGAATCCAATTTCATCAATTATAAAACTAGAAATGGTGATACTATAAGTCCATATTCTTAGACATATGTCCAGATTTAATAAAATGATGGTTTATTAGGCACACTATTGTTAGATATAGATGAAAACACATGAATAACACTACTGTATTTGGGATTTTTCATGTATATAATATGTTTTTTTAATGATGTGATATATAAACTAAAATACTAATTTTTATTTTATAACTCTTCTCTCATAATGATGATTTTATCCTTAAAGGCTTCACATGAATAAACCCTAGGCACTTCGAGTTCAATGTGCATATACACACCATATAGAGGGAATATATGGTGTGGAGGGGTTTTAGGAAGTGTATGTTGGTTATCATATTTTGGCATTGTAGGATGGGCCATCTTACCTTTTGAAGTATTGATAACCTGGACCTCATTATTGGGATGTTAGTTATCACCATCTAGAGTTAGGAGGAGGAAGAGATTATTTTTAATCCATTTGTTTTTTTAAACACACGTAAAAGTAAAAAAATGAAATATAGGGAAGCAAAGAGAACAAACAACACAAAAATTAAATAAATGTAGCAATTTGAAACTCTAAAATGTTAAAAACCTAGGGAAATCTAGGGTTTGGTTCAATTAGAATTTGAAGTTAGGTTCACTAGAATGTTTAACCCTATTTATAAATAAGAATTAATAGAAAGGAGAGTAGCCTAATCAAATAAGGATTAAACTAATATAAAATTAGGCCAATTAATGAATTTAAATTCTATTGATATTCTAATAATAAATCTTGAATTTAAGCATACGCTAAATATAGAAAGTACAACATTTAATATTTGGATAATAACAATACAAAATAGAAAGTGTGCTTAACTTATACATAGATGCATAGTAAAATAGTGAGGAAAGTGTAAAATAATTGTATGATGATTCTATTCCAATCATCAAATTATGAAAGTTAGCTTTCTATTAGCATAAACTATTATATCACCCTATGGACACTTATGTTAACACTACTGTCCCTACTTTAACACATCTATCTAATGTAAAATATTGATTATTGAATAGAAAATTTCACCTACGTCTTTCTAGGTTTTTTCACCTTTCAATTTATATGTTCAGATCACATGTACATACCTTCAATATGGGAATATAGTTTAAACCCTATGTCCTCCTCTTATTTCTTATCACCTTGCTAAAAATGGGTTAGTGGGATCACAAGGTCAAGCTAACCTCAAGGACCCTTTTGTCAATGAACACTACATACATATAAAATACTCTTAATATGTCCACAAACATATTCAATTATCCCATATGAGTTGGATTATGTGTGAACAAAGGTGTAGATTGTGATATGAAATTGCATGTAGTGATCTAGCTTGTAACTTGACAAATACTTCTCATGGGCTATTATTTGAATGCTTCAAACCAATAATATGACTACTCTTACGATTAATATATAAATAAGGAAGAATAGGGAAGTATAACTCAGTTGTGAAATTGATTGAATGAACTTGAATATGTGTTACTTGGTATTTTATAGATGAATAATGAGTTGGATTTAACTTGTATTTATACCACCTATTTTTAAAAGTTCCTCATGTAAAGTTTATTGAAACATAATAAGTTAACCTATACATTTAAAAACATTTGAAATGTTGAGTGTCTATAAGGCATGGACACTTGATTCAGATAATGGAAAGTATCATTGACGCTACTATCCAAGTCTTCTAAAAATTATCTAAGAACAAAAAAGGTTGTTTGAGATTTTTAACTGATAGTTAAGGATATATATTAGAATTAAATCATATGGTGGGCTATATCTTATCTAGGTAATCAAAATAATAGGGTTAAACTATAAGATAAGCATTTTGTGCTACTAAGATGGTAAAAACAAGCCTATCGACAACTAGGAAGGTAATAGAGCCTTGAGTGATATTTTCAAGTGTAAAAGACTAGTTTGACATATAAATATAGATTTAAGCATCTACACCATTATGTAGTATACTTTTGATGATTATGAATAGAGAACACATTATGACATGATGTACTTAACTAATCCCCATAAAGTTCTTATGTGTAATTTTAATGTTATTAAAAACCAAGATAAATAAAATGTCATGTGATTAATATATCTACAAACTATTATGTGATCATTACTTCCCAACCTCTTGATCCACTTAACTATCCTCCACACATACATATGATAGAGTATGAGTGTGATTAAAAGTATATATCTGAAATGATTATTGTCATTAATGACCATCCTAATCATAGGGGTAAGGGCCCTAAATAATATATAACCTCATGATAGGAGCTCACATGGGATGTCCAAATTCATTGACACATAGATTCATTATAGGATTTGGGACAAGCCAATTCATGACTTCCCCTCTTCTTTCTTCTTCCACCATGCCTAATATTGCTACTAACATGGAACATATATCCTTTAGTGGGCCTACCCAAATCTCCCATATTAACACTCACATTAATGATACCAATATTTCATCTCAAGATACCTTTTTTAGACAACAATCTCTTAATACTAATCAAATCTTATTACAAGCCATGAATCAAATGACTACTTTCCAACTAATAATGCAAATCAAATGATTAAAATGTAGAATCAACTCTTGTAATTAAAAAATCATCCTCAATAACCTCAATGGGGAATGTAAAATTTAAATTCCCCCCACCCTTATCTATTCACATGGTAATCTCATTCCACAATTAAATTCTTATTAAAGTAATCAAGCATTTTCAAAGTGAATGCTTAATTCATTAAATTAAAAACTTAGCCATAGGTTGTATCAATCCTACTATCACTTATAATATATTTAATGATACTAATTTGAATATGAAATATTTTGGTAAATTTTACAAATATTAGATATTATTAAACACCTTTTTTAGCTACCAAGCTTTTAGCCAAAACCTTTCTAGTGATGCCCTAGATTGGTACAATCAACTTAAGTGCAAAATTGTTTCTAGCTTCGAAGATATAGTTAATGCATTGGTTTAAGAATTTAAAACCAATGATATTACTTAATATAATTTATACCATTTCATTAATTTCAAATAGGTGGAGTTTGAATCTACCTAAGTATTCATTAAGTGTTACAAAGCCTTATCTAACAAGGTCAAGCACAAGATGTTAGAAAATAACCTCTTCCACTTGTTTACTAATTCTATCCATCCTAAACTACAATATAAAGTCATTAATCTCTCTCAAAACTATTTGTAAGAAGCCCTTGATCAAGATAAATTCCAATATTTATTCATAAGACAATTTGATCCTTCTCAACCTTATTAAAAACTCACATGCTTATGAAATATTAAAAAAACATGATACTAATAATGGTGTTATAAAAACCTATGATTCCACACACACCATTCATGATATTCTTCCTAGAGGCCCCAATAAAGTGACCTTTTCTTGACCTTTCATGAGAATTCCCTTTTAACTTCCCCCTTCCTCTTCCTCAGCATATGTGAATAATGTTGATATTCACAAGGTCTTTCCCTAGCTGAAATCCAAAAACACATTCCTAAATCTTCATCTAGAGAATGTGATACTTCTCACCCTATCAAACATTGGTACGATCCTCCAAATTTATTTGTATCATGCCATTTGGGGAAATTATCATGAAACATGTAGGCAATTTAAAAACTTTGATCTTGAATTTTTCCTTGGTCCCAATTTGATCATAAAACTATGATTTGTGAACATCATCAAACCTATGATAAGGTAGCTAAAACCCATGATTCCAAATAAAATAATGAGGTTCTCAATTAGGCTAATTCTCCCCTTGCCTTTTATAAATATCCATTTATAAACCATCAAACTACTATTACTAAAACTCCTACATCCAATGTTATTGAGGATTTGTTTGACCCTCACTCTTCTACCAATGATGAAAATTAGTCAACATGAAAAAAATTAGGCATGAAATATTTTACATTAAGACTTATCCAAATTCAATGCAAGCTACATTTCCCACCTATATAACCATTTAAGACACATATCTATCTCATTTGTTGTATGTTGATTATATGAAAATCACTACCCAATCAAATCATGTGATTACGTCAACTGGATTGATACAATCACCTTTTATAATGACCTTTCCAACTATATCAAACACCATTGATAATAATCCTACCCCTATATTGACCATCATGATACAACCCATTAGTTTTCATACCTCTATTTTGACTAGATCATCCAATTGAATATAGTCCACTATTCTCATACCAAAATTGATTACATTAGCCAACTCTAAGCAATTTATTATTATTCCCCATCCTACAATTACTACATTGATTATATAAATGCAGTCCTACAACACTACTTCCTCTCATACTACTACATTGATTAGAATTATGTAAGTATTATCCAAATCTCTTATGGAACAAACTCCATCAACCAACTTGATGCATTTTTTTCCTTCTAACCAAACTACCTATATCTAGCCAAGAATGCATAGTTCATTTTATACTTAGTTTAAGTGTACTTCAACCCCCCCATTGATTTAGCACCTTTATCTCAATTTGACTATGTTCCCTTAGGATATGATGAGTGGGACCCATTATCTTAACTTTCTTGAATCCCCTCTCAAATTACTTTCCTTAAACTCATGGACTTCCTCTCATCATTGCAATCAACTAATGTAATATTTTTTCAAAATGAACATCACTCAACCTCCATCTATGGGGAAATAAGCTACCTTGCCTAGGTTTGAGGATAGTATCCTTCAATAGAATGAAGAAATGCCCATACAAGTTGACAATACTATAGATGCCTCTCTCACTTAAATTCCCTATTATTTCCATGATCCTCAATGAAATATTACTCTATGAAGATGATCCTCTTCTATTCATTAGTGTCTAATTTTGTGACAATTAATTCAAGTGTGTATTGAATGATGAAGGGTAAATAATTTATGTCACTTGTCTTGGTTTCATCAAAACCCTTGGATACTCCAAATATAATCTTAAATTGACCCAAAACACATGATAAGGATATAATAGAAGATAAATTCCTCATTTCAGTTGTATTTGGCTCCTTATCATGCCCCTCCCACCATGGTTAGATTTAAGTTCATGATTTTCATCTTTTCATTATCTTATATCATTTTATTCAGTTGACCATGAATATATCACATGAGAAACATCACTTCTTTTGTATGCCAATGTGTCAAATTTTTCCATAGTAGTGATATATACAAGATTCAAGGTGATACTAACCCTTATAATTTTGAACAATTATAAGAACATAGTGTTTTTAAAATATCTAAATGAACCATTGCCTAACATCCCATTTTGTGAGTTTAAATGTTTTAACTATCTTGTCAATTAGAACTGTGTATATGGTGGACATCCCAAAATTATGAACAACATATCACTTGAACTCCTAGATTCAAATGATGATGAGCCTAATGAGATTAATTTTATGATCAAAACATTAGACCTACCTCCAATCATTATCACTCAGTTACCCTTTATTTACAATGTCATTCTTGTAAGAAGTTGATTGATGAGTTTCTAACTTAGATTTATATGCCTAAAAAGTTATATCCTTACCCTCCCTCAATTGATAGAGAGGTTTATGCCTTTTATTGGTATGAAAATTTGTCAAGGGGACAAATGAATTCCACATTAATAGTGTGGGGAACAAAATCCATTCTATTAGTAGGCAGAGCTACCTTTATTGAAAGCCAAAATGGGAAAATAAAATATTTAAAAATAAAGAAATGTAAATCATGGGGTAATTTTAACCTAAAAGTATAGAAATTAATTTTTAGAAAGGAATGTGGGAGAGAGAGAGAGAGAGAGAGAGAGAGAGGAGAGAGAGAGAGAGAAGAGAGAGAGAGAGAGAGAGAGAGAGAGAGAGAGAGAGAGGAGAGAGGAGAGAAGAGAGAGAGAGAGATGAGAGAGAGAGAGAGAGAGTGGAGAGAGAGAGAGAGAGAGAGAGAGAGGATATGTTTTAGGAAACAAATTTTCTAAGTTAGAAATTGAGACCAAACAAAAGTGTTGAGAGAAAAAAATTGACTTTCAAGGGGAGGAAATCTCTCTCATTAAATAGGTTGAAAATACATAAGCATATATTTAGGGATATGGAACATACACTTGAAAAATACTTAATTTTTATAACAAAAATGAATAGCCCTCTGTATTCTCTAATAGAAACAACAAAGATATTGCCTCTATTTCCATTAAGATTTCACATATGTTGGAAATATAAATTATAGTTTTAGATAGAAATTTTGTAATCTAATTTATTATTCTTAATAGTTTGAAGTTGATAGCAATAATAATGAGAATTGAATACGTTTAATTAAGAAAAAAGACATAATCCAAAAGAGATTACTAATACAAAGTTTAGGAACACCTCTTTGTATTGATTTATGAAGATTAGAATGTCTAATCTCCATTTATAAAGCTTTGCCAAAAATATATCTATTTTAAACCATGAATATGAAGGCTTAATTTGTATTTATAGGCTAAAATGGGTGTTATGGTGTAAAACCACCTATTTTGACTTTTTATAGGATTAATAAAACCCAAACAAAAAATTACAAGTTGAAATGGCGCAAAAATATTTTGAGAATTTTACACCACTTGAGAAAAACATTTGGAGTTTTTGCACTGCCTAAAAAAGCACATTATCAATTTACACAACTTGAAAAATCAAGTTGGAAAAGTTACAAAGATAATTTTCAGAATGACACCATACATTTATAAGGGGAAATATAGTATGGCAATATAAATTAGGTGAAAAAGAAACATGAGAAGAAAATGCATAAATATTTAAAAAAACAAAATTCCTCATTCTTCTTGTTGATGTGTTGATAATTATTTCCCTTTCATAAAATCATCAAATATTTGGAGAAACACTCTTATCAAATCTTCATTTGGTCCATCTATGTACCTGAAGGTAATGTCTACTAAGTAGTATAACTCTTTCATTTCTTGAAGCTTGCTTTGGAGACTATTTATCTTCATGTTTAGATTATCCACATTCACCTAGAATTTGGCTAATCGATGAAGTTATTCATGACAAAATATAGATATGGGATTGACAATGTCCTAAATTTGCTCTTTGAATTATACAATCATGATTTCAATTGAAAACATATACTCATTTTGATATTTGTCATTAATAAAATAATAATTAAATTTCTTAACCTTAGTGTTGATTTCCATCATTACGTTACTTCCAAGTGACCTTTCATTGTTGAATTTTTGAAGACACTCTTGAAGAGATTGGATCCTAAATTTAGTAGCCCAAAGGAATTCAATCTGATAGACAATTTCTTCCTTATTTATAACTCCTTTTGCAATAAGGTCGACAAAAGAAAATTTTGAGAATTCAACCAACCTAAGAATGAATTCTTTCCACTTTTGTTTCTCTTCTACATATCCACTTTTCTTCATCATTAGCTATTCACATTATGACCAAATTTTAGAGACCATTATTTCCACAATGAGAACTACTAAGGTTCCTTGATCAGTAACCTTTTCAATCCAATCTTTCATTACATTGCCCATTTGACCTACCTCTCTTACTATCCATAGGAATATATTTAAGAATTGAAAGACTAGGAGAAGAAGAGTCATTTTGACCTAACCTCTCTATTTTGAGATTGAGAATCTTTTGTGGTTGAACATCTTGTTGAATAGATTCGAGTTCAGGTGCCTCTTATATCATCAAGGGTTATCCACTTGAACCTACTTAATTTACCTTTTTTGATTCATCATGTTGCTTATAGAAGATACTAAGTTCATCTTTCCTAGGAGGTGTAGGAAAATCAACATTCCCAACATCCAATCCTTTACTCTTAAACCACTTAAGAGTTTTGTCAAGTACTACTTTTATCATACTTATGAGAGAAGTATATTCTTTCTTACCCTAATGGATTATGGGCAATGATTTTTTCACTATGTTTTCTTTTTCAAAGTTGGGGTCCAATGTGACCTCATCATCCATAAAATGTTTTAGCACTTTCATTATTCCAAATTTGACTTTTTGTTTCAGGGTAAACTATGAATAGTCTTTATTCTTTACTATTTTCTCATCATCATAATCCATCCAATATTCCTCAAAATTTAGGAGATGTTGATTTGAAGGTCCAATAATATTCTTAATCAAGCCCTTGATGTAAAATGAAAACTTTATCTCAAAAGTCTTGAGATTATTGTGAGACATGTATTGTTCAACTATCTTAGCCTTTATCAGTGATGGACAAGTATACTTGCCAATTACTATTAGAAATTTGACTCCTATTTTATATCATCTTGTTAATAACTTATGTGTTTCAACAAGTTGTCTCACCAATTACATCAATTCCCACTTATCACTGACATATCGTGAAAGTATATAAGGATAAACCTTATAACCACTAATTCTTAAATAACTAAAAGTTGGGAACTATATGAACCAAGTTACCCATATGGCTATCTCTATAGTGGTTGTTACTAATATTCTCATATTGAAGAGATAATTTTCAAATAATGGAATAATGAAATGAATAAATCAATCATTGAACATTTTTATGTGATAGGTTTTTTCCTTGAATGCAAATTGGGTATAAAAGTTATAAACCATTGCCCCTCTAAAATCACCTACTATATGAAATCTATCAAAATATCTTCATCTCTCTATAATATAAATGAGATAAGTAGTCATATATAACTTTAAAATGAAATTTAACTATTTAAGTGTTGTTAATGATGTCCCTAAGGTGTCCAAGTGTGTCTATGAGTTGATTTTTAGGAATGATTCTCAATGAGAAAGTGTGCCTTATTGAACATGCATGGACCTTGCAGTGTTTGCTTGGTTAGTCAAGGTGATGGATGTTGGTGATGTATTGACCATGTTTAAAGGGTCATATGAGGGGTAAATAGTGATTTGTGTACTTGTGTAAGTGAAATAAATCCATTGGAATAGTCTTGTGAAGGTCTAGGTTATCCTAGTCGTCTTGGTAGAACTTCCTGAGTAAGCTAATTGATGATGTCAACAATCAAATGTATGAAGGTGTAAAACCAAAGTGATCACATGGGTTTGTTAATATTTGTGCCTAGATCATGTGTTTCAAATTTTATGTCTTGAAATGATTTCTATAAAAATTTATGGTAGTGTAAAGTTGGTCTCTCAGGTAAATTTCACTAGTTTCCATAGTCAAATTTGCATTAAAAAGTGACCATTGGAATTCAAATATTTGAATTTACAAAGGAAAAATAGTCTGTAATGTTTTATTAATAACTTTTGATTATGGATTACTTTTATGGTGGTATAAAAATAAAATTGGTATATAACTTTACAAAAAATCTAGGAAAAATTATTTGGAAGTTTGACTGGTCATATACTTGCATTTATTGTGGCCCAAAGTTGACTGAGGGTTTGACTTTCTTATACAAGTGACCTGAGAAGGATGTTTGAGTTTTTATTAATGGTGTTTGGATGTTTCAAGGTGAATTATCTATTGGATAGTGTTTTAAACTGCTGAAGGATCATTTGGATGGTTTTTGGAGGTTTGACCAATCCATCTTTATTATTAATAATTGCTTGAAAGTTGGTTATTTGTTCATTCATGGTTTTAACATGAACAAGGCAAATGATTGATAGGTTTGAGTTATGTATAAGTATCTTGAGATGGTTTTTATATTTTGAGGATGCCTTAAGGGACATGTATCATGGACCCATACATTTATAAGTGGTCTTTGTTACTAATTTTCTTGATGATGTGTGTAAGGGTGAATAGGTCTCTAATAGACCTAAAAGGGCCACTTAGGCCTAATTGATTGAATTTATGACTTAAGTGTGACATATGGATGCTTTGGATGAACTATATGCTTATGATTTATCACATTATGTGTGTAATATATGCCTTAGGTGATAAATAAAGTCTTTTGACTGACAAAGAAGGGTTAGAGAAAGAATCATGTTTAAGATGGCTAATTAAGCCTTTTGGGCTAGTTAGAAAAAGAAAGAATGAAGTGAATGGTAAGAGAGTTTTAAGTAGGGTAAGAGGCCATGGAAACTATCAAAAAATCATGTTAAAGATGTGATAAGGGTTTGATAGTGTTTGTTTAAGGTTTAACTATGTGTATAAGGGTAGTTTGAGTGAAGAAGAAGACAAATTGTTGTATGCCTATATGAGAGGAAGATTTGAGATTGTTTGAGCTATAGAAGACCATCATAAATTGTTTCAAAGTAAAAAATAAAGATGGAATTTAATTTTTTTTATTAAGTGGGTGCTTGATCAGTAAAAGGAGTTGTAGCCTCCTAGAAAGTTAGAGCTTGTTGAAGTCTAGTTGGTACTAGATGAATTTGAGGGGTTGGTGCTCCTTGTGAAGTGGGTGATTCACTAAAGTATTTTGTTTGTGATATATTATAAGACTATATACCATGTTTTGGTAGGCTTGAGGGTGGGTTTTATCTCCCATGAGGGTTTCCAAGATAATTTGTGTGTTATGTGCCTTGATCTTACATGGTTTCCTTTGTTCATTACATTAACTAGTTTATATACTTCATAATTGCTTATATTGATTGGTTAAGAGTTTGAAGTTTTGAAATTGGAATTGAATTTCTTACATCACTGATTCACCCCCCTCTTAGTGATTTTGCTTCCAATAATTAGTATCAGAGCCATACCTTATTTTCAAGTTTAACCACTTGAAGGTGATCAAAGGTACAATGGGTAGTCATCAAATGAAAGGTGGTTTATATACTAAGAAAGTACCCCTATTAAATGGTTCCAACTATGCTTTTTGGAGTGTAAGGATGAATACCTACATCATGTCTATAGGTTTTGATATTTGGAAATCTATTATGGGTGGGCATTCTACACCCCTACTCCTCCAACTAGTATAGTTGATAAGAAGTTTTTTGAGAATAATTATAAAGCTATGGATGATATAATTTATAGCTCATCAGAGGATGATTTCACCAAAGTAATCCATTACAAGTCTACCAAGGAAATCTAGGACAAATTATAGATCATCTATGAAGGAGATTCAAAGGTCAAGTTAGATAAATTGTAGACCTACCAAAGGTAATTTGAGGGTCTCAAAATGAAGGAAGAATATATTGTGGAATCCTATCTTCTAAGGGTTGATGAGGTGGTGAACATGATTAGAGGTCTTGGAGAGGAGATTAAAGAAGCTATTGTAGTACAAAAAGTATTAAGGTCTCTCACTCTCAAGTTTGACTCAAAAATTTCTATTGTAGAATAAATTAATGATCTCATCAAGATGAAGATGGATGAATTACATGGCATCCTTATTGCCTATGAGATGAGAGTCAATGAGGACAAACCACCAAAAAAGGAAGCATCATTCAAGGTGATCAAGGATATAAAAGGTAAGAAGAGCAAGTTAAGTCCTAAAGATTTTGATCTTAATGAGGATCAAATTATATCCATGATTTCAAGAAAAATAAATGTAAGATTAGGTAGATATGAAGGGAAACTTCCTTTTAAATGTTTTTCATGTGGTAAATTTGGTAATTTTGCAGCTAAGTCCTAGATAGAGGCAAGTCTGAACATAAGGAAGCTCATAAGGAATCTCAACAGGATGAGTACAATAAATTTGAGGTTTGTAACAAGTACTAGAGTATTTCAATAGGAGAAATGACAAGGAGTCATAGAAAGGTAGTAAGAGTATTAACCATGAAGAGGACAATAACTCATCTACTAGAGGAGAAGGAAACACATTTGACAATGATGATTCATCTCATGATGAGAATATTGAAACACTATTCATGGCTCTTGATAATGATGAAGGTGAATTTTCTTTGAGTAGAGATCTCTTTGGTGGAGACAAATCATAGGAAGAAGATGAGAAACTCACTCTTAAAGATAAATATCTGAATAACTTGGAAGAGATTAAGCTACTACAAGGTAAGAATAAAAAGAAAACATCATTAATCAAGTCCTATGAGGAACAACTTGGTTGATTTAAAGAAAGGTTGATTAATGAAGTCAAAGAGCATGATGGAATCACTCAACATCTTGAAATTTAGGTTTTTACCCTTGTTGAAAAGATATAAATGTGTCACATACAAATCAAAGATGGAGTCTTTACAAGTGAAACTAGATCAAGCTTGAAACATATCAAAAATTTGAGAAAAATGTAGTTAATTCTAATGATCTATTAAGCAGTCAAAAGGCCTCAAATGAAAAATCAGGCCTAGGATTTCATGTAGATGTTCAAAAATACAAGATTGAAAATACAATGATGATTGATCAAGAGACTAATCATGCTAAGGAGAGTGCTAGTAAAGATAAGAAAAATGTCAATATGAATAAGAAAGATAAATAAAAAATCTACAATAGCTCAAATAAAATAAATTAACCCAATGCAATAAGGTATAATAATTCCTTCAATGGCTACTATTATTCTTGCCATAAATTTGGTCATGGGATCATTGATTACAAAAGAAAAGATCCTAGTAAGATATTTGCATGGAATTATCAGAAAATAATGACAGGCATGAAGAATATCATCACTTAAGATAGTCAATCAGTTCACAAGGAAAACATGATATTTTGTGCTATAGGTGTCAAGGGATTGGTCATATTATAAGGTCTAGTAATTCCTTCATCAAGAAATTAAATGATCACATATATGAATATGATAATGGAACTTTAAGGAGTCATCATATGGCCCATACATAAGGTATGCATAATCAGATAAACTTCATTTATTTTAAGAGTCAAAGTTCTAAAAGAATGGTCATAATTATACTTCAAATAATGGCAATCATAACATGTGGAAAATGAGCCATAATGAATGGAGACCCAAGGAGGTGAATGAAAAATAGGTTCAAAATGGATTATTTGTCATGATAGAATAAGGTACAAGTTCAAGTGTCAAAGATCAAGCCTTATCTACCCAAGGGGACAAGAAGATAAAGAAATATTTTGAGTCAAAAGGAAAGAATGAAGTTATGAACCCAATCAAAGTTAATTTGATGATGAGGTAGGATTGCAAGTTAGGTGAGATCATAGACATGTGGGAGTCTTTTGAGTTTTGGGATATTTAGTTCCTCTATGGCAAGTGGGTGTCTCTACCTATGCTTCTTAAGAGACATATTTCATATGAAGGAGCAAGTGTGTGTGCTTTAAGTGATGAACAAAGTATAAAGGTATGTAGAGTTATTGATTAGTCTTTAAGACCAATGCCATTTTGGTATAGAATAGATGATATTATGTTACTAAGACTTGTATTGATCATAGAAGGTCATTGGTTAAGGGGGAGAAATAACTTCATGTTCTTGCTCAATAGGTTTGTGAAAAAAAGCTTCAAGAGTTTTGTTCAGGGACATTGGTCCTAAAAACAAGTTCTAGTCAAATTTTGATACTTGGTTTAGAAGGTCAAATCATGAATAATCAATATGACATTCATATGGAGTGTGGAGAGGACTTGTCCAAGTGTATTCCATGGGTTTAGATGTGTTCAATTGGTAAAAAGAGTCATTCATGACCATTTGTTCAATTTGACCATTTTGTTCAGTGTTCATTGCCTAGTGTGTGCCCATCTTGTAAAATTGATGCATTTGAGGTCTATGAAGCTAACCAAATGTTTTGGCTAGTTGGATTTGATGTATACATGTGAAAAAGGTGTTGAGGAGATGTTATAAGGATTCCATGATCAATTGAAGGTGTTTTTTCATAGCGACATGGGTATACACAGGGTTTGCATGCATGGTATGACTGGTTCTAGGTGATAAATGAAGATTGGTGAGAATTCAAGGTGATTTTTTAGAATATAAAAGTGTTTTTACCTCATATATGTGTGTTTTAGGTGGTTTTAGGGTTTGAAGATATTTTGAGGGAAAGTTGAATATTTTTGAAGGCTCTCGAGTGTGATAGTCCTTGCTTAAGGGATAACAGGTTAAAAACCATTTCATGGTTCTATGGGTTCCCAAAGGAATAAAACCTCAAAAATTTGTCCAAAAGTGTGTATTATTGACCTATAGGTGTGAGAGAAGTTTCAGGAGATGGTGTTGACCATAATGTGGTAAGTTGACCTTATTCCTTTTTGATGCCCTAAGTTTTGTACCATGTGAGTTAGTGACCTTACCAAAGGATTTGAGGTCTAAGGTTTCTTAATTTATTAAAATGGCCAAAAGGGCGCTCAAAAATTTATTTACAGTCATCTATAAGTGTATAGTTTGACCTATGGTTGAGATTTTATGTAAATGAAAGGTTAATTGATAGGTCAATTTGTGGAGATATGGTGTAGAGGAAGAATTGGATGATGATTATTGTCATGAATAAGGGGACATATGATTTTACTTCAGATATGAAATTTAAAGTCATGAGGGTGCATACATAGAAAGTTATGGGCTCTGCAAGGTTTAGGTAGGGTTATTAGGCTCTAAGCAAGGCTAATGTGAAGAAGAGTTATTTTTGGTAATTTTATTCAAAATAAAAAGGTATGGTTGTACCTAAATATGTTTCTTAATTTTAATTATGCATCATATATATTTGATAAATATATTTAATTTTCACTCTTTATTCTATGGGTTACTTGTGAGTGAAAATTTGAAGGCAACTATGAAATTTCATCATGGTTAGAGATGATATGAAGGTGATAAAGGGGTGTCCAAGTTTAAGTGAATTACAAGGAGTACATCACATTTTTATCAATTTGTGATCACTACTTTTTTATTCATATTATTTATTTCTTGTTCATATAGCAGGGCATGGTCAAAGAAGAGTGTTGTCAATGAGCAGGGTTGAGATAGTCATGGTACAGATTGGTATGCATAGTGATAGTGGGAATTAAAAAAAAATATCAGAGTATATCCATTATTTATGTTGTATTTTATAACATTTATAGGTCCTTAGGATCAATAGGAATCCCACTTTGTCATTGTGTCAAAGGGGGAGAAAGTGTTTGGAGAGGGAAAAGAGTGTGTGCATAAGCTTTGTTGTTGGATTTGAAAACATTTAAAAGTGTTGAAATAAATTAAAAAATGGGGATATTTTTGAAGTGTTGTCAATTATGTCCCTAAGGTGGCCAAGAGTGTCCATGATTTGATTTGTATGCATGGTTCTCAATGACATAGTGTGCCTTAGTGAGCATGCATGGACCTTGCAGTGTCTACTTAGTTAGGCAAGGTGATGGATGTTGGTGAGGTATTTAACATGTTTTAAAGGTAATATGAGGGGTAAAGAGTTATTTCTGTAAATTTTCAAGTTATAATAATCCATTTTAATAGTTTTGTGAAGGTCTAGGTTATCCTAGTCATCTTGGTAGAACTTCCTAAGTAAGTAGATTGATGACATAAGAACTTACACATGTAAAGGTGTCAGAAGATAGTGGTCACATGAGTTTGTTAATATTTATTTCTATACCACATTTTTAAACTTTAAGGTCTTTGAAATTTTGTATATGAAAAGTTATGTTAGTTCAAATTTAGTTTCCTAGGCAAATTTCACTAGTTTTCATAGTCAAATTTGCATTAAAAAGTGACCGTTGGAATTCAAATATTTGAATTTACAAAAGAAA
This sequence comes from Torreya grandis, assembly GCA_037957365.1. Taxonomy (NCBI): domain Eukaryota; kingdom Viridiplantae; phylum Streptophyta; class Pinopsida; order Cupressales; family Taxaceae; genus Torreya; species Torreya grandis. The sequence goes on along the minus strand of JARHVA010001008.1, from coordinate 3,362,746 downwards.
ACCAATATATAATGTTTTGTTAATAAATTTTGATTATGGATGAATTTTATGGTGTTATAAAAGTAAAATTGGTATATAACTTCAAGGAAAATACAAGAAAAATTATTTAGAAGTTTGACTAATCGTACACTTGCATTTATTGTGGTCCAAAGTTGATTGAGGGTTTAAATTTATTATAGAAGGATGTTTGAGTTTTTATTAATGGTTTTTGGATGTTTCAAGGTGAATTATATATTTTATATTGTTTTATAATTTTTTAAGATCATATGGATGGATTTTGGAGGTTTGACCAATCCATCTTTAGTATGAACAATTGCTTAAAAGTTGACTGTTTGTTCGTTCATGGTGTTTTGATGAACAAGGCAAATGATTGATAGGTTTGAGTTATGCATAAGTATATTTAAATGGTTTTTATATTTTTAGGATTTATTAAGGGTCAAGCATCATGTAACCATACACTTAGAAGTGGTCTTGTATTACTACTTTCTCTGGTGATGTGTGTAAGGGGTGAATAGGTCTCCATTAGACCTAAAAGGGCCACTTAGGCCTAATTGATTGAATTTATGACGTAAGTGTGACCTATGGATTATTTGGCAACCTATATTCTCGTCGTTTATTAAATTATTTATGTAATAGGTGCCTTAGGTGCTAAAAAAAGTCTTTTGGCTAACAAAGAAGGGTTAGAAAAAGAATCATGTATGAGAGAGGGCTAATTAAGCCTTTTGGGCTAGTTAGAAAATGAAAGAATGAAGTGAATGGTAAGATATTTTTAAATAGGGTAAGAGGCCATGGAATATATCAAAAAACCATGTTGAAGATGTGATAAGGGTCTGCTAGTGTTTTTTGTAGGTCTGAATGTGTGTATAAGGATAGTTTGAGTGAAGAAGAAGAATTAATGCATGCCCATGTGAGAGATATATTTGAGATTGTTTGAGCTATATAAGACCATCATTAGTTATGTGAAAAAAATAATCAATATGGAATTTAATATTTTTGATTGAGTGGGTTCTTTATCAGCAAAGGGGGTTGTAGCCTCCTAAAAAGTTGGAGCTTGCTAAAGTCTAATTAGTGCTAGATAAATTTGAGGGGTTGGTTATCGTTGTGAAGTGGGTGCTTCACTAAAGTCTCTTGTTTTTGATATCTTATAAGACTATATTACATGTGTTTTTAGTATTGAGAGTGGGTTTTATCCCCCATGAGGGTTTTCGACATAATTCATGTGTTATGTGCCTTGATCTTGTATGGTTTCCTTTGTTCATTGCATTAACTAGTTTATATGCTTCATAATTACTTATATTAATTGGTTAAGAGTTTGAAGTTTTGAAATTGGAATTGAATTTATTGTATCACTGATTCAACCCACCCCTCTCTTAGTGATGATACCTCTAACATTACCTCCATTAGTTACTTGTGAATTGCATCATTGATCAACTATACCCAAATGATATATTGTTTATTTTTGAGGATGATCTAAATGAATATGTATATCCATGTCTAAAAGTAATTCACTATTTTTTTTCCCACTATCCTATTAAATAGTGTTATCATGTCATTTATTTTATTTTTAAAATCAGACCTTGCAAGATTTTTTGTGACTCATGTGGAGGAATGTTTTAGCTTAGTCAACCATTCATTGTTTACTTGTTTAACACACTCCATACTATTGTCATTCCAAAAGCTTTGAGAGGACTCAGGGGTTATATGTACAAAGGATTGATGATCCAAAAGGTAAAAAACATTGTGAATCTACTCAAAAACAACACTTGTTACCAATTCCCCATGTAAATCTCTTATTTACCTTGTATTTAAGTTATAGTTATTTAACATGACCAAGACTAGTTAAAGGGACTGCACAGAAATTAGGAATGTTGTCACTTATGCCAATTCACTATCAAAAATACTTTGATAAAAATATATCTTATGCATTACATTCATCCTTTCCTAAAACTCATCTAAGTTAATGTGACCTAGATTAGTGTATGTGATATTTTCAACATTTAAATCTAGTGGTGAAAGTGGTGTCATGCCTTGAAATTGATACTTCATTATTTTTTGTCTTTACTCAGAATCACCTTTTTCAGAGTAGAAGATGAAGACATCAACTTTAAAAAAAAACTAACAATTGGGAGATATTTGTGGAAAATATTTTTATTTACAAAAAATAATTAAATTAAATAACTTAAATCCAAAATAAGTTATTTAATTTTAATGTGATGCCACACTCAAAATTTATCCGTACAAATTACTCTAACATTTTTAAAATGCTACCCAATAAATTTCAACTTTATTAATAGATCACCAATCTAAATTTTGACTTTTCATTTGATCAATTACTCCATAACTATAAAACAAACCTTTCTGACAAGTGCAAATGAGACAAAAACAACTTCTTAATTTTGCTTTATATTTTTATCTCAGGTCTAAATCAAGAATAATAAAATCTGCTAGTTATATTTTTGTTTCCTCCCTAGATGCTGTCTTATGATGAAAATTTTAGAAAAGAAAAATTACAAATTTACAAATCAAGAACTATTTTCTCTTAATTTTATTTTTCCTTTTTTCTCCCAAGTCTGTACATTTCCCTTTTTGTTCATATGAAGCTAAACATTTCTATCACTTTTTTAAATCTCTCACTCAACTCACTGGCTATACCATTCTCATATAGGCAAATGAATGTTTTAAAAACAAAATTTCTACTTCTTTTCTTTTTTTATTTGCCTCTCTTGAGTATATGGTTAGATGTACAATTCACTTTTAATCATAAAAAGCCATTTTAAAAAAAATTCCATAATTTTAACTCATGTATAGTCGTACCACTGGGATTAAAGAAATGAATAGAAAAAGAAGCAATTTTTTTTTGATAAAAAAGTAGTTTTTAATTCTTTGGTTAGGGCATATGACTGGCTATACCATTCATTTTGGTAGATGGAAATAAAAATTTGATTTTTAAAATTGCTTTGTTGCTCTTTATCGTCAACCTAGGTAAATGCAAAAAACAATTAAAAACATTCTACTATTTGCTTTTTCTTTTGAAAACCTCTATGGATTTGTACGACACATTTGGTTGGAGGAAGACAAAATAAATTAATTTTTAAAAACCCTTATTCCTCCTCTTCAAGTTTGGTGTTATATATTCCACTTGTGTGGATAAAATTGAAATTGCCTGTTGGAATTTTAAAATATCCCTTCTTTTTCTTCCTTGGGTAATCTTGTATGGCTTCTTCTAGTTGAAAAATAAATTAAATTAAATTATTTTCCCCTCTAAGCAAACTTTTTATGGTAGATGGTGGCTAGAAGCAAAAATGAAAATTTAATTTTTAATTTGATAAAAATTACTAGAGTCGATCATGTAGGTTGAAAAAGTTTTTTAGAAGGGAAGATAATTTTTAATTAAAATGGCCCAATAAAATAATTGAATTTTCATGATTAGTGGAAAAAATAAATTAGATTGCATACAATTTGGAAAAGAAGAGTTGAATTTGCAATGATAATTTGTACCATTGAAAAAATGTAATTACAATGTGGAGGTTTACATTTACATGGCTCAGGGAAGTGTATTTTGCATTTGCATGACTTGGGAAAGTGTAACTTCAATTTGCATGTTTTTTGGAAATAATATTTAGAATTGCACGTGAAGGGGAAATGTAAAACAATTTTATAACTTGCACAAAATCATAAATTGATTTTGAAATTTACATGAAAACTCAAATTGATTTTATAATTTTCATAGAATAGAGAAATGATTTTATAAATTACATGAAACTAAAAAACAAATTTACAAATTACATAGGGATGAAAAATAAATTTATAAATTGCACAAAATACAAAATAAAAAATGCAATTTGCACCAAGTAGAAAAAGGAATTTATAATTTGCACAAATTTTAGAAGAGTAACATGCATTTTCATAACTTATAAAAAGTTAAAAGGATTTTGCAAATTAAGGGAAATATTAACAACATTTTGCATGGGAGGCTCAAATGCATTTAAAAATAGTTCAATGTTAAAAATAATTTGCCTATTAATTTTTAATCAATCAATTAAATTTTTTAAATTTCTCAAAATTTTGATGGTTTTGAGCTCGGGTTAAATTTAGCTATTAGTGAAAATTAAATTTACACATATTTTTATTTTTTCTAAAAACCATGACAATAGTTGGCATTGACTTAGATTTTGAAATGCAAGGAATGAAAAGAACTTGAATTCTCTAGTTTCATAGACTAAAAGTTTATCCATTGATCATTGGAGTCTTTAGCGGTAACTTTGAGAGATTTAAAAAATATTTTATCTTTAATAAAAGGGATGGGTCCTCAAGACATCGAAGAGCTATCACATGTCAAAATACAATGTATCTGGTGGTTAGGTACTCAGCCTAATAGGTGATATCACATATTGAAAGATAGTGTATGTGAGTATTAGGTACTTAACTTGATAGGTGCTATCACATATCCAAAAGTATAGTGTATGCAAGGGAATTTTAGTTATGTGTATTTACACATTAAAATGTGAAGAGAGAAGTGTCTTTTATATTCTCTATGATTAAATATTGAATACCAACTTAACCAAGGGTTAGGCTCAGTGACTATGACATTCTCATTTATGAAGGCAAATCATCATTTGAAATGAGAGAATATTGGAGGTGAATAAGAATATTTATGTAGAAATAACTCATCTGGATATGGATTTATTGACCAGCTTGATTAGGTAAAATTGTAGGGATTATTTAAGATATAAAACCTTCAACAAGATGAAACAATAAAGAGAGGAAACATATGAAAAGAGATAACACAATGGCACAAGCCAAAAAGAAAGACCAAGAAAGAAACACAACCAAAACTATATTTACATATGTACAAAATAGGTCCACCTAGATCTTAATAGAAATAATGTTTCATATATTTCCTGGTGAAGGGTAATGGTAGATGAGTTCCATCATGATATGCCAGGTAGAAAGTATTATTATTGAAAAAGTGCCTGATATTAAATGGCCCCATCTAAAGCAAATCAAACTTCCCGTGACTCCCTTTCATTTCTTTACAACTATCCTAGAGTAGGACCAAATCTCCTACTTGAAATTATCTTTTATTTGCCTTCTTTTCAAAGAGAAATTTGACATGAGATTGATGTTATATAATTCTATCAACCACTCATGTCCTTTTTTCTTCTAGTTGATGTGGGTAGGAAATTATTTTATCTAGTGGGTTTTCAAAATTTGGATTGTCAAGGCTCTATACAACTGTAGGGTAGGTAACTCAAGAGTTATGGGAATCAAAATATCTATTACATATAGTAACTAGAATGGAGACATACCAATAGCATTTTTTGGTGTTATATGGTCTGCCCAAAGAGCATCATATACTTTATTGTGCCAATTTTTTTGATTTTTGTCTACTACCTTGCACATGATTGTGAATAAATTTTTGTTACTCAACTCAACTTGACCATTACCTTATGGATGATATTTTGATAAATGAGACAAAGAAATGTCATACCCATAAAAAAATACAATAATGTCTAAATAATAAAAGTTAGAGGTATTATCTGTAACAATCTTGTATGGATTCTGTATTGTACTAAGATATTTTCCTTGATGAAGTTATGACTTATAAAATTATCTATTTAATAGGAATCACCTCTACCCACTTAGTGAAGTAAAATGTTATTGTGAGAATGTGAGTGTGACCTACACTTGAATGAGGGTTCAGTGTTCTAATGAAATGCAGTTCCTACTATTGAAAAGGTTCTTCAACTATCACCAGTTGAATATGAAGTGCTACTAATCTAAGTTTGCCTATAAATTGTTGACATGCCTTACACTTTCTCACCCATCCATATGAATCCTTGAAAAGAGTTGGCCAATAATAATGGGATTTGATAATTTTATATGTTGTTACCCTAGGAAAAAAGTGTCCTCCATAAGCTTGATCATGAAAAACTTGCAAAAACTTTTTCTATTATTCTTTATCAACACACCTTAAGAAAAAGTTGTCACTATTTTTATTGAAAAGAGTGCCATATCATATGACATATTTATTAGCTTGTAGTTTGAACATCTATATTGTTTAGCATTCAAGTGTGAAGGACATTATCTGTATGTTAGGTAGAAAGTAATGTCAGAAAACCTTTCATTAGTATAATAGACAAACAATAATAGAAGAAGTTTTTGATTGTCTTATTCATTTTAAACTATTAAAGACTCTAATTAAAGATTTATTTGTTCTACCATGAGTTGACATAGTCCTTTTTCTTGAACTAGGTTTTTAGGTTTTATTTCTAGATCATCTTATTTCACTTTAGTTATTTAATTCACTTGTTTATAACTAGGTTCTTATTGGGTCAAAATGGATTTGACTACTATATTTAGTACCATAACTTTATAATGTGAATGCAATATATGATACATGAATTATTTTACTGCTTTAACTACTACATAGGCATGTTTTTCTTTAGGAGAATATTTCAATCATAATCCTTGAGATTAAAACTCATGAAGGCAATTGGGGACTCAATACCTTTATTATTTTTCTAAATCAATATTGCTGAGAGTGTGTGCTATGAAGCATAGTAATAAATAATGAATTCTTTCTTAAAATTAGGACAAATCAATGTTGGTGCATGAGCAATAGTAGTCTTTATCTTTTCAAATGCTTTTTTACCTTCATTGTTCCACTCAAAAGAAGGTTTTCATTTATCATGTCTACAATATGTTTGACAAGATTAGTAAAATTAGAAGTGAACCTCCTCAAAAATTTTACTTTTCCAAAGAAGGAATGCACTCTTGATTTACTTGTCAATAGGAAAAGTTTTTGAATCACCTGAACCCTTTCTAGATAAATCCTTATTCCTTATTTTGAAATGATATGACCTAGGAGTTTACCTTCAGTTACTACAATGATAAATTTCTTAGGGTTAAGATAAATTCCATGTAAATGACATTTTTCAAAAACTCTCTCAAAATGTGCATAGTTATCTTCTCACTTTTTTTAGAAAATTTTCAAGTCATTGAGATACACTATAATGATTTCATTATTCAATTCTTTAAATTCTAGGTCCATTTCCCTCTAAAAAGTATCTCCTACATTGATCAATCTGAATTTCATCTACCTATATGAAAAAGTTCCCTGAGGTGTTGTGAAATTTGTTTTGTATTGATCTTCCCTATTAACCTTGATTTGGTTGTATCCCAAAAAATTGTCAAGCATTAAAATCATCTCAACACCTATTATTACTTGTATAACTTGATCCATGACTGACAGTGGGTAATTTTATTTGAGGGACACTTGGTTGAGGTTCTTGAAATCAACATAGATTATGATCTCACCATTAGTATTATGAATTGGTATTATGTTAGCTACCCAAGTGGAATGGTGGATAGGAAAAATAATGTGAGAATCGAGCATATTTTTCACTTTGGTAAGAGTTCTTCCTACAATTTTAGGAATATATTACCTTAATTTTTTTCTATAAGGTTTTGCATGAGGATTTAGAGGAATTCTATGTTGCATGTTTCTGGGATGAAAAGAATTAAGGTCTGTGTATGAATACACAAGTATATAAATATAATTACAAATAAGGATAAATAAATTCTATTTTTATTTAGGTGAGCAATATTTTCGAATATTGATGAACCTAAGATGTTCCTTTGAACCAATTTTTACTTTTAGATAGTCAATAGAATAAATATTTACTTTTTGCATTTTACTCTTTATAAATCTATCATGTTTATCAAATAATTATTCTAAAGAGACTAGGCCTTTAGGAATTTTATTTAATTTCAACTTGATAACACCTTCATCTTGTTTATCAACAATTACCTCTTTTGACGTATGAACCAAAGATTATCTATACTACCTTCAAAGTACAAATTTTTGAAAATGTTTGCTTTCTCAAGGAAAGAGATAATCTACTGATCATCATTTAAAACTTTCTAATTATCTACATTTTTTGGGACACTTAGTTTATATATTAGTTCAAATTTATATTTTTTTACCAATATTTGCATGGGGAATCATCAAAGAAGCTAATAATACCAAAGCATCAACTTTAGAATTATATTCCTAAGGGATTGTATTGATAGAGAAAGCATCAAATATTTCTATGTTATCCCAAACTTTATTCTTATAATGTCTTAGATGTTCATTATTTACTTGGTATTGAACTTTTACATATTTTACAATGATTCATCACTCAAAACTTTCAAATTGTTGATTCCCATCTCTTTTGCTACCTATAATCCCTAAAAAAGCGCTTCATATTTGGTTGTGTTGTTAGTAAAGTCAAACTAAAAGTTATAGGAAAAAGAAAATTCTTTAGATGGAGATATCGATATCAATCCTACACCTAAACCTATTGATGAACAAATATCATCAAACTCCATCATCTAAACTTCATTTAAATTTGATATCATGATTTATGGTAACTCTATATCTTTCTCTATCATTAGAAGATAGTTAATAATTCCTATATCTTTATATAAAATATCTACTCTAAGATCATTAACCTTTTGCACTATTTACTTTGTTTTTAATTTAGGCTCTAGATGTTATTTGAATCTTTTGACTGGACTCATAACATGTTATCAATTTAGTTGGATTTCACCTCCCAATTCTTTATAAAAACTTATACCCAAAAGAATGCCATAAGTTGCTAAAATGTCTATGACCAAAATATTTATTTTGATTCATTTTTGGGGAAAGGATGCCAAAGCCACTTATGAATCCTTAATCTATCTAATGAGAATAACTTGTTTTGCCTTCATGGAATTAAAGCACTCAAAAGTTTTAGTATAGATTAGGCCAAGAGAATGAGTAAATTTGGTAGGCATGAAATTGTCTGAGGTTCTTATGCTAATGATACAATTACTAACTTTACATCCCTTGATGACTAGGGAAATGTAGAATTGATAAACTTTATTAGATTTGGAAATGGATACAACCATCAAGTTGAATTTATTGGAAGCAATAGGGTTAGTTAAGATCCCTTTGAAATTGACATTTTTAGCATTTGGATTTTTTTCCTTTAATGAAATCAACTAATCTATCCAACCACTTTGGATATGTTTTCAAATACTCAACTTGTGACATCTAAATTTTGGTTTTATTAACATGATAAATTATGTTAAAAGTAGGCAAATATATAAAAGGAGTTTTAATAGGTTAAAGAGCATTAACATTAGCCAAATTACCTCTTAATGGTATATTTCTTTTTGTTTGCATTGGTGGGGTAGTTCCTCATGGGAGGATAACTTTTGGAGTTTCCTCCTATGAATCATTAGACTACTTTTTTTGATTCCAAAATCTAGTGAAAACTATGAAGGATTAATCATTCAAGTCCCCAATACTCTATTTATAGTCCTGTTCATCTAAATTATATTCTAGAGACATGTTTACAAAGTCACCATCAGGTTCTTTAATTTCACATTCTTGAAGTTCTAGATTTTTGGATTCATTTTATTCTTCAACCTCTTCATATGTAAATATCTCCTTAGTTTTTAGGACTAAATTCATAGGTGCATTAGTGTTTTGTTGAAGAAGGGCCTCAAGTGCAAGTTTCGATAGTGGAGATTGAAATTTAGGGTAATCTCTTTGAAAAGAAATGCAATTTCTCCTTGGAATATCTTGGTATGGAGTGGTAAAGGTCTTCTAAGGTTTTTGATCTTTCAAGGCTATTATATCATTAGCCATTTTATGCAAAAGTTATTTTTTTGAAGACTATCTTGAACTCTAAGCTTTATTATTTGAAGGTTCTTTTTTAAGTTTTACAAAAATTATCATGTCATCTTCCACATCAATAGCCAATTCTCGGGCTACTTCCAATTTTTTTACTCTAGCCCTCCTCAATTGATAACTTACTTTAGCTAATTAAGAGTTGATAAATATGCAATTTTAATTTTCATCTATTAGTCATGTTGTGGCTATAATCTTATTTAGTAACCTATTGAATTTAGCAACAAACTCTCTCATAGGCTCATAAACCTCTTTTTTCATTTATGTAAGTTGAGATAACAAAGCATGGGCATCTTCAGCTAGTTTAAATATGTTTTTAAATTTATTATTCATAGTATTATAGTTAGTGACATCCTAGAGTGAGGTGATAAAACTAATCTATAGCTCCATCATGTAGTATTTTGATGAATAACTTAATGATAACATCTTCATGATCGATTCCCAAAATGCCACACATAACATTGAAGGATGGAAAGTGTTAAGTTATAGAGCTAAAAGCTTCACCAAAATGCTAATAAAAAAGTTGCTAAGTTTAGTTAGTAATCGGCATCAGCAGTATTGCCGACGTCGATCAAGCAGGGACCAGGGATCGACCGACGTCAGTCAGGAGCAGACTGACAGAAACTGACGTTGGTCACCTGTACGTGTGCATGCAATTGTATGTGTTTCTAGAATGCATTTCCAGAATTAGACTTGTCTAATTTAATAGGTCCGAGAGTGTTTGCATGTTAAAGACTAATTTAAGTCTTGAGTCTGTGTTTCTAATTATTGTAATTAGAGGTCTAATTATTGTATGCATGGGATCCTATTTAAAGACCCATGAGGCATGTATTGTAATTAAGGCAAGTAAAGCATTGAAGCAAGGTCAAGGAGATCTACAAGGTGTAAGGTTAAGGAGATTAGCTGAAGCATTCAAGGAGGGGATAACAACTCAGGTTGTTGAGTTGGTTGTGGTTGAGCAAGAGAGAGAGAACTTTGAGGGAAGAAGTCCTTGAGGTGTGGCAAGCCTTAGAGGTGGAAGAAGAAGTAGCATCTTCTTTATTGTATTTCCTTCTGAAGAGTATTTAATACAAGATTGTGTATTGTCTCTCATATTCTTTGTTGTTTCAAGTTTCTAGTTACTTAATCATTCTGGTATAATTCTATGTTTAATTGCTTATAAGAAAGGTAATCAATTATGCTTCCACGGGTTCCTAACAGTTGGTATCAGAGCTAAGGTTGCAGGGAGCAGGTTATTGTTTGATTATAGGTCATTCTCAGGGGTTTCTGATTGAGTGGGAGTACAACAATTGCAGAAGAAAGTAAGCTACAAATGGAGAAGTTTAATGGCAAGAATTATCAACATTGGAGGATGCAGATAGAAGATTATCTATATTAGAAAGATTTGTACTTACCATTGGGTGGGGTTGCATGCAAGCCCACAGATATGAAGGATGAAGAATGGAATGTTCTTGATTGGAAGGCTCTGGGATCCATAAGGTTGAGCCTTGCATCGTCTGTGATTTCCAACTTATCACAGTGTAAGACAATGGAAGAGTTGATAAAATCTTTGGCAAATTTATATGAAAAGCCCTCTGCTTCAAATAAGGTATTTCTTATGAAGCAGTTATTTACTTTGTATATGTAGGGAGGTGGATCGGTATATACTCATCTTAGTGATTTCCATGGTTTGGTAAACCAGTTAGCTTCAGTCAATATTGTTTTTGATGATGAAGTAAAGGCTCTCTTAATTTTATGCTCTTTACCTAAAAGTTGGGATAGTTTGGTAATGGCAGTAAGTAATTCTGCGTCTGCTTCTAAAATCTTAAAAGTTGATGATGTTGTGAGTGTAATATTGAATGAATAAATACGTAGGAAAAGTATAGGTGAATCATTAGGGAATGCTATAAGTGCAGAAAGTAGGGGAACGCAAAGAGAGAAGGTCAAGCAAGGGAAATCAAAGTTAAAGATGGGAAGGAGATCCGAATCCAGAGGTATCACCTACTAGTTTTGTGGAAAGAGAGGACACACAAAGAAAGATTGTTGGTTGAAGGATAAAGAAAATCAACATGAAGGTAATGAAGAAGCAAAAGATGTAGGTATTGTGGCACAGGATGCTCTCATACTTTCTTTGGATAGTCAGTTAGAATCATGGGTTTTAGATTCTGGTTCTTCTTTTCATGCAACCCCAAATAGAGATTTGTTCCATGAGTATGTCCAGGGAGACTTTGGAGAGCTTTATTTAGGGGATGGTATGCCTTGTCAAATGGTTGGCAAAGGGAAAGTGTAGCTGGTATTGCAAACAGGCAACACATGAGTGTTGAAGGAGGTTATGCATGTCCCAATCTTGAAGCAAAGTTTGGTTTTTGTAGAAAAGTTGGGTGATGAAGGATGCACAGTAACCCTCATAGTGAATTCTTGGAAGGTTACCAAGGGTGCACTTGTTTTAGCAAGAGGTAAGAAAGTAGGTACTCTTTATCTATCTACTTGTATTACTGATTCTACTTCTAGTTTATCTACTTCAGCTGTAGATTCAAAGATGTGGCTTAATAGGCTTGGTCACATGAATAAGAATGGAATGGACGTTCTTGAGTCAAAGGATATGAGTTCAAATTTGGAGGGCATTGATCGAGTTCATTGTAGGAAAAGGAAATTTGATGCTTTTGACACGAACATGGAAGCCTTGGTGTTTATGGAGGAGATGATGGACAGAGATCAGTCACAGGGGCTGAATAATTTTGAGTAGAGTAGTATGGACAGGGTTTTGATCCAAGATGAGCTCACAGATAAAGAAGTCATCACTTATAGGAAAACACAGTTACTGACATTGATCACATAGAACCGATGTCAATCAAGAAGGTACCGACATCGGTCATGTGTAGACCGACAGAGTCAATAGTGTCAGGCAGGTGGAACTGACGTCAGTCAAAAGGAATCAATGTCGGTAGCAAGTTAGTCGCATGGAACTGACGTCGATCGGGTGCAGACTGAGAGATGGTTGAGATCGGTCACTGGAACAGATGTTGGGCAGACATCAAGCTATCAATAAGTCTTAAATGCCCATAGGGAGGACTGAAAGGGTATGTGAACCTCATATTTGTTTTTCACCTTCTTTATTTTATTTTTTGTTTACTGATGGTCAAGAACTAGGAAGATATGAAGAGGCAATACAGGTAGAATCCAAAAATAGTGGGAGCTTGGCATGGATGAGGGATGGATTCCCAGGTTAGAGAAGAGAGTGGATGGATACATGAGACAAAAGGCCAGGGTATATGGTCTTGAGCAGGCTACAGGACAATGGAGGTTTGACCATTGTATTTCTCTTTACTAGGTTGGATAATATTAGCTACATTATCCTGTTACTGTATTGTGTGCTTGTTGTAGGGTTACACATGCAGGGAGTTTCTGAGCTAAAGGTAAAGTTAGTTCAGATGGGTGTCATGAAGAATTTGGGAGCAGTGAAATTCTTTGGCATAAGAGACATGGAAGATCATAGGTTGATTTTGTCTCCAGTGGGAGTTGTCAGAAAGTTTAGATGTGGTAGGGGACTTGGATGACAAGTGTAGCATCACAGGATGTGTGGTGGTTGGTCTTCAAAATTGAGCTTGAAGATGGAGGTGCCTGAGATGGTTAGTGGATGTTGCTATACAGGTGCAGCTATTTATCTCCAAGTGGGAGATTGTTAAGTTATGGAGCTAAAAGCTTCACCAAGATGCTAATCAGGAAGTTACTGAGTTTAGTCAGTAACCAGCATCGGTAGTATTGTCGACGTTGGTCAGGCAGGGACCAGGGATCGGCCAACATCGGTTAGGAGCAGACTGATAGAAACTAACGTCAGTCACCTGTGTGTGTGCATGCAGTTGCATGTGTTTCCAAAACGTGTTTCCAGAATTAGACTTGTCTAATTTAAGAGGTCTAAGAGTGTTTACATGTTGAAGATTAATTTAAGTCTTGAGTCTGTGTTTCTAATTATTGTAATTAGAGGTCTAATTATTGTATGCATGGGATTCTATTTAAAGACCCATGAGGCATGCATTGTAATTAAGGCAAGTAAAGCATTGAAGCAGAAAAGCAAGGTCAAGGAGATCTGCAAGGTGTAAGGTCAAGGAGATCAGCTGAAGCATTTAAGGAGGGGATAACAACTCAGGTTGTTGAGTTGGTTGTGGTTGAGCAAGAGAGAGAGAACTTTGAAGGAAGAAGTCCTTGAGGTGTGGCAAGCCTTAGAGGTGGAAGAAGAAGTGGCATCTTCTTTATTGTATTTCCTTCTGAAGAGTATTTAATACAAGATTGTGTATTGTCTCTCATATTCTTTGCTGTTTCAAGTTTCTAGTTACTTAATCATTCTGGTATAATTCCGTGTTTAATTGCTTATAAGAAAGGTAATCAATTGTGCTTCCATGGGTTCCTAATAGAAAGTACTCATTTATATGTTGTTTTCCATCTCCATGGAAATTTAGAAATTTATTTTTCAACCCCTTTATAAGGTCATGTAATTGTCATAGAGCCAATGGACTAGTCACATTTCCCCATGATAATGCTATAGTTGAAAAGACTACTTATAGGGGAATAATGGTTCCTAATAAGATAAGAGCTTGGCTTGTCAAAGTTCATCCTTCAGGGTATTTATTTTTCTTAGAGTTTGAGGGAAGATTAGTTATTCTTTTGACCTTTTTGATGTTCATGACTTAAATTGAAACTAAAATTTTCTTGTAACTGATAAAGAGGGTCAACTTCACCTTTTGACTTACTAGCTCTAGTGAATCTCTTTTCTGTCAGTTTGGAAGAAAGTTATTGGTGTTGAGGTGCAAGTTGAAGTTGAAGAGTTATCTAATTGGCCTCCTTTATTTTACTCTTTTTATAACTAATGATTCTACTCTCTATGCTAAAATAACCTAATTTTCTTCTTCTTCTAAGATTCTGACTACTCTATGAAAATATACTAAACTTATCCTATTATCCAAAGTGAAAGTTCTAAAATCTAATGAAATATCTTCTTGAGTTTTCATTATCTAGTTGAGATTAGGTTGAACAATTTAGGCTTGAGGTTCTTGAATTATCATGAGAAGAAACTCTGGTTGCATACTGTCTTTGATTAGTTATATGAACTGCTCTTCATGTCTATCTCCTCACTTGTCTTCTTAAATCAATTTCAAAATTTCTTTGGGAAATGGTAACATGTGTTTCTTCTATATCTAGTTATTTTATAACAATATTAAATTGAGTGTTGCTTGTTCTATTTTCAAAAGTGAACAATCAAAAACTTAAAACTAGGTCTTCCTTTGAAGTTTCATCCCAACTCAAACCAGGTTGATGATTTGGATTTTAAAGGCCTAAAATGGTCATGTGTGAGTTTACTAATTGTAAGCTACTAGACAAACTCTATGGGATTCTCTTCATGCATAAATTATTTCTACTCTTTTGGCATGTTCTAACTCTTGATTTAGAATGTCTAGGATAACTTGAAATTGAGCTATAGACATTTCATCAAAATCCTAAAAGATTTATTTGAGGTTTATCATAATATCAAACTAAGTAAATTATTCCAAGTCTAACTCAAGTTGATGGAGTGGTCCTTGAGATGATGGTAGAGTCATATGGACCAATAAAATATGGTAGCATGAAAGTTATAAAAGTTTGCTCCATGGAGGGCACCAAAAACCATTGCCATGGAAATTTTTTAATAGGACAGATTGATGACTTTGCGTCAACAATGCAGGGAACAAAATCCCTCTCCTATTAGTAGGCAAATCTACCTTTATTAAAAGACAAAATGGGAAAACAAAATATTTACAAATGAATAAATGTAAATTATGAGGGTAGTACTTTTAACTTGAAAGTATGAAAATGAGTTTTTAGAAAGGAATGTATAGAGAGAGAGAAGGGAGAAGTTTTAAGAAACAAGTTCACCAAGTTACAAACTAAGACTAGATGAAAGTGTTGAGAAAAAAATTTGAATTTCAAAGGGAAGAAATCTCTCTTACTAAATAGGTTAAAAATACATAAACATATCCCTATGGATATGAAACATACGTCAAAAAACTACTTAATTTTGATAGAAAAAATGAATAGCCCTCTGTATTTTCTAACATAAATAAAAAATATATTACCTATATTCCCACTAAGATTTCACATATGTTAAAAATATAATTATCATTTTAGATAGACTTTTTTAACATAATTTATTATTCTTAATAGTTTAAAGTTGATAACAATAACAATGAGAATTGAATACGTGGAATTAAGCAAAAATACATAATCCAAAAGAGATTACTAATACAAAGTTTAGAAGCACCTATTTGTATTTATTTTTGAAGACTATAATGTCTAATATCCCTTTAATAAGCTTTGTCAATTTTTTTTTGTTTTGAACTATGAATATGAAGGCCTAACTTGTATTTATAGGATAAAATTGGTGGTTATGTGTAGAACCACTTATTTTCCCTTTTTATAGGATTGCAAAAGTACCAACAAGAAATTACAAGTTGAAATGGTGAAAAAATGTTTTGAGCATTTAACACCACTTGAAAAAAACATTTTGAGTTTTTCCATTGCTTGTAAAAGCTCATTATCAATTTGCACAACTTGAAAAAGTAAATGGGAAAAATTACAAAGATAATTTTTAGAATGAAAACATACATTTACAAGGGGAAATATAATGCAACAATAAAAGTTAAGTGCAAAATAAACATGAGAAGAAAACATAGAAACACTAAAAATAATTCCTCATTCTTATTGTTGTTATGTTAATAATTCTTTCCAATTTAGAAAATCATCAAATCTTTGGAAAAATTCTCTTATCAAATCTTTATCTAGTCCATCTCTATACATGTAGGCAATGTTTTCTGAGTAGTCTAACTCTTTTATTTCCTATAACTTGCTTTAGAGACTATTTATCTTCATGTTTAGATTATCTATATTCACTTGGCATTTGGATAACTAGTGAAGTTATTCATGACCAAATGTAGATGTGGGCTTGACAATGCCTTGTATTCGCTCTTTCAATTATAAATTCATAGTTTCAATTGAAAATAGATCCCATTTTGATTTTTTTAATTGAAAAAATAATAATTCAATTTATTGACTTTAGTGTCAATTTCTATCATCACATCACTTAAAAGTGGCCTTGTATTGTTGAATTTATGAAGACACTCTTGAAGAGATTGGATCTTGAATTTAGTATCCCAAAGGAATTTAATCTAATAGATGATTTATACCTTATTGATAACTCCTATTTCAATAAGGTCAACAAAATAAAATTTTGAGAATTTAATCAACCTGTGAATGAATTATTCCCAATCTTATTTCTCTTCAGCACATCCACTTTCCTTTGTTGTTAGCTATTCACATTATGACAAGATGTTAGAGACCATTATTGTCATGATGAGAATTTTTGAGGTTCTTTTATTAGTAACCTTTTCAATCCAATTTTTCACTATGTTTTCAATTTGACATACCTCTCTTAATTTCTCTAATGTCTCAGCATGAAGACTCGATGAAGCAATAACTGGTTGAAGTGGTTTGATCATCTCTATATCACTGAATTAAAATTTTCTACCTTTTCATTTAGTTCATATTTTTTTGATTTTTTCTTGTCCATTTTTTCAAAAATGGTACCAATAACCAATTATACATCTTCATTCATCCCTTCTCTAGTAGACTTTCCCAAATGAACACTGGATACCTGATAGTCTTTAATTCTAATTTTTGACTTATCATTTTTGACCATAGGAATTACTACTTTTACATTCTTCTCTCCCTTTTCATCTATTAATCTTAGTGAAAGTATTCTCACTTATTTGGCCACTTCAATAAAATAAATATCAAAGTTATAAAATCTATCTCCTTGAATTCAACAAATTTTCTTGTTTTCTTCACCACCATGGACAACCAATCTAAAGTTGTCATACTTGAAGGAGGTGGGATAGAAGTTGAGACTAATGGATCAAGTATAGTTAGAGTTGAAGAAGGTGTTTTCTCAGTTGTGGCACCTTGAAATGATGTTCCTACTTGTTCTTTTTTATTGATTGTATCAATAAGAGTTCATGGAGAGGAGATAAGAGGAAATTCAATATTTAATGGAGAATATGAAGAGATATGAGTGGTCTATTGTAATGAAAAATTATATGACATAGGGAACATCATACCATTTGAGGCCAAAAATTGTTAGGTCATATTATATAAAAGTTCTTGAGAATACAAGAAACTATTAACAAGAATCTCTTGAGGAATTGAAAGATTAAGAGAAGAAGAGACATTTTCACCTAACCTATTTATTTTGAGCTTGATAGTATTCCATAGTTGAAAATATTATTGAACAACTTCTAGTTCACACACCTCTTCTATCATTGAGGTTTATCCACTCTGATTTGCTTCATATGCCTTTTATAATTCATCATGTTTCTTGTAGAAGCTACCAAATTAATCTTCTATAGGAGGTGTAGGGAAATCAACATTTCCAACATCCACTCCTTTACTCTTCAACCACCTAAGAGTTTGATCATGTACTATTCTTGTTCTAATTCTAAGATAAGTATATTCCTTCTTGTCCCAATAGACTATAGACAATGGATTTGTTGAGATGTTTTCTTTTTCAAAGATGGGGTCCAATGTGACCTCATTATCCACCAAATATTTTGACACTTTCATTATGCCAAATTTAACTATTTATTTCATAGTAAATCATGAATATTATTTGATATTTACTACTTTCTCATAATCTCAATCCATCTAATAGTCCTCAAAATGTAGGAGATTTTGATATGAAGGTCCAAGATTTTGCTCAATCAAGCCCCTAATGTTAAATGACAAACTTACTCTCAAAAGCCCTGATATTATTACAAAACGTGTATTTTTCAACTATCTTAGCCTTTATCAGTGATGGAAAAGTATACCTACCAATTGAGATTGTAAATTTGACTCATATTTTATATTGACTTGTTAGGAGCTTGTATGTTTGAACAATTTATCTTTCTAATTCCATCAATGCCCACTTATCACTGAGATACTATGGAAGCATATAAGGAGCAACCTCATAACCACTAATTCTTAAATAAGTAAAAGCTGGGAACTATAGGAACCAAGTTCCCCATCTAGATATCTATGTGGTAGATGATACTTATATTCTCATGTTAAAGAGATCATTTTCAAAGAACTAAATGATAAAATAAATAAAGAAATCATTCACCATTTTGAAGTGAAGAGCATTTTCTTTCAATGTTAGTTATAGATAAAAGTCATAAACCATTTCCTTCCTAAAATCACCTACTGTATGTAATCCATTAAAATATGTTTGGCTTGTTATAGTGTAAATGAGATATGAATCATATAAAAATTTGATATGACTTTCACCTCCATTATTTATTTATGAATTGCATCACTAATCAACTATCCCCAATTGATATATCATTTATTTCTAAGGATGATTCAAATGAATATGTCCATCCATGTCTAAAATTTCTTCGCTATTTGACTTCCCACTATCCTATGCAATAATGTTATCATGTCATTTATTTCATTTTTGAAATCAGACCTTGCAAGATTTTTTAGAAGTCATGTGGAAGAATGTTTTGGCTTAGTCAACCATGCATTATTGACTTATTTATCACATGCCATACTATTGTCATCCCAAAAGCTTTGAAAGGACTTAGGAGTTAGATGTACAAAGGATTCATTATTTCAAAGACAAAAAACATTGTCAATGTGCTTAAGAAAAAAAATCACTACCAATTCCCCCTGTGAATCTCTTACTTCCCTTGTCTCTGAGTTATAATTATTTGCCATGACCAAGACTAATTCAAGAGAGTGTAATGAAATTTATAATACTATCACTTGTGCCATACTTTGACTAAAATTTGTCTTATACACTACGTTCATCCTAAACCTAGATTAGTGTTTGTGATATTTCCAACATTTGACTCAACTGGTGAAAAAAGTGTCACGCCTTGAAAATGATATTTCATGGTTTTTTTGTTTTTACTTGGAATTGCCTTTTCTAGAGTAGAGGATGAAGACATCAACTTTATAAAAAATTGACAATTGGGAAATATTTGTGAAAAAATCTTCTTATTTGAAAAAATGATGAAATTAAATAACTTAAAGCTAAGATAAGTTATTTGATTGTAATGTGAGGCCGTAATCACAAGTTATCCATGTAAATTGCTCCAACATTTTTAAAATGCTACCTGACAAATTTCAACTTTCTCACTGAATCATCATTCTCAATTTTGACTTTCCATTTGATTAATTACTCCGTAGCTATAAAATGAACCTTTATGACAAGTGTAAATGAGATAAAAAGTGATTTCACAAATTTCCATATTTTAATTTTAAAAAATACGACTTTTCTACTTTATATTTTTATTTTAGGCCGAAAGCAAGAATAATACAATTTGCCAATTTCATTTTTGTTTCCTCCCTGGATGCTATCATATGACAAAAATTCTAGCAAAAAATTTACAAATTTACAAATCAAGAATAATTTTCTCTTAATTTCATTTTTCCTTTTTTCACCTCAAATTTGTATATTTCCCTTTTTAATCTTCTGAATCTAAATTTTTTTGTCACCTTTTTTTAATATCTCCCTCAATTCATTAGCTATACCATTCTCATATGGGTGAATGAAAGTTTTAAAAACAAAATTTATACTTCTTTTCTTTATTTTATTTGTCTCCCTTGAGCATATGGCTCACCGTAAGATGTCTGTATGGGTCATTTTTATTCACAAAAAGCCATTTTTTAAATCACTAAAATTTTACCTCATGTAAAGTCATACGACTAGGTTTGAGGAAGAGAATATGAAAAATAACCAATTTTTTATTAAATTATAGTTTTTACTTCCTTGGTCAGGGTATACGACTAGTCGTACCTTTCATTTTGGCAAATGGAAATAAAAAATTGATTTTTAAAATTAATTTGTTTCTCTTTAGAATCACCCCAGGCAAATGTAAAAATAATTAAAAATATTCTACTCTTTGATTTTTATTTTGAAAACCTCTATAGATTTGTATGGTGCATTTGGCAGGAGGAAGACAAAACAAATTGATTTAAAAAATCCCTTATTCTTCCTCTTCAAGTTTGATTTTGTATATTCCACTTGTATGGATAAAATTGAAATTCGCTGTTGGAATTTTAAAATCTCCTTTCTTTCTTTTCCATAGGTGCTCTTGTATGGCTTCCTCCAATTGAAAAAGAAATTAAAATAAATTCTTTTCCCCTCTAATAAAACTTCTTTTGATGGATGGCATCTAGAAGTAAACATGGAAATTCAATTTTTAATTTTCTAAAATTTGCCAGAGTTAAGCATGCAAGTTGAATTTTTTTAGAAGGGAAGACAATTTTTAATTAACATGGCCTGTGAAAATAATTGAATTTGCATGATTAGTAGAAAAAATAAATGAGATTACCTGCAAGTTGGAAAAGGAGAGCTGGATTGTCAATGATAATTTACACCACTAAAAAATCTAATTATAATGTAGAGGTTTGCATTCATATCACTCAGGGAAGTGTATTTTGCACTTGCACAAGTTGGGAAAATGTAACTTCAATTTATATGATTTGCAAAAATAGAATTTGGAATTGGAGAGGAAGGGAAAATGTAAAACAATTTTTCAACTTGCACATAATCATAAATCAGTTTTACAATTTACATGAAAACTCAAATAGATTTTGAAATTTACATGGAATGGGGAAATGATTTTACAAATTACAAGAAATCGTAAAATAAATTTGCAAATTTCATGGGGATGAAAAACAAATTTGCAAATTGCACAAAACAAAAAATAAAAAATGCAATTTGTATTGAGTGGAAAAAGGAATTTGTAATTTACACAACTTTTGGAAGAGAAACATGCCAATGCATAATTTATAAAAAAGTTAAATAGATTTTTAAAATTTTGGTAAATGTTAATGAAGTTTTGCATGGGAGGATCAAATACATTTTAAAATAGTTTGGGGTAAAAATAAATTTACCTGTAAATTTTTAATTAATCAATTAAATTTAATTAATTAACTATTTTTTTTAAATTTCTCAAAAAATTTATAGTTTCAAGCTCAAGTCAAATTTAGCTGTTATTAAAAATTGAATTTCCACTAGTTTTTATTTTTTCTAAAAACTATGACAACACTTCCATGTTGATCTTCATATACTTGATATGATGATGGATACTCCATAGATGCACCTTTATTAAATGGTTATGCTCAATCCAAAGATGTGAAAATTATTCTCTATTAATATTCCTTACAACATTATTATGAGTCTACTTTATATTCACATAATATTTATTTATTTGATATTATTCCTTCTCCTTCTACTACACCTTGGATTAGGTTCCAACTTCCTCACATACTTCTCTAGTCACTAATGAGCCTCTTCAAAGTATGCTCATTTATCACACCATGACAAGACCATATCAATTCATTATATTTTTTGATCCTTCAAGCATTCTTCCTCCCATGGTGTCAACTACATGATTATGACCTACACTAAGGCAATATCTTACAAAAATAGATTCAATGCCTATTCATTATCCTAATATTACATTATTTTATGGTGATGATCTATTTTATGAGGTTACAACCAAGCCCTAACATGATTCCCCATGTAGATGATGGTAGATGAGCCATATTATGAATTTCAAAAAATATCTAGTCATTGGGCCAAGGTTGTGAAGCATACAAGAGATTCCTAGCACATTAGTAGCCACAAGGTTTAGCTCCATCCATATATACTCATCCCCCATAGTCAAATACTCCTAGGAACACTTGTTTATTCATGGATTTACTACATATAATTTGACACACTATTGAGCTTTTTGATAGTACATTGATGTGCTTCATCTTGAAACAACCCAACCTTATAGTGACCAAAACCTAACATATCTAAAGACATATCTAGAGTATATACCCAAGTATGGGGACATATATTTACTTTGAAATAAATATGGTACATACCATAATAATAGATGTAGAGTAATCAAATAACATTTCAAAGTTTTTTCGAGGCCTATGTCGTTACCCTCACAATAATGCTTCTAAGGTCATGCTCAGACAAAGGCTCAATGTTCTCCTCTACTTGTACATTCTAAAAAATTAGAGTATATTAGCCACACACAAATTTTAGTTCCTTGCATTGACTAGCCTTCAAAGGAGTCACCATGCCCTCCTCCATCTTCTTCCTCTAGTACTCCTAATTACTCCAGAGAACTCATGTGCCAGGAAGTTCTTAGATGAGTTTCTACAAAAATAGATGAGACTATGATCAAAGCTAGACTTTAGTTATAAAAAGATTTATCTAATGTTATTGATGATGTATGTAGATTTATATCAACATTTTTTAGCACATATTTGTGTCATATAATATTATTCTTCACATTATCACATGATTGGGTTTTGACATTTACATTTAATTTTATCATTTACAATGCCTTGTTTATATATTACGTATATTATGGTTCTCTTTCATTTTCAACACTTTACTTTTCCAACATTTACATTATAGTTATGACATATTGTTTACACCATTGTTTCCTTGTTGATACTTTGGTTCTTATTTTTAGCATTTATTTCTATATTTAAACCTAGGCAACACCTTCAAGTTTTATTTTATCATGATTTACTTTGTCTCTTTGTGATATTTTTGGGATACCCATTTACGTTCCCGCTATCTTGAGGATGACCATTTTTATTTCCCCTCTTTTGGGATGATTACTAATCTCATTAGTGTTTATGCCAAATATTTTACGCTAGTACTACTTTTTAATGACATGGGTATCACAATATAGCTCTGTTTCCTTCTAAAACACTATTTTACCTTCTCAAAATTAGCTATGAGCATACACATCATTGTATCATTTAATATATAGATATATCTTTCATGATTTCCATATCCCTTTATTTCCTCTCATTTGAGGCACACATAGGTCAGATTTGAGATTGCACACTTACTTATGGGTGACTGTATGAGTATTAAGAAACTATGGCATTTAGGTCTTTCTCTCTCATAACCAAGTGTAAGCTCTCTTGTGTTTTATATTTATTTTATCCATGATTGGTTTTTTGAATCTATATGGAGGAATATTAGAAAACTCCAAAAGAGTTAAAAGATAAATCATAATAAAAAGGCAATGATTAAAAGGAAAAATACAAAATTAAAAGTTAAATCACACCAAAAGGTATGATTTTTATTTGGCACATCTCCTATCTTAGTTGAATCTCAAACTTCATACTTGGCCTCATGATAGAGCCAATTCCCATTAGGGCATGGTGGGCTAGTAGACTACAATAGGAGGTTTAATTATCTCATACTATCTAGTGTCACCTAATTTCTTACATATATACCCAATATTTATAGTAGACCAATGATTTTTTAAGGGGTCCTAAAGAACATTAAGGGGAACATTAGGTGTTTGTGAGGAAAACCTAGTCTTATATGAGGTATTACCCTTAATTTTCCTCAGGACCCTTAGATAGGACCAGGTTTGCTTCAAAAACACTTGGTCACATTTATTTTCCACACCATCTCATTTTCATCCTAGTCATGCCATTGTATGGTTATGCCATACTCTCCTACAATACACTTTGGCACAAACATGAAAAATTGAGTTGTCATTATTTATAGCTTCCCATTGTTCATTTTTCCATCTCACACACTTGTCTTACATTTCAAATCACATTTACTTACATATATTTTATTGTGTATTCTTCATTCATTGATATTTTATTTACTCACATGTCTTTTTATGATTTCTTACATTGAAATTTCATTTATTCACATTGTTTTACATTTTTCATGTTCTATGGCATGTTTTACCTTCACGTGTTTTTATATTTTACATCTATTTTTATTTATTATTTTCATTCTTTTGACCATGCATTTTCTCATATTTGCTAGAAAATAATAACACATACATCATACATCACATATTTTTACCACTTAATAAGAAATCTTAAAACACATGTGCTATAAAGAAAATACATCCATATAAGACAATTTTACAATGATTCATCCAAAAAAGAATCTATATATAAAAATAGCTCATGATTCTATATATCATGATACAAAATGATAAAATATAGTAAAAAATAATCTCTAAGGTTGAGGTCCACCTTGTGTATCTAATGAAGGATGTGCTACAATCACCATAGAGGCTTATATAGAGTATAATCTCTACTAAATACAATGTAAGTACCATGTCTATGAATATATCCCATATAATTACCTTTTAAATTGGCCACATGGTCCTATAATCTCACCACTTGACCAACTGTAGCCAAATGTGTGGCTCTATCATGAGCCAATGCTTACCATGCCTTAAGATCTTCCTATTTGACTCTCAATGGTTGTAAAACATATTCCACATTTAGTTACTATTTAAATAACTCTCAAGAAACCTCTTTGACTAATCTAAACCAACATACATATGCTCTAGATAAAGCTATAAATGGATCTATTATATATGTAGTATCACACTATGAAAACACGTCACATAAGATATCATGATGTGTAGTCTCCACCTTGGTCCTCCAATATTCCTCCTATGTTGTGGAATTTAAAAAAAAAACCCAAAATGACATTAGATATGATATATATCCCAATATATAACTAACATACATCTATCACTAATATCTATTATGTATCTCTATCTCCAAGTAAATGCAAGTAGTCAAAACTACACATTTAATTACTTACAGTGGTAGCATCTCCTCAACCATCTATCACCTTATGGATACCATGGATATGAGGTGGCTTAAAAAATATATATCATACCAAATGAATTACGTGAGCTTATCGTAATCCATGACAAATTCTCCAAACTATCATCCAAATAAGTGTTAGTTGTGCAACAAGATCCCCCTACTATTATGATTATGGTTGTGGTAAAAACAAAAGTTGATGTTATAATAATACCATATCTCCTCCTCATTATTATCTCCATTTCCATCTTTCCATATTAAGATGATGATTATGTATCAAAATTACCTAAACAAGTACCACTCTACCACATACACCATGAAACTCCCTCAAATTATGGCCCAAAATGCTAGGACCAACAATAGAGCTATTGGGTGTGGAAAACCAAAATTACTAGGTAAACGAGCATAAGGATGAGGCTTTACTCACCAAGGATAGTTATTTATAATCTTTAGCCACTATTGTACTAGTAAAATGGTTGTCTATGATGTCCACACATCCATAATCCCTTGGTATGATAACCAGATAATATGATCATGTCACATTATCTGCAATAACAGTGTATTTTTATGGTCCTCACCACATGATCATGTATCCACCTTTGTATTTGAGAGATGGAATCCTATATGACTTGGTAAAACCCATCTAGTCTATACATTAAGAACTAATCATAAATCCATCTCCCAAAACTAATAATAGGCCCATTGTCTACTGGTCTCTATTCAAAATACCATAAAAATTATACACTAATTACAACAAAATAATAGAACTTCAATCATATAATCTACCTTGCTCCAGTATAGAGTGAAAAATGCCTATAGTATATAATGGCAATCTCCCATATAAATTTTAATAGATCACATGAGTTATCACAAATCCAATCAGTGCCTTTCAAATATATATAATGGGCCATATATACAAATTAAATAATCCAAACCTCACTAGTTTTACCACTATAATACTATAGCCCATAATACTAAGATCCTCCTTTCATTAGCCAAATTAGTGGTATCACACACCACTAGTGTACATGTGAATGATAAACCTAAAATTATATATATGTCCTTTGAGGTGATGACCACCTTGGTAATGTCCCCATCTACCACCCACCATAAGGTATCAACCAATCTCTCCCATGCTCCTAAGAAAATTGCCTTAGTTAATTATTCAGTGGAATCCAATGCATCTCCATAATCCTATCAAACTTGAGGACATATATTTGTGTTTGATCCAGTACATATAGTCTCTCCAAAAAACATTTTAACCATATAACATCTAAAAATATCCATAAACTCCAATATATCTAAAAATTTACAAATAACAAAAGCACAAATTAGGCCTTTATCGAAAATTTAAAATAAATACTAAAAATTAACATAAAACAAAAAATATAAAATTTTTCTTCAAATTAACTACTTCATCAGCCATGTATATTACTACATCAGTCATCCCTTACTATCTTATACTACATCAACCCTTTATACTACTACATCAACTAAATTATTTTATGCATTATATGAGCTAATCCCTATGACATCAACCTCCTTTACATTGTATTACATCAGCGAAGATATATTATATTGACCATTATTCATTATTTTTCTATGCCATCAACCACCTTATGAACTACAAATCTAGGTTATCCCTTTGAAGACATCAACCATGCCATAGTACATTAACCACCTTGATGACTTTTCTACTACACTGGTCTCACCATACAACATCAATTGACATAATGCTCAACTACATTTGTGAGTTCCTATGGTATTAGATAGGATGTATCACTACTATTTTGTAACCAACCTGCACGATACTATCTAAATAATGCAACACATTTTCCCTTGGCCCTAATAAATACACTTAGCCTACTTTTTGACTTTCCATCACCTAACCATTACCCATTCCATTTTATACTCTACCTAAGCTTGTTGGGACAAAATATGTTACATGGATTTGACAAGGCACTTAATTTTTCTAATATAGTTTATTTTAATAAAAATGTTTTAAATAAATAATTAATTTAGACCACATATATATGGATGTAGCTACATTAGTGATGCATCCATTGGCTCATTCACCTCCTCAACCATAGACCATCATCTCTAAAATTTATAAATTTGGATACACAAAGCTCGAGTTTCCAAAAATAAAAAAATGCATAAATGAACATATTTTAACCATTTTATAGTAAAATTTTCATTTTTTTCAACATTTAGTTATTTACTGAGAGATTCAATATTTCACCTATGTTTTTGTTTTTGTAGGTACTTTTAATGAACCAAAATAATCCTTAGAATCTTGGTGAGATAGATAAATTTTTGATGATAATATAATATTTTAGAAAAAAAATCACATTTTCATCTTATTTTTTAGGTCCATCTCTTTTTCCACACATGTTGGATACCTCTCATCATTTGTTACAAACACTTCTTATTTTCCACATCAATAAGGTAAGTGAATGTGTGTATTTAAAGTTTATTTAATTTCATTTATTTTCTAATTTTTACCACATTTAGTTAGATCAAATATTATATTGTTATGTTCTTTCCTAAAGCACCATCCCATGTTACACTATTTTGACACATCATGAGCTTTAGGTTGGCCATATATAGACACATAATATTTTTCACTTTTATCATTTAATTAAGCTATCTCTAACAAAAACTTATCAATTTTGAATCTCCCTGAGTGCACAACTTAAAGGGTGCATTGAGAAAGGGTAGTTAGGAATTTGGTTCTTTGAGAGAGATATTGTTGCCTATTTATCATTCCTATATCTATTATAGCTTTTGTTTAACATTAAATTTAGAAATGTGGGGGATATGGTTAATAATATAGAAATAGTTCAAGTATAAGAGTGATAAACTAATGTATAACAAGCCAACTATTCAAAACTTAGATAAATAAATATTTTAAATTATAATACTTAGATATGATAAATATAGAGAGTACCAAATTTGAAATATGTTTAATTAATTGAAATATCAAATAGAAATGATACTTAGTTGGGTTTACTATGCAGAGGTAGATATGAACTAGAAATAGGTGAAAATCATGTAGGATCAATATTCTAAGGTTAGTTGTTAGATTATATAAATTTTATCTTTATGGCCTTTGAATTTTATTGTCAAATATGGACACTAATGTTGATGCTAGTGTCCTACTCTGACACATGTGTATAGTACAAAATAATGACTAGATCTTGATGCCACTAGCTTTGCTATTTTGGGTTTTATGTTACATTTCAATATATGTATTTAGATCTAAGATAAACAATGTCATTATTTTTTAATTGATCAAAAACCTATCTCTTCACCATTATTCGCCCTTAAAATGAGTTTGATAAAAATGGGTTAGTGGGCTCATGATGTTAAACTAACACTAAAGAACCCTCTTTTAATTG
Organism: Torreya grandis; assembly: GCA_037957365.1. Taxonomy (NCBI): domain Eukaryota; kingdom Viridiplantae; phylum Streptophyta; class Pinopsida; order Cupressales; family Taxaceae; genus Torreya; species Torreya grandis. The sequence goes on along the minus strand of JARHVA010001008.1, from coordinate 3,333,952 downwards.
GCACTACCTACATAGTTAATTATCCAAGTAGGGCCTCAGACTTTTGTAGTTCTCACCTATGTGTGGGAATGTGTGTGTACAAGGGTATAATATATTATATGAAGATACATGCAATGATCTAGCTTATAACTTGACAAATATTTCTCATGGGATTCTCTTTGAATGCTTCATACCTTTAATATGAATGTTTTTATGATTGATATGAAAATAGGGATGCATAGGTCATAATAAATTAGTTGTGTAATTAATTGATTGAGCTTTATTATGTGTTTACCTCTTATTTCTTAGATGATGAATGAAAAATATTTTACTTATATTTATACCACACCTTTTTAAAATATCTCATAGAAGGGTTAAATAAGACAAATATGTTGACCCATATGTTTATAAACAATTAAAATTTGGATGAATTTTGACAACTAGACACTAGATAAGGATTTAGACACTACCGTTAGTGGTAGTTGACCTATGTGGTTGGTAATGTGCATGTATGGATTTGAAACTGATAGTGAATTTTTTTTTATCAATTTTTGATATTTATGTGCAATTTAGTAGACTTGGGCCATCATAATGATATGACTCAGACTAAGAGATAAGCATTTAGGCATAGTGAGATGGTGAATGTGATCCTTTCAATAATAGGGAGGTATAAAAATTAAGGGTAAAAATGTGATTGAGATTTGTCAAATATACAATATTGAGATGCTATAAATATTTAGTTTAAGTATATAAATTTTCCCCCCTTTTTATAGTAATGCATACGGATGGAATTACTAGTTTAAAGGAAATAAATGTGTACTTGGGTGTGTACAACACACCTTGAATTTTATTAATCCCACTTTGAGTGTATTGATTGTGTATGAAATATAACCAAGAGCATATTATTGTATAAATCAATGCTTAAAATCTCAAATTTGAAATAAATGAAATTCTTGAAAAGAAAGAGAGGAAGGAAGGAGTAACCAATGTGTCGATGTAACCATGTTGACTTTTAATGCTTTGAATTGGTAAATATTATTATTTTTTAAGCATTATATTTGGAAAAGGTTTAGAATTAAACCTTGAATATTGAAAGGTATTGTGCTCACAATCTAATGCAAGGATGAGATGTGATACAACCATTTAGATCATTATATCTCAATTTCAAACTCAAGTGTGAATACATAATCTAGTGAGGGTGAGTGATTTAATCAACTCATTATATAAATATTGTGATATTGGATGATATAATTAATCCAAATTATAAATTTGGTGAGATTAATTGATTTAATCACTTCAACCTATAAAGTGAACTAATTGTTGTAGCATAAATGGCTTGATAACAATACATCTTGGTGTAATCAATACATCCTGGTGTAATCAATACATTCTAGGGAATAGTATAATTGGTAAGTTTTATAATTTTTGGTGAAATAACATGGTAGATGCATCTATAATATGTCTTATCTAGAGTATATTATCATAAATATTAAAAAATCTATGCAAAATATTTGTAATGGATAAGATTCTAACCCAAGTGTATATCTGAATCATGAAATTGAACTAGAGATTGTGTAAGTGTGGAGGTCATGTCTTTATGACATTCTACCACTAAAAACTAGAGATACTTAGTAAGTGTGTAAGTTTATAAATGTAGAGGTCATGTTTTTATGACATGCCCCCATTGAAATATAAAAACTATGAAAAATGTCGAGGTCATGCTTCTATGACATGCCCCACTAATATGTCCCCATTTTGAGGTGAGGGAAATAGAGTTTGGCAGGTACCTTACCTCAAAATTATAAGGTAGATATTTAATCTATGTATGAATAATGTGACATATAGGGTTAACATGTCTAATTAGATATATCGATGAATCTTGAAGTATGTGATCACATCAAGTCCTAGGATGCATGATATAAATCATGGCAATGTGTAGAGAGTAATGGTATAATCTCATCAAAAAATCAAGTACACACACATCACTCAATGTAATTCAAAATACTGGTCCAAGGAGACCTCATACAAGGGGCATGCCAAGTGCTACACAATCAAAAGGAATGACATATTCAAATGTGTAATCAACATACAATGGCACATGGAACAAAAAGTAAGGAACATATTCAAATGTTCCACAAGAAAGATAATATAAATTAATGGAATACACTCAAGGAAGTGACAATTTGAATAAATGAAGCATAAAAAACCAAGATAAGCATATCATACTAGTACTTGCATAAATGTGTTAGTAAAACACATTATGTAACATAGCATATCAAACACAATGGGAAGGATATGATCATGGATATAGACATGTGTAAGTGTTATTATATAATATCAAACATGATAATGTATAAATGATCATAAAGGATATGTAACATGTATCAATCATGAATAAACAAGCAAATGCCCCCAACATACTATACGACGTGGGTAGAGGGGAGGTCCAACATCTATAAGTACACATATCATGTGTTTGAGTATGCATGTATCACACTAAAATATGCATGAAACATATGTGTATATATAAATAAATTATAGGATATATACTTACATAAATAAAACAACATAAATTCCAAGGAGCTAATAAATATAGGAATACTAAATATTTTTGTATTTTTTAAAATATCTAAATGTTTTTGCATTTTTTTGAATATTTGATTTTTTGTATTTTTTAGAAAATTTATTATAAAAAGTGAGATGTATATATTTTAGTTTCCCCACTATAAAATATGCATTGGATCTTCTTATTTAGATCCAAACAATGATTTGTATGATGTCCATTCATTCTATGATATTGAAAATACTATTTTATTATTATTAGAGGTTATAGTAGAGGTAATGTGATCAAGTTGTGTCTAAGAATTACTCTTATAATCTCACTTGGAATTATATTATCCTTTTTAATATCATTTAAATAATCTATTGTACAAATGTTTTATTTGAATTCTTAATTTTGAAATGATCCTTTGTTGGGAACAACATTGGTAGAAGACACAAATGTATGCATATTACTAACACATTTAAAAAAATTATATATGAAAGCTAATTTTTTAGTGATACAAGATTTTATCTTAAATATTAATTTTAATTTTAGAGCTATTATATTAACTTGATCATAGTGATGTTTTTATCTTTGAGGGATTCATAAGCATAAACCCTAGGTACTTTAGATTGAATATGCATACACACATCATTTAAAGGAGATGTGGGAGGTGGAGAGGTTAGAATAAGGACATATTGATTACCTTCATTTAAAATCATAGAATGGACCACATCACCCCTTAAATTAGTAATAAAATAGATCTAATTATAGAGATGGTTAGGAGGATGAAGAGGTTCCTTTTTATCCATTTGAAATGTTCTAAATACTAAAATGACAATTAGATAAGAGAGGCTCATGAAATCTAGGGAATAACCCATTATGTTATTGTATTATTTTTATTTGGAAAGAAATATGACATTTTAAATAAATTTTACTAATTTATAAATCATAAAAATTATAAAAACCCTAGATCACACTAAGAGTTGCATGGGAAGACATAGAGCCAGGTTCACCAAATATTTAATCCTAAATTTAGAAATGTGATGAAAGGGTTAAGAATATATAAATATTTAAAGTAAAAAGGTGATAAAATAACATTAGGATAATTAGTTTTAAACTCAGATAAATAAATATTTTTAATTATAATAATGTAATATGATAAATATAAAAATCACCAAATTTGAAAGATGTTCAATTTATTACAATACCAAAGAGAAATGATACTTAGATGGGTTTACTATGCATAGGAAGATGTGGACTAGAAACATATGAAAATATGTAGGATCAATATTATGGATCAATCATTATATTCTATAAAAGATACCTATGTGGCCATGAATACTACCATCAGATATGGACACTACCATCAATGATAGTGTCTGACTATGACATAGGTGTCAATACCAAATAATGACTAAATCTCAAGTGACCAACTTGACTATTTAAGGTTTTTTGTTTCCTTTATACTGACATATTTAGATATGGGATATAGGTTGTCCCTCTTATTCAATTTATCAAAACCCTATCTATTCACCCTTTGTCACCCCTAGAATGAGTTTTTTAAAAATGGGTTAACAATATCACATTGTCAAGCTAACTCCAAATACCTCTCTATAAATGGGTGCTGCCTACATAGAAAATACTCCAAGGAGGTATTTAAACTTATGTGATTATTCCCTATGTTAGAATGTGTGTTCACAAGGGTGAAATTTACTATATGCAAATGATTTTAGAGATCTAGCTTGTAACATGACAAATATCACTCACAGGCTACTCTTTAAATGTTTTAAACCTATAATATGATTGATCCTATGCTTGATATGAAAACTGGGATGAATAGGGTATAATAACTTGGTTGTGTAGTTGATTGATTGATCTTTAGTAGGTGATTTATTAGTATTTTATAGATGATAAATGAGAAGACTTATACTTGTATTTATACCACACCATTTGAAAATATCTCATGACAGGGTTTAATAAGAGAAATGGGATAACCCATAGGTTTAGGAACATTTTCAATTCAGATGACTTCTAAAATTGGACACTAGATAAGGATCTAAACATTACCATCAATGATAGTGTCCTTATGTGGCCTGTAGTGCCTAGAAGGCTATAAAACATGTATGGATCTAAAACTAATAATGAATGATGTTTACCAAGTTTTAAGCTTTATCTACAGTGTAAGATACCTAAGTCATTAGAATGATATGGATACAACTAAGAGATAAGAATTTAAGCACAATGAGATGGAGAATTTGTGCCTTTTTAGTAGCAGGGAGGTGTAAAACTAAAGTATATAGCCTTGATTGATTTTTTTCAAATTTACATGACTAATATGTTATAACTATTTAAATTTAGTATCTACAACTTCCTAAGAATTAATTCCCCTAAGTTATCTCCTTCCATCATACACCCTCTAGGTATATCATGACCTATATTTCCTATGACATCAACTCAGTCCTTTGTAGTTTTATCTAACACCTATCACCTCCCTTCTACATCAACTTAATTAATGTAGTTCAAAACATGTTAGTCAAACCTTCATATCTATATCTACTTGGATGATTTGGTTTGAGGTCATTCAACCCATTCCAAGCTACATCAAGTTGGCCAATGGTTTTGGCTTAAATTTTAGGATGGATTAGGATCATTAAACACTATAAATATAGGTTACCATTTCATTATAATATAGAGAGATTCACTTAGATTGCTATTGCTAGTAATTATTCTATAGATATACACTTGGAGGAGTTATGTTTTAGATCTTGTCTTGTGGAATATTAGATGCATTAAGAGGAGTCATTTTTTCTAAGATCTTAATTTAGCCTTTCAGATCCTTAAAATCATAAAAAAATCTTACAAAGCACCATTGCCCAAGGGTGAGATTGAGGCTCTAAAAGTCCTACTAAATGTAAGTATATTCTAAACCTAAGTCTTTCATTTAGTAGATAAAATTTTAATAATTTTTAAGATAATGAATGCATATCTCCTTGTTTAATATTTATCTACACTTACACTTAGTGTGGTTATAGTATTGTTTGAAATTTAAATATTTTCATTTTTGGTAGCCTAGGCCCCCATTTGCCTACCATGTCTCCTTACCCATTTTTATATTTTTCCATCCCTACCCCCCTTATTTACATTGCTTATTTACAATATTAGATCACTTATAAAATAAATATATAGCTAGAACTACTTCATTGTGTTATTAGCCAAAAGGATTTGAAATAATTTCCTTTGATATTATGTTATAGGTGCTCCTCTTTCTAGGTTTGAGAATCTATTGGTCATACCCAAATCATTAAGTATCATTGGGATCTCTTATATTAACAATATTCAAGTCTAGATCTTTTAGGATAAGACAATCATGGGCTAATCCTAGCCCATGGTAGACAACTACTACCATTGGGCTAGAATCTACGAGTAGCATATAAAGAGGCATTCAAAATTTATTTCAAGTTTGAGTAGCTGATGAATAAGTTACAAATAATTTATAGGTATAGAGACACCTTCTATGATAAATTAACAACCAAAATCAACTAATTACATTATTCCCCTTTTGATTTATCAATTTAAAATTGAAATAATGTGATATTTATTGATCCATTTAAATTAATATTAGTATATTTACTTACATATTTTAAATAATATAATTATTTCATAATTTTCCATTATTTTATCTCTTATGCATAAAATAATAAAACTTTTTGGTGAAATTGATCTTAGATTTAAAAAAAAAAATGATGTCTTCTACATTAGGGATTCAACTTTTATTAAGTTTTTAGATTTATATCTTATTTGAGTTTGAATTTTAGATTTGATTTCAGATTTCCCATTATTTACATAACTAATACCCTAACATGGCCATAATGGATGAAAAATATTTATATTTATAATCCAAGCTATGAAGATAATGGTTTCATTTTTTGCATACCTTATATAATGTATTTATATCTCATGCAATAAAATGTGTTGAATTTAGTTTTAATATAAATAAGGACGATTTTATACATGAAAAACTCTTATCTCCTCTTAGTTACACATTTTTCATGAGTTTTGAATATGATATGCTTATCATTACTAATTGAAGGGAAAGGGCATGCATTACTCCTTTCATTCCTCCTCTCTCTAGATCTTATATTATTCAACATCCCTCCTATATTATTTGACCTAAGATTATACTAGGTACAAGAATCAATGTTGTCACAACACAAACAGGTAGGATGCATAATCCTATAGTGTAAATTAGATGTAACACACATATCATTCATAATATTCTTCCAATAACTAATATATAAGGACATTCTTTATAAATCATTATGTGATGCAACTTTACCAAAAAATGAGAAACTAACTTATTTTACATCCATTGTTAATACATTGATGAATGGAAGATACATAATTTATTTAAAAAAATAATATTTATCTACTTAACAAACTATAAATCATAATCTCCCACTTTTAGTTTAGGTACAGATATTAAACATGGGGTTTAAGTAGGTGCTTATAGATAATGGACTAGGGTTAAATATTTGTAATATAAAGTTTATTCAGACACTTGGTATCAATATAAATTATATTAATAAATAAGATAACAAAATTATAGGCTTTGATAATATACCTCATCAATTTCTAGGAATAATTACATTGGATGTAATAATGGGGCCTAAAAATTTAAAAGTTATATTTAGTGTAATGTGAAACCATTTGAATTATAACCTACTACTTGGTAAACCTTAGGTTCATGTTATGGAAGCTATCCCATCCACCCTACATTGATGGTTAAAATTTTTACATGAAGGATGTTTATATACATGTCCTATAGATTAAACAATCATTTAAGTATTAAATAATAGTTGAATCAAATGAAGGATTTATACCAAAATTAGGAGCCCCTCATTCATCCATAGTACCTCTATTACAAGTATATTGGTAGAGTTAATACATATGTATGAGACATGATTAAAAAACAATGATAATTAAGGTAAATTAGTGGTGCCACTAGCCCTTTTAGTTCAACAAGTTGTGATACAAGGACCAACATGTATATATGCCATGTAGAAGGAAGAAATGCCAAATAATCATTTGTTGATCAATACCAAAAATCTAGAATTAATGATTATTGAAAATGATAGTGACGATGATGACAATGGAAAAGCAAAAAACATATATGACTACTTGTCTTTCCTCTAAAATTTATGTTTGTTACTTTAGGGGAATATCAATACAAATAAAACATGGTTATAATCTATAAATTACGAGGTCTCATTTATGTTAAACCTAAGGTAGATAAAGGGAATGCATACATTCCAAGAAACCATGAGGGTAAAATTGGTGTAAACACATCTCTTAGGAAAAATATATAAGATAAAAAACTTCTAAGGTAGAAAATAGGTCATGATCCAAATTATAAGTAAAACATACATATATATTCAAATTCTTATTATCATATCAATATAATATATTAATCTGTATAATAGGCTCAATCGAAACAACACTTTATGAAATCTAGTATGACTTGATTATAAGAATCAATGCACATCACATAATGTTTAGTTAACGTATATCTAATATTTGTGTAATATTTACTTTAAAACATAGAGATTATATAATCAGGATCTTCCACATGCAATAATACAACATTACAAGTAACTAGTTTATAAAACAAACTGAGTGTTATTGATTGTTAAGAATGTGATCATTTTACCCTCCATTAGATATAGATTTATGGATTTTTTAACACATGAAAAAGGGAAATTATGCTCTAGTTATCATATAATAACTATACATGGAACATGTAATTGTGAGGCATTACAACAAATGATTATGTACTTTAAGGATCAAGGCATTATTACAAATTCACATGTACAAACCATGATACCTAATATGGATACACCACTTATTGCGATAAATATGAATCCAAGAGGTGAGATTAGTATTATGATAGTATGATGAAAACCAAACAAAAAAAAACTAATAAAGCTAACACCTAAATCCTAGACACTCAAGGATCAAGAGAACAATATGAGTAACTATCAATAGAAGATAAAACAACCATTATTTACATTCCTTGAGAGCAAGATTTATATGTTGGCCATGGAGGAATGTGCTCAGTTGTGTGATCAAAGAATATTTGGCAATGGTGATATTTGCATCATTTATCTTTGTCACCTTGTAAATTTTGGACTTGGCTTTGGATTTGTCATGGATCTCTAAAAAAATGAACATTATAACACTACATAACAAGGGTATTTGAAGGTATTTATTTGTTAAAAAGTTCACTAGTTTGACTTTTGCACTTGGTCATGTGCTTAGCTATCAAGCCAAGTTAGTTATAGACTTGGTGGAACTAGGTACAAAAGTAGTAAGGTTTGGAACACAACATTTAATCATGTTATAATGCTAGCATTAGTTTCACATAAGACACAATCCTTGTGTGCTCACCTAAAGTGTAATAGTGAAGGGGCTAGGCCCACATTGGGATAGTTGCAACATGGCACAACTTAGGGTTTAAGGGGACTTAGTCATTGGCCAGAGGGGTTTAAGTGGCCTTCCAACACTAGGTCCTTCAAAGGGAGTTCATTAAGCATAGGTCCTCTTAGTGGCCCAAGTCCTAGGGTGAAAGTCCATATTTGGAGGGGATGGGCTCTTAGGGGTGCAAGCCGTGGGAAAAGCTAGTTGGAGTCATTTGGGTACTTAAATGATTCATAGGGATGGATTATGTTTAATAGCCCATTCTTAAGATAATGCTCTAGGTGCAAGTTGTGGAACCTTGGTGCATTTAGGTTTCAACCCTTAGTACATCTATAGGTTGGCTGAGGTCCCTTAATGGTACAAGGATGCCATTAACGACCAAGGTTGAACCTCCATATTCCAATATATTATGTAAGAACTAACATAAAGCTTAAGTAAAACTAACTTATAAGCATAACTTCACATGCATTATTAAATAAATATTAATACTCCATTCCTTTAATAATGTTCTTCATTAACTGATGGTTCATTAATAAAGTTCAATACAAATAAATAGATCAAAGGCTCTTCCTAACTCTATTCATGCCCAATGGATCACATGCTAGCTTGGGATATACATTTAGATCTCTAAGATACTATATGAATACTTTGAAACACTAATAATTCACTCTCTATTTTTCAAAAGCTTCACTACACTTAATCACCTATCTCTTTTCCTCAAAAGTGAGTTTCCTTTTATAAGCAAAAAGGAATCTTGTATCAGGTCAGATGGGCATGTGCCAAGTGCTAAGATGTCATGAGTCCATCAGCTTTACTATGCTATCCAAGGTGGATGAGTGCATACCATATGTTGATATATCATTGAGGGGTCATTATCTTACCTACCCCACTCTCTAACATCTATGCTTCTCAAGCTACCATGTCTAAGCCTTGGTAGGGGTGTCTTTATGAAATTTGATGCTATGCAACTACCTGCTAGCTAATGTGAGATCCATAGGGACTCCTCTAGTTGGTGCCAAAATTACAAAAAAGGAGCAAACCCTATAAGGGATGCCTAACATCAAGATCAACCTAGTTAGCATGGTCCATGTACTTACTCTAAAAATGGGGCCCAACATTACCCCATATAAAATTGCTAGTCTACCGCAGATTGGTCTTTTATTGCCTTAGGTACACATAACTCAGGCGTGCCTTATTCCAAATTTACCTTGAAACTTTCATAACCTTGGATAGTGCCCTTAATTTCATCAATGTTGCCATTTTCTTTAGTGTATGCAGCCTCAAGAGCAAACATGTCTATGCTTTCCAGCTCTTTCCTAAAGGCTTCAATCCTTTCTTTCACATTCTTCACTCTATCCAAAATCTTTCCCTACTCACTAGCCTTAGTTTGGAAGGCATGAAAGACCACCTCCAAGTCTTGATCTTGTGTTTTCAATTGAGAACTAAGGGAGTTTACCTTGTCCATTAACTATACGTGCTTGATCCTTATCATCATGAAGGAGTATGAATGGAGTGTCCTTCTCCTCCTTTGCCTTCTTGAGGTGCATATCAATTGCTATTGCTTGATTGGAAAAGTTTAAAAATATATGCCTTCTTCAAGTCTACTAAAGAGGTCCTCCACTACATCCAACTTTCTATTTAGTTATCTCATCAAGGCCTTATAGGGGTCTAGTATTTATTTGAGCATGGCCTCATCCTTGGTATCATTTACTCTATGAGTATGTAGAGATAATCAATCTATTTCATCCCAGAGGTATCCACACCATGTAAGAGGGATGGTTCTGCCTCTTCCATGCACTTTATAAGCTATTTGAGCTTGAGTTTTGTTGCCTCAAGCTCTTTCTTCATGTAATTTGTTATCTTTCTCTAGCTATTGGCATGAACATCATTGATGGTGTTCTTACACAGCACCGAGGATGCCATCTTGATTAACACATTTGTAGAGCACACATGGTTCATATCATGGGGATTTAGTAGGTAGTAATCATGCCCTTCATCAAGCTTCTTGGTGTGCCAAATTGCCTTGGTTGGAACCTCAAATTTAGGTTCATCCATGTAGCATTCCAATGCCTAAGAGACTTGGTGGCATGTCAAGGTTTTAATAGTTCTTGGAGGCATGCACTCCATCATGTAGAAGTCATAATCCTCCTTAAACTCTTGTTATGCCTTTCCCCTATTCCTAGGCTCATACTCTTCATCTTCACCTAGCTTTTTCTCCTTTCTGGGATTGGTGCCTAAACTAGTGTCTTCATATTTTTCCCCTTCTTCTTCCTTTTCATCTTTCCCTTCTTCCTCTATGGTGCTAGACCCACCATCATGTTGCTCATGTAGGGGTTCTTCTGTGAACTTCTCCTCTTCATCCATTTCTTCTTGTTGTATCCCTATTTCCTTTATTTTCTACTCTAAGGTACCAGTATCACCTTATTTGTATTTATGTTCCCCTTTAGAGTTGATGCATGCCTATTGTGTGTCTTTTTATACTATCTTGATAGAGGTGCTGGGCACTATTTCTTGTAATTTCTATTCCCTAGGTTCTGTGCTTGTAGAACCCTTCTTTTCTCTTTTATCTAACAGTGTACCCTTTCTTCCTAGGCTACTTTATCCTCTCTCCTTCTTCTTGGCCTTCTCTACTGAGGCCTTTCTTACTACATCTTCCTTCTTGGCATTTTATTTTTTGGCCTTCCTCTTCATGGCTTGTGCAGTGTATTTCTTTTCTCTTTCTCTTATCTCTTTGGCCTCTAGCTAGTCAATCTTAGCCTAGAACATGCCCTTGGATTTCATATATTCATCCTTCTAGTGCAATTTTATCACTACATCAACATGGCCTTGGTCGAGGTCCCCATGTCTTTTCATTGGTGTTGTAGTTCTTCTATTAGTGTGTTGAAATGGGTTACCTCCTTAGGTTCCTTTTCTATCTTTTGTTCCTTCCTTCCTCTTCCTTCACCTCCTATGCCTTATGCTCTTCTTCCTACCATTTTTATTTAGCCTCCATCATATGAATTAATTCCTTTGGCATGTTTGCCTTAACCATTTCTTCTTTCTACTCTTGTAGCTCCTATGCCCTTTGTGTGTTGGCCTTATTAGATTTGAGTCTTCTCAATTTTTGTCTAGGCTTTTTTGGCTTAAATTGAGGTGGAGGTGAAGGGGTTTGTTCACTTAATGATGACTCCTCATCCTTGGGTAAAATATAGGTGATCCACCCCCACTTTGCATCCTTAGACTCCTTTGCCTCCTCTTTTTTAGATATAATAATTTTGGGTGTTGGGGAGGGAGCCTTTCCTTTCTTTTTCTCCTTTATGTCAAGGGGCTTTTAGAATGAAGTGCACATGCTTCTTAGATGACTCTAAGGCAAACACATCCCCTTCTAAAGTGATCTTCAACTTTAGTCACTCCATGAGCTCTTCTAAGGTCTCCCCTATCTTCTTCTTTAGATACTTCTTTTTGGTGGGTGCTAGGGTTCCCTCATCGCCAATTTGGATAGGGGGTCCTTTGTCTACTCGATATTAGACCTAGCACTGGAATCCTTTTTATTTGGCTTCATCACATAGTAGAGCTTATGGATAAATCCAAGGGTGGTGAAATATTAGATTGGATTGATGTTTGGGTGATATAAGGTATCTTCTTTATCTTTAGTTACAATTCCATCTATGTAGGGGAACTTATGCTATATTCTTTGGCTTTCTGCATCCAGCTCTTTGATTAGGATGTCCATCCTCTACACATTTGGGATTTGATGAAGTGTTCCCTATAATTATTCTATTGATAAGGCAAAGGGAATATTCAACCATCTTGACTTGTTCCTATCTAGCTCTTTGACTAGGATGTCCATCCTCTACACATTTGGGATTCGATGAAGTGTGCCCTAGAAGTATTCTATTGATAAGGCAAAGGGAATATTCAACCATATTGACTTGTTCCTATCCTTTATTACATGATGTAGTAGTGTTTCATCATGAAAATTTTTTTCATCCCAAATATGCTCATGGGAAGTCCCTAGGGTATGCACCACTCTAAGCTAAAGGCTTTGATGTACTACTTGTACTAGCACATTATGCAAGTCTTATATTTTGGGATAAAGGTAGTGGGGTAGGTGTAGTCCTTGTATTTATATGTAGAGAATTTGTGATATTACAAGAATAGGCATAGGTTGTCTTCACTTCCATCAGGGATCTTAATCTCCTCCATTATGATCAAGATGAAGATGGAGCCCCATCTGCAGGTCCCTTTAGCACTGTGGTACTCAAGCATGTTCTTGGTTAATTTTTTGGAAATGAATTGCATGATGTTAAACTAGATACTCTATAAAATATGATAGGCTAGGTAGATCTATGATTTGGACACATTTTCTCATCAGCTACCAAAACATAAATTTGAGCTTATGAGGCATGTTGCTACCCTCATGCTAGGGTCTTCACACTTTTTGATGGGAATGTATAGCCCCCATTGAAGTAGTTTAGGAGCTTTGTGACTTGCTCTACCTCTTCATCATCATCCATTAGCTAATAGATATCTCTACCTATGTTTGATAGCCTAATTATTAATCTTATCATCTGCATTGAGATCTTCATACACTAGCCTATAAGGTATATGCAGTCCTTATGGACATGTGAGAGAAGGAATTGAATGACCTCTTTAGGATTTATGAAGTAAGGAAAATCATAGAGATGAGTTGTGATTAAGGCCTTTAACTTATCTTAAATCAAAACATCGATGAGGGAATCACTTTTGGGTGTCTTGTACCCCTTATTCACCATCTAGTCTTACACCAAGTCTTGAAAATGGCTCGATGTCTAGTGGTTATATAATTTCAACTAGCATACATGTGAAAAGTAGTGCCATGGTTCTCCCACTGATACCTTTGGTGGAAATTTCATGTATTAATAAGACATTTTTGTAAGCACCTCAGAATCCACCACTACAGTGCTAACTACCTCAACTTTCTATGCCTTTGTCTTGGTGATAGATGCTTCACTAATAATTTTGACCTACTTAGGTTCTAGCTACACCAGTACAGAGCTTATTTCCTTCCTCTTCTTCACCATTATAAATATTCTATTATTAAACCTTGGGAGGTGTGGCTTGCCAAAGCCTCTAATGGTGGACAACACTTTTGTAGTTATAGGGTCTCTATTTGTACATTTAGATCTGAGCTTCACTGGCCATTAATGGTAGCCTATCAATAGCTACCTAGTTCAACCTAGTTATTTTATGGACCTTTATTCAATCTTTCCCACCAATCTTCAATGTGAATGTGCTCTTTTTTTTATGCCTATGTTCAATCTAAGGTCCTTGGATTTCTCAGATGCTCATTGTGATAGGGTTTTTCTTTCTTTGACTCTTTAGTTTCTTGTTAAGTTTGTACTAAGTCTTGGATTAGCATAAACTTGGTAACCTAAGTTAGTCCACCATTTCCCCCTTTTATACCCTTCTCTATCAACCACCATTATTAATGTAGGCTTAATGGCATAGGCACCTTGATCTTCTTAGAAAACATGAAAAATCTATGAAATATTCAAAAATATCCTATCTTGTACACATTGATTGCATATATATGTGTCACTACTACTTCTTCATTAAATTCTCCTAATGGATATTTTGGTGAAGTGACATGTGGTTCAAATAGTCACTTCTTGCTCCTTCCTAGGTGGATACCAACTATCTTGGATGACTTTATTCTACATGTGTATCCCTAGAATGACTTTCACCTTTTTTATGGAAACCTAGGTGTAATACCTCATATGTGCATGACTCAGCTTCCTCAATTTCACTTCTTCTCTAGTTATACTCCTATTTCAAGCACACTTTTCTAACTTGGTCAATTTATTATGCATTATCTTGTCTTGGCCTATCTTACCCCATACAAATCCCTTGCACTAGCCCTCCAATGCTTTATTTCTCTCATGATGATCTTGTACATTTTCAATTGTGCATCTTCACTATCTTCCTTTATGCTTAACCATGTTTTTAATTTACCTTTTTTCCACATGGGTATCTAGCACTAGATTAATTGATACAAATTCTTACAATGTTGACACAAATGTAGCACTAGAGTGGTTCATTCTTGGGCCTTTAAGGTGCCTACACTTTCCATCTTGTGCATTTATCTTTCTAGCTACTTTTTCTTGTGCCTGATAAGCTTCACATGCCAACCACTTAGATGTCTAGCCTCATATGCTTATGAGTGCAAGTGCTCAACTCACCTAATTGGAATTATGCATGAAGTGTTGATATAACAATTTATTTTAGCCACCAAGCACCGCTTACTACCTCTATACATTTTACAAGGAATTCAACAAAAAGAAAAGAGTGGTTTGGCTTGTGCCAAACTTTATTCTAGTCAGCTCAACTCAAACTGGCTATTGACCAAGAAGTTGAAGTTTTCATGGCATGTGCACCATTCTACTACCTATAGGGCTTTAGTTAGTTTTCATTGAAATTCCTAGGGAGTAATTCATTAGACAACATGCAAAACTTAAATGCACCTATTTACAAGATGTGATTGATGATGTAGGGACCCATCCACTAGATTTGTAACTTGCTTAGGTACTTAAAGTACTTAGAATCATAGAGTAGTACCAATGATCCTTTAGTCAACTCCTTGAGTTCAATGTGCTAATCATGCCACCACTTATTACATGCTTTCTTGACCTACAGACTCTACTTGGCTTGGGTGTAATTCTCATCCACGCACTCTAAGTCTTCCAACCTTATGCTTAAAGATTTTTTATCATCTAAGTATTGAATTCATGTAATGCGTAAGGAAGGCACCATGAATCGGTTAGAACTGCTTCAGTGCCAAACACCAATTAAAATGGTATAGCCTTGTTTAGGCACTTATAGGGTGTGTGGTATACCCAAATTACCGTTAAAACATGATCATCCCAATCCTTGAAACCAATGTTGAATATCTTCATTAGGAACATTCATACGATTTTGTTAAAGGCTTCAACCATGTCATTGGGTTGGGGATGATCTAGGGTGGTCTTGTGGTGTGCAACCATGTATTTAGTCAAAAGGATGTGTACCATTTAATTTATAAAATAAGTGCCCCTATCACTAGTCAAACTTAATGGGTACCCATACCTACTGATGATGTTGTCTCATATGAAATGCATGGCTATCATAGTTGTTTAGTCCTTGGTTGGTATAACTTTATCCCACTTGGTGAAATAGTTAGTGGCCATTAAAATACATCTAGCATCAATGTGTTGTGCCATGGGAGTGATCGGCCCAACAAAGTCAATGGCCCATTTTTTGAATGGAACTTGGGAAAGAATGGGAATGAGAGGCCTCTCATCTTGATGGTTGGGATTTTTGATGCATTAACATACATCACATGCCTTAGTGTACTCCTTGGCATCTTGGAACAGGCTTAGCCACCATAATCTTGACTATAGTACCTTGTGCATCATTACATCTCTAATAATGGCCTCCTATGATCCCCTCATGTGATTATTATAATATGGGGTTCCATTAATTTTATAACACACATAAACATATAAATT
Source organism: Torreya grandis (assembly GCA_037957365.1). Classification (NCBI taxonomy): domain Eukaryota; kingdom Viridiplantae; phylum Streptophyta; class Pinopsida; order Cupressales; family Taxaceae; genus Torreya; species Torreya grandis. Next base: position 3,317,449 of record JARHVA010001008.1, on the reverse strand, counting down.
CATCCTCACTTAGTTTATATAGCTCCCCCTTAATGAGATGGAAAGGGGCGATATGGATCGTGAGCTATTTCTTTTCTTTAGTCGACAAGGTCTAGGGTACAAGACTAGATGTCAAGAAAATGACAATCTCTACTAGATATTCAAGAATGTACTAAAATATATAAAACTATACATTTGGCATGTCATCCTTAATCGATGCCACTACATTTCTAGAGTTGATGTGGGATAAATGGTTTGGCCCCAAGTTCTACTTCCTAAGTTTGGCAACTATAAAGAACTGGAACTCCTAGAAGAGAACAATCCATCTGCATATGCACCCATGTAAAATAGGCTTGTTCATGAGGTACTTGAGTGCCTTGTGATTTTTGAAGAAGATGAATGGGGTTTCTAGTAGGTATGTATAAAATTTTTGTAAGGCATAGACCATTTCCAATGCCTCACACTTGATGGTGATGTAATTTTGCTCTACCTAAGTCAATTTTGTACTTGAAAATGAGATGGGGTAGTCCATCTTACCTTCACATAGTTGCACCAATATGGCACCAATTATAGAGCTTGAAGCATCAACATGGATGTGAAAAGAGTCATCTATTTGAGAAATTATATAATTGGCACACTAGCCAATTTTAGCTTTAGTGTCTCAAAGGCCTCTTCTTACACTTCACCCTAGTAAAATGGGCCATCCTTATGCAAGATATACTTTAGGGGTGCTATTATATTTTTATAAATCTGAATGAAGTTCCTATAGTAGCCATAATGGCCTAGAAAGGCACAAACATCTTTCTATATTGAGGGAGTTTGGAGCTAGATTATTATGTATATCTTTGTTAGATCAATAAGCAAACTATCCTTGCAGATAATGTGCTCAAGCAATATCCTAAATGGGGTTATGAAGATGAACTTATTCATATTTAAGGATATCTAGATCTACCTGCACCTCTCAAACATGAGGTGAATATTGTCATAGTAATATTTTATGAGACCATAAATAGTCTAGTTATCGAGATATACTCGGAGGAACCTATGGATAAAGTCCTCGAAGGTAGTGATTACTACCTTGGAAAATATAGATTGCACATTCTTGAGCCCAAAGTGCATCATGTTATAGGTGAAACAACCCCACTCAGTCATACATATTATTTTAGGCTTATCTTCCTCCTTGATTTGCACTTGATGGCATCCTAAAAATCCATCAGTAAAAGTGTAGATCTCACATCTTGTTCCTCCATCTAGGACCTCATCAATGAATGGGATTAGGAATGGATCATTAACGTAAGTGGTAATGAACATCTTATAGTTGATGCAAATCTATATGTGCCTATATTTTTTGATGTTGATAACCATCGAGCTCACCCATTTAGATTCTTGTACCAGGTAGATGATGTTAGTTGCCAACATTTTATCAATCTCCATTTTTACCTTAGCATAGAGATTGGGATTCATCTGATATGGGTGCTTCTTGACTGGCCTCACACCATCCATCAACTTGATGCTCATTTTACCAAGTGAAGGGTGGGTACCATTCATGTCCTTGTAGCTGCATGGGAACAAGTCCTAAAACTCTTTTAGGAGGTCTACAATTCATTTTAACTCTGATTCAGACTAGTAATTACCTATCATGGTGATATTTGGCTTGCCTTCTATGCTAATGTCCACTTTAGTGGTCTTGAGTGGCATGTGGTAGGGCTCATTTATCTCTTGATGAGAGTCTTCAACTTACCTTGTCCCCTCTTTTGTCTCATTTAGAAGATGCATTGGATCTTCATCATCTGAGGGGTTTCCATCCATAAGGTGCACAAGATTTTGTCAACCTTTGAGAGCCTTCCAATTATGCTCTTTCTAGGTCTGATCATCTTATTCACTGGAGTCATTATTAAGCACTATCTCTTCAAATAATGTTGGGATTACTAGTCCTTTTTCCTTGAACATCTCCTTTAGGTGCTATTTTAAGATAGCAGTGCCCTTAAACACTTCCTTGTAGATGACTTGTAATGGCTCTAGTATCTCTAATCTCTATGAAGAGAAGGAGAAGGTGTACATGAACCTCTCCTTAAGCATCTCCTAGTTTCCTATCTCATGGAATGTTTCATTTATAATGTACCATGGTTATGCCCAATTTTTCAATGTCCTATAAAAGGCATGCACCCACAAGCTTCTTGGTGCATTCTCACCATAGATAGTCTAGGTTTCTTTACATAGACACACATGTGAGATTAGGTCGGAATCATTGGAATAAGTGGGTATGTCTAGATCCTCATTATTATTTTTGAACTTAGTACATATCACTACTTTCACATCCTACGAAATTGGCAAGCTAGGTCTTTGCATTACCCACTAAGCAACAATGCTCTTCAAGGTATGCACTAGTGCACCCATTTGATCTATCTCCTTTGGGATGCAAGATTCAATGTCTTATACATAATTTTATATGGGATAGCTCCCTTCATAATTTGGAAGCACTAAAAACTTCCCTTTACTAAGCTAGAATACCCTTTTATCCATCTTTTAGGCATTAGGGACCCATTTCATTTTGAGGCACTCAATCCAAATCAATCCTATCTTGGCTAGTCTTGGTTTGGCTACACATACTATGTGGCACCTTTGGCTAGTGACCTCATAGGCCTCTTTGACCCATCACTCATAGGCTACATCAGTTGTGTTAGACTCTAATTGTCCACCCTCCCATTCGAGCATGCCTTGGTCATTAGGGTTGAGCTTCTTGGCACCCTACACCGTGATATTATAGATGTGGTTGATTTCATCCTTGAGATCACTAATTTATATGTATGGGGGCCCTTGATCACTTGAAAGAGGGATCACCACCCTTTCCTTTCCATTCTCAAAATTCATATATCACTTCTTTAAGTGCATATCTATGTTATTTTCATAGCACCATGGCCTTCCTAAGAGTGTGGGATAGTTATCCTATTTTTCCAACTTGATGACCTCAAAGTTGACATGGAACTCAGTTCTCATGATATCTACAATGGTGCCCTTCAAGATCTTGATAAGTTGCACTTAGGTTTTGTTAGCCATGAATAACATGTGAGGTGAAGGTCTCAAGGGTGGTTACCCCATCTTTTCCAAAGAATTGACCTCAACACATGTATCAACTAGGACTTCATAAATAATCCACCCATTGATGGTGGCATCTACTAATAACTCTTGGTCATACTATGCATTCTAAGTATGCCTTAACACACCTACTCCATATGTGATGCAACAACCTCAATCATTTGAGATGTAGCCTTTACTTATAGTTTCTTCCCTATATGCTTTATCAACAAATCTTTTAGCAGGGGAACATTCATTTAGTTTGTAAGAGGCATAGGATCTTGGTCAATTCCTACACTTCACCTTCCTACTGATATTTCTTCTTGTGTGAAGTGGTGGCTTGTGCCTTTACATATTTGGCCAACTAAATTTTACCTTGCATGTTTTGTATCACACTCATAGCTTACTGTAGGATTTCCTTCTTCCATGTAAGGTTAGGATATGGTACAAATTTTAACTCTGACTATGTTATGTACTTAGTGTGGCTAGATTTGCCATACTCCAAGCATAAATCTTGGTTTGATATAGTGGGTAGCTGAGTGGTGAACCCACTTATTGTTGTGGCCTAAACCTTATATAGCTCCTTGTAAGTCTGTTATGTCTTGGGAGCCTACCTTTATTCTTTGGACTCATGCCTCACCATTTTTTCACCTTTGTCTATGTCATGCTAACCTTGAGTCATATTTTTATACAAGTTAGGGAATTTTTTGATTACATGTGGTCCTAGACAATACCTACACACTAGGTATATGGGGCAGTCATGCTAATATTGTTTAGTCAACCCATACTTGTAGCATGATCATAGTGGGAATCTTCCTCCACCACATACTCCTCATCTTTGTGCACCACTCTAGTTTCCATATCCCATATTGTTCTAGCCATAACCTTCATTGCTTTGACCACTTTACCACCACATAATGTCATCACCTACCTTGTGCCTCTTTCTATGTTCTGGTGCATCTCATCAATGACTCTATAGTCCATTATTGAGTGTGTATAGGCATCACACATTTTGAAATAAATGGTGGTTTTTACTATGATAGCGCACTATAACAATTGATAATTCTAAGAGTCATGTGGCCCATGACAAACCTCATAATTGAGAAGTAGGGTATAGACATTTCTTCATAGGTAGTTGATCTTGTTATGCCCCTCTATCTCATAGTCAATTCATCATAATCCACTATGAGTGTTATGCATTGAACAAATGGTCAACTTCTATAACTGAGAGGCCATTGATGCAATTTGCACCTCTATAAATAGGCTAATCCTAGTATTATCACTACCTACTACCTCATCTTAGAGCATGGATTTAAACACTTTATGGGGGTTTGTTAATGTCTTCATGGATAACACTCTTTTAAATGGTATTAATAGGCTTCTAACAACCATTACACATGATGGGAGGGGTGAATGTCATATGAAAGCTTAAAGAGAAGAGTTTTAAATCATGCATCATATAGGTGCATGATCTTGGATAACCCTTGGATAATTTCCTTGAGTACTATCATGCTCTACTACTTGAACTTAGGGATATCAAACTATTTCAAGAGGGCTTCCTTTAGCACATCATAGTCAACTATAGCCTAGTTTAAATCAAATTTTAAATACCAAATATGGGAAAAATCTAGCAATGTGGTCATGAACAAGGTTGCCTTGCATTTAGGCTAAGTGATGCCCAAAGTATGCCATTATAACTCACATTTTATCACATGTTCCATGTCATTTTCAACTCTATGATTCTCAAGCAAGTGCATTGCCATCTCATAGTAGATCTATTTAGGGGGTGGTGCTAGGTTTTGAGGTATTTCCCCCTTCTATTTGTGTAAAGGTGGCCCTACCATGATTTCACTTATAAGGTTAACTATCGATCCTGATGGATTAAGCTATGCTACTGAACTTATACCACTCACTAGTGGCACTATGCCACTTCTTACAGGTTGTTACCTAGTCAGCATAACTGACATCCTTTGAATGAGAATGTTTATGCTTATGTTTAAGACTCCTAGGTTGGTGCTTGATAAATTTTTCATACCATTACTCAAATACTCATAAGGAATTACTTGCTCTATTACAAACTCTTGATCCAAAATTTGGACCCTATCAAAGTCTATATTGATAACAAGTTTAGTTACTATTCTTCTTTCTTTTAGTGGAGAATTTAGTGCATGAGCTTATGCTTTAGGTTTAAAGGGGTTAGGTGATTTTGGCATTCTCTCAAGCACCATATATTGTACTAATACACTACATATTTGACCCAAATGTTGAGTCTAATCTCTTGTTTCTTCCTCTCTCTCTCTTCACACTATTACAATTAAAGGGATCCTTCCCTATGCCCTTCCCACTCACTTCAGGTCCTATAATCACTTTTAGGTTCTATATCCTCCATCAACCTATGCCTTCACTTACTATAGTTTAACCATTAGAGCTCTTAGGTGTCGAGTTGTTGTTATTCTTCCATTACACCTTACCTACACTTCTCTTTCTCACCTTCTATGCTTACTCATATGTATAAGGACTTTAGCCTTCCATCCTTATAATTTCTATACAATTGTTTACCAAAAGCTTCTTTAGTTTAGTACTAAACCCTATTAAGAAAGTTATTTTAGTACTAAGCCCTATTATGAAAGTTCCCCTTAGTTCATAAAGAAACTTGTACTCTACTTCTTTTGGGCATGATAAGGTCGACACTACAAAATCTAACATGTAGATATTTAATGTGTTGACCCACCACTTGTCCACAACATGCATCCAAACTTCATCTAGGCTCTCCAACCACCCTACACACTCTATGGTCCACTTGAGGCATTTCTCATAGATTCACCTTCTAGTAGTAGTGTAGGAAACCAAGTAATGGTGCACATGCTCAAGTAGCTCATAGAAGAACACTTCATACAAAACATCATACAAATTGGTTTGCACCCATTTTCATGGCTTCTATCTTTGCATGTAGGATGGTTTTGAATGAAACTATCTTCCACATTCTCTAACCAACACTTAATGTTCTTAAGTGATTGTAAAATCATAACTCTGTTTCACCATTATAATAATGAAATTCAACATGGGTCTCAACGGTTGAACCAAAATGTTTTAGAAAATTTCACTAGTTTGACTTTTATGTTTGGTCATATGCTTAACTATCAAGCTAAGTCAGTTCTATACTTGGTAGAGCTAGGCATGAAGGTATTAAGGTTTGTCATATAACATTTAATCATGTTATGACACTAGCATTAGTTTCACATAAGGTGCAAACCTTGTGAACTCACTTGAAGTGTAATAGTGAAGGGGTCAAGCTCACATTGGGCTAGTTGCAACATGGCACAACTCAGGGTTTAAGGGGACTTAGTCATTATCTAGATGGGTTTAGGTGGCCTTCTGACACTAGGTCATTCAAATGGAGTTCATTAAGTGTAGGTCCTCTTAGTGTCCCAAGTCCTAGGGTGCAACTCCATAGTTGGAGGGTCTAGGCTCTTAGGGGCACAAGCCACAAGAATATCTAGTTGGAGTCATTTAAGTACTTAAATGATTCATAGGGATGGATTATGTTCAATAACCCATTATTAAGATAGTGCTATAGGTGTGGGTCATGGAGCCTTGGTACATTTGAGTTTAACCATTAGTACATCTATAAGCTAGTTGAGGTCACTTAATGGTAGTTGAACCTCCATACTCCAATATATTATGTAAAAACTAACACAAAGCTTAAGTGAAACCAAATTATAAGCATAACTTCATGTAGACTATTAAACAAATATTAATACTCCATTTCTTCAATAGTGTTCTTCATTAACTGATCGTTCATCAAAAAAGTTTAATACAAATAAACAGAGCAAATGCTCTTCCTAACTCTATTCATGCCCAGTGGCTCATGTACAAGCTTGGGTTATACATTTAATATCTAAGCTACTATATGAATACTTAGAAACACTAATAGTTTACTCTCTATTTTTCTAGAGCTTCACTACACTTAATCACCTCTCTCTTGTCCTCAAAAGTGAGTTTCCTTTTATAGTCAAAAGGGAGTCTTTTACTAGGTCAAATGGGTGCATATCAAATGCTAAGATGCCAAGAGTCTACCAAATCCACTACACTATCTAAAGTGGATGAACACATGTTATACATTGATCTATCATTAAGGGGTTGCTATCTCACCTACCCTACTCTCTGAAATCTATGATTTTTGAAGTACCACATCTAAGTCTTGGTAGGGGTGTCTTTATGAAATTTGGTGTTATGTAACTACCTACCAATTGGTACAAGATCCATGAGGACTCCTCCAGATGGTGCCAAAATTTACAAAAAAGTGAAAACCCCTCCAAGGGTCACCTCATGTTGATATTGGCCTAGTTGGCATGGTCCACATACTTACTCCAAAAATGGGGCCCAACAATATTTTTTCATCATAACATTACACCAAAATATTTTCTAAACAATGGATGAAGCCTTATAACATTTGAAACAAACTCTAACCCAAGTGTAGTTATGTTAGATTTAACTATGTTCAAGTTTAGATTAACCCTAGTTGAGTTAAGGAGGAGACAAATAATTAATATTTGGGATAGAGATCCCATTTAATAAGCATGGCTCTCTATTTTTAAATTTAAGGCTTTAGGGGAGATATTTTCCATTCCTTGAAGTTGAGGATGATGATATGATCATGACCTCATTTTTATTGGAATTTCCTATTTAAAAATTTCATTTTCACTAATTACACATGGAAATTTTACTCAAGTATTTATTTTAATTTGCTTAGTTAATTCATTATGTTTAGTATTTTTTGCACTTTAGGAATTGTTTAAGTGCCCCACTTAATGGGTCCAAAGGCCAAACTATCAATTTTATAGGTCACAAGTTGATTGGAGATGAATATATAGGAGGTTACTATTGCATATAGGATAATACCCCAAATAAGGATGCCTCAATGCAATTTGAGCACTAATATCTGATGTGCAGATGAAATTGGGACATTCAGTGATTCCTAAGCTTAATTTGTGTTATTTGGTAGAATTCAATCTAAAGTCCAGTTGGAACACATTTGTGGCCAAAATAAGGTGCCTACACTTACAACTTCCATAAATATATAAAAAAAATAGATCATGTAAAGTACACAAGCACCCAAAAATGCATCCATTGACTATTTAGGTATTCATAAAAGATGAACACATGCAATAATTTTTAATTGATGTAGAAGAAGGGGTCAATTTTAAGAATAGTTATCCTACAAGATAAATGAGTTACACCACACCCTATTTATAGGGACAATATGCCATATTACATTTCCAATTGCTTATGGGCCAAAGGTTGTGGACACATTAGTATTTATGATGCTCACTATGGAATAATTTTAAACAAACATAAATAAAAAAAATGTAAGCCATTATTTATGATTCAAATCAATGTGTTATAAAATTTTAAAATAATATAATGAAAAGTCTAAAAAATAGAAAGGATAGAAAGGATGAGTAAGAAAAATTAAAATATTCAAGAATATATAAAGTTACCTTGACTAATAAAAAAAATCAAAACCTACGTGATGTTGATATAAATGTAATGTTTGTTGGAAAACATTTTGGGAGGATATAAGAATTTGTAACAAATGAATCCAAGTACAAGGACTCTAGTGATGATGATATATGGACATTTCATACAATTATATATCTTAGGATAAGTACTATATTAAGGTATCCAAGACCCAACTTGAACATCCATTTATGGGAGTGTAACTTAGTGATGACACAAAAAAATTAATTAATTTTTGTTTAAAATACTAAAAAATATAAGAAATTCAAATATTAAAAAATACAAAACCAAGACCAATACTTGACTTGATTTGTTGATACATAATTTATGATTTTATTCATCACATACATGGTGAGTTACATACCCATTTTATACACACATGATTTTCATAGTATACATGAGTTAAAAGTAGTAAATTTAAGTTACATATGATACATGGATTTACAGATGTGTGACATTACTCACACCTATGGGAAACCTTTCTACATTGGAAGCATGCCTTTACTAGGGTATCTTCATACATTTTTAAGGTTATATCTTTATATACTTATCTATTGATAATATTAAATGTTATAGATGACTTTCTACTATTCATTATTTATATAGTGTTATTTAATATGGTTATTATGATTTTCTATACTAAATGATGACATTGATTGATTATACACACTAAAATTGATTGAATTGTGTGTGATTGATTTTGATAATTGTGACATTATGTGATCATTAAATGTGTTATATAGATTATTCTATACTTTTTGATACATTAATAATCTCTTTTCATGTTGTGTTAGTTGTGTTGAAGTAACCCTTAGTCCATACCATAACCATGTTGATTTTATGTCATGTCATGTATTATATGATTATGCACTTCTTGATCATTATATTATGTTATGTTATTTCCATTTCATGATATTCATAATTTTACATAAGAACCTATTTTAGGGTTCTATGTTTACATACAAACTTCATTTAGGATTCCACTTTGTCATACATATCTAAATTCAAGGTTCCAAAAAAGAGTTATTATGATATTTAGAGCAATGTTGTTGAGGTTACTATGCCACTCAAAATTTAGTAGTCCTTTTCTAATGAAATTTAGGGAATTTACACTCTTCAACTCACATTTTCAATGTTTCTATCTCCTTGGGGCATGATCACCCCATAATATTCTTGAAATATATTCAACAAATGGTAAATTAGTTTTTGTACCATTAGATGCATTCATTCCTTATATTTTCAATTTAAAATGATTAAATGAATCATATTATTTTTGATTTATTACCATGAGAAGACATTTATCTACACATGTGTTCTTATAGGTTTCACAAGGATATAATGGTATATTATAGTCATAATTGTTAACACCAAACATAGTTATCATAGGTACCAAATTTATTATTTTATCCTTTTAATTTATCATTTTAAATGTTATGTTGAAAGAGGGAATTTTTTACCACCTAAATTTTGTATTATACACTTTAGAAACATCAAGTTTTATATATTTGGATAATGCACATACATTTGAATCTTGAGCCCATTTTCCCTCTATCCATCTATCCATATAGTGTTTCAATACATACAATTTCCATATACCTTTATTTACGATCAAATTAGTCTATAAATAACATATTATAATAAAAAACATACCTTATCCATATATTAGATCATTATTTTACACTTAAATGACACTATTGATAATGATTGGATAGTGCTAGTTACCCTAGGGGTGTACCTATGTTGGTAGTGTCTAGACATATTCAATGACTAGTTTTCACATTGGGAAGTCTCTTTTAGGTTAGATTAGACATGTTTCATGGGGTTTTCATGGTGGGAAATAATGAAGAGTCATATATAAATGAATATCATTCCTAAGGTTATACTCACTTGGTCATCACTTAGAAACTTGAGGAATGAATTATCACTCTCTTAAAACATTATCAAAAAAGGAATACACATATAAAACCCTTCAAGGAGTAGTCCATAGATCCAATTATGAATATAAAAGTAAAAAGTTGAATTATGTTAAGTGTCTAAGATAAAAACCTTACATTGCATTCTAGATTATTCATGATATTACACACACACTAAATTCAAAGAAATATGTTTGGTTTGAACCCTCTAAATAGTATTAGTATGTAGGTATTGTTGAAGAATTAAGTGGGGAGTTATTGTGGATACAAAATCTAAAGGAATAATAATTTTTAAAGGGAATATTATGGTTGAAAGCACAAATTAGGGTTTTGATGGAAGGAGGTGGAAAAAAATGTCATCACATAGGACCAAAGGCATGTGCACAAATAAAAACCATTGTAAGGTGCATCTACAAGGTTATTAGGAGTTATAGAACCATATGATACATGGGACATTATAAATAACCTATAGATAGTGCTGATGATCATATGGTTAGGCTCTATTGAGAGCATACAAAGATACATTTATCTTTTATTTTAGGTTTGACTAACTGATGAAGTAGTTGTGTATCATTTTTGATTAAAAAAATTATGTGAAGGGCAATAAATATCAGCTAAGTACTTTAATATCCTATTGATTTATTAATTCATAATTGAAATACTTATATATATTGATCCATTTAAAATTCATATTAGTATATTTATTTTCATTTTTTACATAATTTGAATTTGAATAATTTCTATTATTTTATATATCCCAAGTTTAAAATAATTATAACAAATTTGTACTTGTGTTCCTTCATCTTCTATGATTTTTGAGAATTACGTTTTTTACTCTTATGTCTCTAATCCTCCTAATGTGCCTATGATCATAACTAATAATAATATTCAACTCTTGAGTGAACCCCTTTGTACTTCCATTATGTATATATATGAGATTGGGTATATGATGCATATAATATTTGAGTTACAAAACCAAGTACAATATTTCTCTCATGTTTGTTGCCTTTAATTCTTGGGTTGATAACAATACCACATGTGGTTAATCTATAATACATGTGATTCTTCATACTCCTCTCCTTCATGATTTTATTGTGCCTAAATTTTGACTATTTGATAGGTCTAGAGATCCCTTTGTGCAACTAAAGTACTTTTGTGCTTCTCTTGAGTAACAAGGTACCTAAATCTATTTTATCTATTTGTGGTTTGGGACATAAATACCACATGACCAATGAGATAAAACTAAGGCACAATGTAGATCTATAATAATACAATCACAAAGAGTATTCACATTTGAACTATGCCTCAAAATATTAATTGGAAGTATGACTAAAATATTGGTGTAATATTTCATGCACCTTTTAATAAATTGACTTGTGATATTTTACTATTCTAAATTTATATAAGTGAACCATAGTTCATAATTTTGTAAGCTTAGAATAGGAAAAGTACTAGCCTTTATGCTAGGCAATAGTTTTCCACATCTTCATAGGCCAATCAAATTTGCCTATTATGTGGCCAATAAGGAAAAGGAATATTGTTATTTCTAAAGTAATATAAACTTTTAGAAACTCATATTTGGCATTGAAAACTTTAAAATTTCATATTTGACTGATATTTAACATACTTAACTTATACACACATACATGAATCTTGTTATCATTATTCTCTAACCATTCATCCATATATCAGCTTGACCTTATTGAATCACCATTTTAGTTACATATGACTCATATAGTCTCTAATTGAATGAATTAATACCATTATTAGACTATCCCCTGATCTTAGATCATTGTTCATATCATATGGTTAAATTCATGCTTCTTTAGATAGTGCCAAATTATATATTTGTGCAAATGGGATAGATCTATCCATACACCCTTTAACAGTAATTTTCACATATTAAAATTATCCATATGGGTCAACCCTATGTTTTTCATTCTAGGTTGGGGGAAATACACAAAGATTCAACTATATAAATATATCAAGCCTAAACCCATTAAGATTTAACACTTATATTGTTAGTGTCTTTAATTATTCAAATATTATTATATGGTTTTAAAATGTAATTGTATAATTTATTTATAATTTATGGGTAGCCACTAATTGGTGCATACTCATCAAAAACCTATTATTAGAGAAAATTATCAATTAAGTAAATATTTAGTTGATTTCTACTAATAAGATTTTTTTAAAAAAATTCTATTTGTGACAACTCACCAAAAACCTAACCTTACACTTAGCACTCTTTTTTATATAAGAGAAAATTGGATGAGAGTTATTGTTGTATTAGAATAATTAGACCAATTCTCTTAATCAAAAGAGGTAGCTATGCTACTTTGATGAATTTGTTTTACTTTGTTTCTAAGCTTCCATGTATTTATTATGCATGTATTGTGTATGTTTGTATTATGGTATCTAAAATGATTTTGACCCTATATAGATAATTAATTATGGTATCAGATCTATATAAGATTCATCTAATTCAACATGTAGGTTTAAAGACCAAAAATGAAAATTTTCATTATTTTTTCTACATATTCAACATTCTTTTCAATTTTCATATCTATAGTTTATGTTTTTATGCATTTCAAGTTTCAAACCCAAATTTAGTGGCTTAATGTAAATAATAAATATTATGTTCTCATATCGCCCTTATGAGATCTTAATTAATAATAAATTAGTAATTTTAGTGGGGTACTTAGGGTTGAAGTAAATTGATTTCATATAAATACCCTAAGCTAGAACTGTGTTCTAATAATTGTAAAAATCTTAGGATTTATTGTTATGGAAAAACAAATAATAAATTTTGCCTGATACATGGTGTGAAGGATGCTACTTTAATAATTAAGCCATTAGACAACACTGTATACATATGTTAACTTCCATGTACATCATAATATAAAGGAAGTGCATATGATATTTTATTTTTACCAATAGGAAGCCTCTTGGCTATTTGCTACTATGGGTCATTGGTAAGTGATTATCTCTAGGAAGTTACTCTCTACATACGTCAGAGATGGGATAATTTAGATATAGGATGGTGGAAATAACTATAGGTATTTACCTTTGGGATTTTTCATTATTTATGACCAAGTATTCATATATCAGATAGCCTACATATCAAACACACCTCATCCTAGTATTTCCAAAAATAAATCTAGTTACATTTGGTATATGTCAAATATTATAGTATTATCTGATCAGTTTAAATTGTAGTATTCTTTGTACATATTTAGCTTTAATATCCTTATTTGGGGGTTTATTTTTTTATAAAATAATAGTGAAAGGGTACAATAGAGGGAATTTTTTAGCAGAAATGAATTTCAATTTCAACGCATCATGGAACCTTATAAAATTTATAATACCTTTGAGGACATTTTATAAAACAAAATAAATTAAGAGAATGACAACTAGAAAACAATATTATTACACTTATTTCATATAACTATCCTTACATTTAGGACTTCATCACTCAAGTCAAGTGCTTGAGGTTTCTACTTATTGAGACTAGTGAAACCAAGACTGGTGAAAAAATCATTATAAAATTTTTATCTAAATTGGATCATCCCTAAAAAAAACTTATTTCAAATTACTACACACATCAATAATTTGCATATGTGGCATTGAATTTTAATAAGTTCTGTGAGAAATTTAAAAGAAAACATAAAAAACTCATTATATTTGGGAATTATGAATTGAAGGTACTAAACAATGAGAATTAGTGGTAAATGATACTAATGCAACATCATAACCCATATTTAGTAAAGGTAAGGACCCTACCAAAAAAAAATATAAAAAAATCCAAAGCCTAAGGGAATTTAATTGACTCAATAGTGTTCTTCCCTAAATTTATTTAAGTTGAATTCAATTGAATCAATAGTGTTGTTCCCTAAATTTATTTAATTCAAATTTTATACGTGATAACAATGAAATTTTTTGAGATAAAAAAACAAAATTCAAATTTTTTGAAAATGGATCAAGTTTTAAAGTCTTTTAGAGGGTGCATTTTCTCACTTTGCATGTCTAGGAGGTCATGTTCATTGTGACCTCTAGGATGCAAATATCATAAATGATGCATCTTTGTTTTTTGTGACCATGTAGACATCACATAAATCCATATAGATGTGATATATGTTAATATTTTCTTGCAAGTGTGACCTTGTATCCAACATGTCTATGAGGATGCTCAGACCACCCATGCAGTTATGTAGTGTGCATGGTGGGTTGTGATAGAGTTGTATACCGATACATGGATGAAAAAGATTATATAAGCAACACTAGGCTCATTTATTATCATTTATCTATCCATATGTGATTCATTTATCCACCCAACTCCTATTTTCTCCCATGAAGATGAAAATATATTGAAATACTACAAAAATATTCAGTTTTTGTGTACTTCATAGTGGGTTAGTTCTTAGTAGCATTGGTGTAGTTTTGATATTTCACACTTTATTTCATATGCATATTTCCTAGATAATATTAATCCCAAACAAAAGTGAATACAAAATTTGAATGTAGATAAATATGTAATTTTGGACAACACTCTATTCAAAAGTCCCTAGATGGTACTTTTTTGAGATGTGTGAATAAGGAAAAATAAAATAAACTCTTGGAGGCTTTTAAAAACAAGGAATATGGTGGAAAATTTTAATTTTCCATAATAATCTTCAACATTTTACAAGCTCATTACTACTGGACAACATTGTTCAAAGATGCACAAGAATGGGTGTCAAAAAATGAGGCTTGTCAATACTTTATTGGATAACCTAAAATCGTAACATGGCTTCTCCACATAATATTCATTTAAGAATATTTTCAAAAGGGGGTGTTATATTTCATGAAAACCTTGAATCCACATTCTAGTGTAGGACACACTCACATGCTGAAAATGACTAACTACTTCACTAAGTGGGTAGAGGCTATTCTGGTAAGATCTACCCCTTCTAAAGTTGTTTAAAACTTCATAAAATAAAACATATTGGTTATATTTAGAGTTCCTTAAAAAGTCATCATGGATAATGATTTCAACTTCTCTTTATCTAAATTAATTGGTTTTTGCTATGGATATGGGATCTCCATTACCCACTTGCCTGATTATCACCCTTAGGGTAATGGTTAAATTGAATCCAAAAATAAGAACATCACCACCATTGGTTATAATTTGGTTTATGAGAATTAGATAAATTGGCACAAGAAATTATATGGTGCTTTGTGGGTTGATTTGATAACACCCACATGAGTAATTGGAATGTCTCCTTTTTAATTACTTTACGTGATAAATGCAATGATTCATATCTCTCTAAAATTCCCATCCTTGTGGCTATCTCAAGTTATATAATAAGATCAAATAAAAATATGCATTAGAAAACAATATCATGTACTTGGCTATAGTAGAAGAAGAATTAATGATGGTGATTGATATAATTGAAGAATATCAATAAAAAAATTAACAAAGTGTTTGATCAAAAAATAAGATAGTGATATTTTTTAGGTAAGATATTTGGACTTACTTTGGGATAAAATATGATAACCAAGAGGAAGTCATGGGAAATTTGGATCTTTATAGATGGAACTTTCAAAAATTTACATTTTAATGGTGAGAATATGTACTACTTGGTGTACAAGGATAGAGCTCATATTCCATTATCATACAACATACAATATTTGAAGCACTATAGATAATGAAGGTATGTTATCAACTAACATCCCCCATAGGTGATTTAAGTTTTTATTATGTGTTTTTATTTCTATTTCACTTTCCATTATGTGTTTTCATTTAGTTTGTGTTTTTATTCCTATTTTGGTCACCCTATTTCCTTTATCATTTTCATAGTTTCAAGAAGACTCAACCCAATAGATAAGACACTGGTTTATGAAACTATATATTTTGAGTGTTCATCCAATGTCCTTTCATAGGTCTATGCCCCTAGCATGAGCCAACTATTATTCCCTAAATTTTTCTAAGTCAAAATTTCTAGGGTGAACAACATTTAACTTTTTTAAGTTAAAAACATTGAGACAAATTCTGTGAAAATGGATCAATTTGAAATTCCTTTGCAAGGCATGTTTTCATGCTCTAAGATTCCACCTTTGTTGTGACCTCCAAGATGCACAGGATGTGAAAACATGCATGGCACAAATTATGTAACTTGTGGACACTCTAGTATGTGTCCATCACAAATCATGCATCTACTCAATTAGTCTACACATCCACATAAATGTGCCATATGTAAATATGTGCCTACAAGTGCAAGCTCACATCTAACACACCCATAGGGATACATATATCATTAGTGTGGTTGGGTAGAGCACACATGTGTGCTAAATATTGGTGGTTTGTGCACATTAGGATGCAATAAAAATGATTGTATAAGCACCACTAGGATAATCTCTTATCATTTACCCATATAGAAATGATTTATATATCTTTCTATCTCTCATTTTATCAAATGGAAATGAAAAATTTCCAAAATAATACCAAAACATTTAGGTTTTTGAGTAATTCATAGTGATTTCATTCTCAATAGGATTGTTACATGTTTTTAGAATTTTTATATCCTGAAGGAGTTTTTCTTTGTCTAAGGGCCTGTAGTTTTCTAGGTTGTAGTGCATTTGTTTTAGGGTTTTCAGAGAAAATATAAATAATTTTATGACCACCAAATTATATTCATTTCAGCCACATCAACACTTTCTACCTCCTAATCTAGTAATTTATAAACCCTTACTAAAACAACTTTCAAGATATTGAAAAAAATATATAATTATATTATTTTTTAACCCCTATTGGTCTTGGATAATAATATCCTAATAATAAACAATTACTAGATTAGTCAAATTAACCTTGAAGACTTTCACAAAATGATTTGATTAGAAAACCCATATTCCATGACCATTTGCCTATCAAAAAGTGGTCTGGATGAAAATAATAGATTACCTATCTTAGTTTAATGTTATGATTTTGTGTTCCTATATTCTTAACAATATGATTAAAAATAAAGGAGATAAGATCAAGTGGTGCTGAAAAAAACTAGATGGACCAGCCATGGGTATGAATTTTGGGGATTTATGTATATGATACCTATGCTAGAATGAGTTAGTAGGGAAATAATTATAGAATAAGAATCAAGATAATTATTTGAGAATCATTAGTGTTTCATGGTTGAAACATAAAATAAGCCAACGTTATAACTTTCCAAGAAACTTCTTTAGATCAAAATTCAAGGAGTTATGAAACATCATTACACTTCTTAATCAGATGGTAGGAAATGAGAACACCATGAATTTATACCCCTATATGTTCATGAAAAAATTGTAATGGAAGTAATTATATTGAATGGGGATAAATGATGAATAAGGCCCTACACCATCAATTGATCATTATAGATTCTTAATAGTAATTCTTCATGACCTCTTATTTAGTGTACTCTTTGGCTTCATAAAGAGTATACCCTAGACTAAACCAATGAGCTAATATATATGTATTCACATAGGTATATGAGTTATATTCTCATTTGAATATTAATCAAAGAAACAAATATTTTAGAAGAGTCAATGATGCTTTTACACTGATAATAGTCTAGATTCTTTATGAGGATTGGGGAAAAAGGATTTTTTATGAAGAAACATACTTGATTTATAAATATGAGAGCTACCTCATCCAATTCTATAATTTTAATTATATCAGAGTTGGAGGATTTGAAGTATGTCCTCTATGGCTACCTAGGTTAACCAATGATAAGATCATCTAATTGAGTTTTTTAGATAGTTGGGTGTAGTGCACAAGTGTTTTAGGGACATACATGTTTTTAGGCTTGGTATTTCCTATTTCCTTGGGCCACTTTATAAGAAATAATGTGTTAAATTCTCAAGATATCAAATCTACCATATCTTAGTTCATTTTTTATTCATATGGTAGTAAGGCTTCTTTAGATCATAAGAGGTTCATGTAGAAACACCTTGTCATTGGTTCCACCTATGATCATGTTCCACATTTTGAAGACTATTAAGTTGATTGTGTAGATGATATCAAATCTACCATATATTAGTTCATTTTTTATTCATATGGTAGTAAAGCTTCTTTTGATCATAAGAGGTTTATGTAAAAACACCTTGTCATTGGTTCCACCTATGATCATGTTCCACATTTTGAAGACTATTAAGTTGATTGTGTAGATGAGTTTGAAGTAATAAGATGAGACTGGGGTAGGTTGAGCATACAATATATCAAGGCCTTCACTGATGCATGGGGGATGGCATGGTTGATGATCAAAGTAATCTCATCAATCTTATATATTTAAAAAATCATGGATGCCCCATCACCTACTATTAATTGGTATGTCAAGGAGATTTCAGATTTGCAAGTGTGAAATAAGCATGTGAAATTGATCTAAATAATGGTTCAATAATAAATTTATAGAGTTCATATGAGTATTTAGCTCTAATAATCCACAAAATTCAACTCCTTCAAATAAAACACTTACCACAAATCTAAGGACTCATGGGAAAAGTAGTGACATTGTTGTAGTTTAGTCATATAACACTTCGAGCTCTAATGATGGGGATGATGAGGACCTAAAGGAGTAAAAAACACATAGTAAAAATTTATAAGAGATTCCCACTATGGGAATATAGATGAAATCTAAGAAATCTATCATGTTACAATCTTTATCCCCTCTTAGAGATCCTTATCTTATGATTCCTAATACCACTCAATAGTATCTTTCCTCTACTCGAAGAGTAGCTCAAAAAGAAACTTATAGTACTATTAAAATACAAATCTATGCATCTCCTCTAATTTCTCCATCTATTTCACCTCCTCTATAAGATTCACCTCTGAATCCACCTTCACTACCACCTTTAATTACTCAAATGACTAGCTTCAACTAAATATCATTTCAATTGATGTAACCAATGTTGAATAAAATAAATAAAGTGCTGCAAACATAAATATTATATTTTAATGTATTTTTCAATCTCCTTGATACTCCTAAAATATAAAGAAAATAGCAAGTCTAGTCTCAAACTCATCAGGGGCTCAATTCATAGAGATTACTTAGTTGAATGTTGATAAGAATGAGGAGGAGATGATTTCAAGTGATTATACTTTGAAAAGAGTATCTCTTAGAGAAATCTCTTGGGAGAGTGATGTTCATAACCTATAGTAAACAATAAAAATGATTATCAAGATATATAATCAGGATGAACTCACCCAAGAACAATTGAAAGATCAAGTATGACAATTAGTCGGGTATGTCAAATATCTTCTCAATCTAGTTGAGGCACTACTAGTTCCTCAAGTGGATGTTCCTCATTATAGTATTATAATTAGTAAGCATGTCATAGCCACCATCAATAAATACAATACATATGGAAAAACTATTGAAACTTGGGTAGAGGGGTTACTCTTGGATGGCATGAAATATATTTAAGAGGTCATGAAACTACATGGTATTGACCACAAAAATTATTACATCAATGAATCAACCATTTTACCTATCACAAAGATCAATATGGAATCAAACTAGTTTAATTATAGGGAGTTTAAGGAATAAGAAATGATCCTAAGATACATAAATGGATTTTTTAATAATTATGAGAATAAGTCTGTAAATCAAACATTGAATTATACATCATTATATTTTATAAATTAGATATTTATTCAATAATAAAATTAGAATCAGATTATAAATTTATAATATAACCTATCCAATAAAGTAATGCATATGAAAGAGGCAATCTATTTAAGGAATGATATTTGATCTAAATAATTTATTATCAATCTCTGTATATTTATCAATCACTTAATGTCAAGAGATTGAAATAAATTAAAATAAAAGAGATGAAATGAATTAGAAGGAAAAAAGATGGAATAGTTTGAAAACCAAATAAGGAAACATAGACTAAAACTATCATACACAAATAAGACTAGTAATTAACACTAAAAATAATAAAATAAACTATTTATAATACTAATTAACGAAATTATAAAACAGGATCTAATTAACAAAAATTAATGAATAAATAAATAATAAAAGTAATTATTGTCAAATAATAACTATAATATAAAATATAATGATAATGATAAACAAATAATAACAAGATAATAAATAACTAAACAACTAAATAAATATTAAAAACTAACAACAGAATAAGAAATGCATAATAAATGAGTAATTAAAAAAAAAAACTAAACTAGAGTAGAAACAAGATCTAATTTAAAAAATTAAGAAGATAAGGAAACACAAAATAAATGAAATATTTATTTAATTAAGAAATAAAAAACTATTAAAGAACAAAAATAAAGAAGAAATAACAAAAAACATAACTAAATAATTAACTTTAAATATAAACAAGACAACTAATTTAAGAAAAAAATCTAACTAAAGAAAGAAATAATGAAAATATGATAAAATAATCTAAAGAAAATATGTGACTTGGAATAAGAATTGAATTTTAGTAAATAAATGTATGTTTATTGAGAAACCATGAATGATTTTGATTACAAAATAATTTTCAAGTGAAAATAAAAGTACAATCAATAGATCAACAATATGTCACAAAATGATAGGTATTTATCATTATTCAAGTCAAGTAAAAAAAGTTGTGTGCATATGACTACATATATGCAATCATCAAATGATATTAATATCTAAAAATATTTATATTTAGTTATGAATAAATTAATAAAACTAGATATACATGTGTTACTCAAGCATATTACTTTACCATTAGAGAATACATTGTTTGCTTTATCTTTAATTGTTAATTTGATCTCGAAGATGCTTCTGCAATAGAAAAAGGAAATATGAAAAAATTCAAACTTAGAAGAGCTCTTACCACCTATGTGTTTCTCTCTTTGTTATGTGTCTTCAATCTCTTTATAAAGTAACTCTTCCTTAAGATGGTTATGAATCAAGTTACAACTAACTTTTTAGTTTTATTTAAAGTTAATTGATTTGATAATTTAATTAGTTACTTTTACAAGTTATAAAGTTTATAACATAACTTTATAATTTGAAACTTTTAACAAAGTCCAACATATTAAATAATAACCATAGACCAAATTACAAATTTTAACAAGTTGGGGCCTTGACTCATTTAAACAACCATTAAAAAAATTCTTTAAATATAAATACTCTAAATAATAAATAAATACTAACATTAAAATAATTAAAACCTATTTTAACATTAATAATACTTATAGAATTTATCCATAAAAAGATCAAAATTAAGCATAATAAACACACTATACTGATTTAATCATTTTAAATAAAATAAAGTTTCACTATTGTTATGCACATCAAACATATCATTGCCAAAAATACATCTATCCACAAAAATCAAATGTAAAACATCTAAATCAACAATGTACCAATATAATATGAAATGAAAAAAAAATTCAAAGATATCATCAACATGTTAATCATAATCACTACTAGGAACCAATTCAATGAGTGGAGCCCCCTTATCTATATGATACTCTATATATTCCATCAATGTAGTGAGTAACTCAATCAAATTAGTTCCTCCAAAATCATCATCAACATCCAACTTTACTTTCTTCAACACTTGAGTCACCATGGGATGAATTGTAGGACTGCTAACACATTTATTGGAAGAGAAATGTTTATCAAACTTAAGAAGATAAACTTTATTAGTCAATGCCAAAAAATCCTTCAAATCACCATGGTTAGGATTAAATTCAGGATGATAAATAAGAGGATCATTTAGAACTGATTCAATGGCAGTGCGTATTTCTCAAAAGGACTCACTTGGAGTATCTCATTTGTAAGGACAAAATATCGAAGGGGATCTCTTCATACCTCTATGAGTAGTACCACAAAAACTTATTGAAGAATATGTAATATTATCAAGAAAATTCCAAAATATTAGGTTAAATATATCAAAATGAATTGAAACATGAGTACCATGGTGAAAAGGTCTAGAAAATGTGTTATTATCCCTATGTATATGAAAAGGCCTATCATAATAACTACCCTATGAAGGGTCACCCTCAACTCGTTATTTATTGCCTCTTTTCCACACATTCCTTCCTAAAACATGGGAGTCTAAGATCCACTCTGACATACTATATTAAAAAAAAGCATTATAAGAACTCAATATCAATAAAATAAAATATAATATTATAAAACTCAAATATTAAACATTTGTTTCATCATTTAAAAATAATTAGAATAACTATCAAACATATAAATATTTCCAAGTCTTTTGAGTACCACTTTTGCTTGCATAATAAAACAACCTTATGCAACTAATTTGAGTGTAATATGCATGTATTTGAGTTGTAGTCAACATTATATATCAATTAAAAATATTATAATAATAAAAGTATTGTGATTTACACTATACAACCAATGTCCACATGTTATTCAACAAGAAATATAAAGATAATGATCATAACAAACAAAAACCTAGCCACTAAAAATGTCAATAAAATCATAATGCAATTTTTTTACATGTAACTTCAATAGTTAGAATGCATCAACCACTACCCAAGTTCAAATCAAAATTCTTATGCAAATCATATGAACCACAATGAGAAAGTTCTTATATAAAAATATGAATTCATGGGAATAATTTATGACCAAAACTCATGCCACAAACTCTACACTTATAACTTTATTTCCATTTTAAAATTGAAATCCTTCACTATTTTTACCAAAATTACAAATTATATAAATCAATGAACATAAATATATAAGAAAACATATTTAAATTCTATGAATATATAAGAAAACATATTTAACATTATATGTTGAATCTTCATTATATAAAAATTCTTTAAAATGACTTTCTAATTATCCCTCAAGTTTGCAACTTATCCACAAACACCTGAGTATTTCATGCAAGATTGAATATATGCAAGTGAAAAATTCTAAAAAATACATGAAAAATAATGTACACCAAAATATTTCAATAGGCCCAATAGTGTATTTGCACCTTGAAAACTTCAATATTCCTTAACTAATAATGACATTTCATATTCAAGTGTGTGCAAATATCAAACTTATGGCTTACTAAAATTTCAAACTGACCCTTTATAAAATCTAACAAAGATTACTTATATCAAGTGCCAAACAAAATGAATATGAACATGCCATATTAATATTTCTCATCTAATAACAAATTCATACAATCAATACTTCATGTGATAACTAAAAATAATCCCATCTCAAAAAAATTATGCATTTATTTTTTGTTGCTTGCACAATATGCCCTATTTTTATATTGAAAAAAGGAACCCTGTTTTTACTTTAGAGTATGGTATTCTAACTTTTAGGAGTTCACTATTATTGTTTGTTTCAATCAATCTTATTGAGAGTCAATTCTACTAGATGTGAAGATTTTAAATCTGAATATGCTTAACTATTTTAACTAAGTTTGAATAAGTCAAATGTTCATCATAAGTGCTTAGTCTAATTCACATCTAGGTTGCTTCATTTTTAATGTCTGAATTTACATGAATCGACTAAGTCTTAGTTTGTTTGCTTTTGTTTTGAAACACATATGACAAATTTATTTTACACTATTTCACCTTAAGTTTACGCAAATTATATGATTATTTTAGAGTTTTATTGCTCCTTTTTATAATTAATTTGATCCATTTCAATTATGATTTCAATCTAAATGAATAATCATTCATACATTTTCATTCTATTATTTAGTCACTTCTCATAAAAATAGACAAAAGTTGCTTTTGAATAGAATGAAATGGCTAAGCCTGTTCAAAGATTCATTTCATAATTATTCATTTTTTAGATTTCACCTTCGTTGGTTTTATTCAAAATTTTAGTTCCTTTTTAAAAACTGAGTCACTAATTGTGTCTTCACATGTTGTCCTCACAGGTTATCAGAAAGAGTGTAGGTAACTTAGTCATAACTTTTATTTCGAATAAAAGTTCTGATGACTGTCAATAATTATTCAAGTCTTTTCTCTTCAGAAAAAATGTCATGAATTACATTATAAGTTATGTGTGAAGATGAATTTTACACAGGTTCCAAACAAAAGTTTTGAAGGCTTGGTTCCTTGAGATAAATATTCATGAACAAAATTTCTCATGGTAAAACTTGTGAAGGCTTGGACAACATGAGGCTTGCAAAGACTAGGTTTTTAGAACATCTTTTTTAAAGAGAGGCTTTTCACATCTGGACTTAGTCATTATAATTTTAATTCTCTTCTTTTTGAATCAATTTTATAACTATGCCTTTTTATATTATGTCTGTAGGTACTCAAATTAGATCATGACACTATTCTTATTCAACATGGTAACATTTTGCAACTCCTGGTAGCCCAGATCCATCTAAGAAGTCTTTCAAGACTTATTAAATTTCACACTTTTACTCAAATCCACATGTCACTTTTTCACTCAACAAGACTTAGACAATTATATAAAGGTGGTCTAACACCATGTGTTGATCTCTTGAATGTACTAGGCCTATTCAAAAGTCTTTTAAGACTTAGCTAATTTTTTTCAAGATTTTCTAGTGGGGAATTGATGTTAGTGATGTTCCAGGTTGGTGGGTCAATGGGATGATGCCACATGGCATAATCTCACTGCTCTATTATCTCAAAGATGTTTGTACTAGTGAAATGCCTCTAGGCTAGTGTGTTAATGAGATGATGCCATGTAGCATCATCCCATTTATCTAATATAATAAAGATGTTCATACATAGTGAGGATCCTGTAGAAAAGTAGGTGAGTAAGATGCTACCACATGGAAAAATATTGTTATTCTACCACCCTCAAGCCATTTGTGTAGGCCCAATAATGATGTTAGAGCCTCAAACAATTGAGATTGTGATGTGTGGTGAAATATTAATTCATAATAGAAAGAATAATTAACATGTGCATAAATCCTTAAGACAAGTGATGAAAGAGTGAGGAAAGGCCATGTGGGCATGGAATGGCAAAATTGAGTAACAAATCTAAAGTATATGGGTATGGATAAGTTTTCAAGTGGTAAAATGAGACCCATAAAAACAAAACTAACCATACAAGGGAAAAGTAGAGGGGAAGACACAAAGAACCCATTGGCAGTAACCTATCATAACTAAAAATATATTTGTTACACAACCAACACGGCATTAACATAAAATTAATGACTTGGCTAAACATCAAAACCATCAAGAGGCCAAAAATGGATTGCATATCTAATTTGATTCATGTAATGAAATCATAGTCTAACTAAATCATGAATAAGGTGGGAATAATTAACATGGCATGTGTAGTGGGATAATGTGAATAACATAAAAGACAAACTTGGATTTAAAAAGGTGTGGTCTTAATTACATAGACATGGGTAGCTAAAAATAATGATGTAGTCCCAACTACTTAAAATTACTAGAATTTAATTGAGGCATAGTTAAAATATGTAAATCCTAGGCACACCTTCAATCTATTAGAAATTTTGAGCCACTTACTCAACCACATTCTCTCAATCAAACATGAATGTTTGTTATGACCCTATTACCAAGAAAATTCAATTGAGTTTGAACTCCTTAGGCGTATGTCCCTATATAAGATTGACTTTTCATTGTAATAAAGGTTGGTAATTTTATGATTGAGGAGGTGATGCTTAGGATAGGATAATTTTAGTTTTAAAAATAGATTGTTGGACTAGACATGCTTGGAGTCTCCGTAGTTAGTAGACCAAGCATTTTTCACGCTTTCCTAGTGTAGTGTTTCTCTTATTGTAATGAAAATGAAGTTTGTAGTTGAATCACTATTGTAAATCTTACCATTGTTAATCAACAAAACATATCTTGATACTTAGTTCATTATGTAGTTGAATGTTCATCTCTTGTACATATTTAGGGTGGTTATGTACCTATTTATTCAAAAAAACTCCTCCCCATACCCTCACATCATCTTTTAGATAGAGTTGTGCTAGGTCTAGCTCAACTAATTAGTAGTTTCTGTGAGAATTTCTCAGATAGACACTCTAATTCCATCTCTATGGTGGTAGGGACTTTCTTCTCTTCTTCCCTGTCCTTCTTTCCTTTTTCCTTTTTTTATTAGTGTTAGTTTAAGATTAATAGTAATCTATATTTAATGTTTAATCATGATTTTTGAATGTCATCCATCACCATTTAAGCATTGTTGAATAGATTAGTGGTGGACCAATTGAGACTTAAAGTGTCTATAACTTAAGCCATCATTCAGAGTTAGTTTCACTAGCATGACCCCTTATATGAAATAGTTCATATAAGCCAACTAAGTGAAGAAAAACATACCAAGACATAGTACATTTAAACCTTGGAGATGTGTATTTTTTCTGGAATCTCCCTCCTTTCAAGAGAGGCTACGAATTAACAACCCCATTACCTAAATATTACTAGTTTGTTCATTTATTTAATTTTAAAGGTTAATGGTTCATAATAAAACTTGTGAATTTAGAAATAATATTTTATTGTTTGAAGCCATCTAAATCACATAAAGAAATATCAAAATAAAAATGCAACATTGCTTAAATTTTAGTTTGTATTAAGCCATCATGAACTTGTTGATTTCCTTCTACAAGTGGCTTGATCCCTAACTTCTATGGATGAATTGAAAAATATCCTTTCAAAAGAATTGAGCTAAAATTTAAAATCTAAAATTATCCTTGAAAGGGTGATCTTGGTTGCCTCCACTATAGGATTTTTAGCCTAGTTAATAGTGGATCAAGGCCTTTGGAAGGGACCAAAGGTAACGCTATCAAGCATATAAACACCTAGATGGTAATAGAACAATTCCCAAGCCACCTCCCCACAAAATAAATTATATAATATTTTTATTTAGTAGTTTTGACCTCAAATATAAATTATTGTATGTGAATGTAAAGGAAATGAATAAATCATTTATTCACAAACTTGGATGGTTTTGGATAGGATTTTGGATTAGTATGTCACTTATTATTATAAACTTTAGTGCCTTTGAATTCAGGTTTGTTATGAGTAATTACTTATAGCTAATGTTTTTTCTTCTTGTGAAATTAGAGATTCTAGATTATCAAAATACTCCAAAGTATTTCCCATCATGAGTCACCATTTATTGTTACTTCCACAACACACCCCATTCTTAGACTAAAAATAGAGACCCTCTTTTTGATTTAAATGTTAGTATTTTTAAAGACTAAGAGGATTATGCTTAGGATGTTCTTTTTAGGATTGGATGAGACTACATTTGGTTGGCTCTTTTAGATTCAAACTTATAGTAGTAGAGCAGTCATTTTCCTTTCATGTATTTCCCTACTTTTTAGATTAGTTTTATGATTTGAAGCTATTTGGAACCCAATTTTGTACCTTATTGAGCATTTAATGAATCCAAAATGATCCTTAATAGAAACATATTTATCTAAAATATTTACCATTTAATAGACTTTGTTTGTGCACATATATGGTGACCATATTTTACTCTTTGGTTGTGTTACTTCCATCCATAGACTTGCATTGTACTTAGTTAGAGTTGTGCTAGATCTATATCAACTAAGGAATGGTTACTCAAAGATTAATTTTCTCAATAGAACTAGGTTGGTCGACATTAGATAGTAGGTTACTTTTCTCTTTCTCCTTGCCTTTCTCTCTTTTTTAATTTTTATCAATTTGTTAGTTTAGATTAGTTTAGTTTTTGAGTTACACAACACACCCCATTTTCATATTGAAAACAAGGACCCTCTTTTTAATTTGGAGTTTGGTATTATACCTTTAAAGAGTTCATTATATATTTTTATTTAAATTAGTATTATTAAGATTCCATTATGATATATGTGAATATTTGAAATCTGAATATGTTTCATTGCTTTAACTAAGTCTAAAAAACTCAAATGTTCATCATAAGTGCTTAGTCTAATTCACGTCTGGGTTACATCATTTTTTATGTCTAAATTTACATGAATATCCTAGGACTTAGCTTATTTGTTTACTTATGTTTTGAAACATATTTTAAAACTTCTTGTTGGCACTCCAACATGTACCCTAGGAGGAGATTATTCAAGCCTACCTCCAAGTTTGGGGTAACATAGGAATAACCCAAGGTTATGGGTGATCTATGATTGGGATAGAATTTTAGATTATAGGGATAACTCCCATGGTATATATATTATGGTTAAAAATCACTAAGACCTACTAATTAGGGTGAAAAGGGATAGAAGGAATGCATAAAAGAAAATATATACTACTAGAGGTGATGCACCAATATAATTCATCTACTCAATTTACCTTAAACAATACTAATGAACTAGACAAACAACTGCACTACTATGTCCAAGAGTTATTATGAAATAATGTTTCACATGGAAACTATGTTAGGTGGCTAGAACATGAGGGTCATGATAGAAAGGTTTGATCTAAGGCACTTACCATTCATATTCTACTTCAAACTCAATCACCAACAATCTTGCACACCATATGACCTACATAGCATACCTACTAGCATCTAGGTGAGACAAGGACCTGAAATTGGTGATAAACCTACCAAATATGCATATCAACAAGAAAATAAAACACTAGAAGCTAACATGAAGATTATATAATAGTCTATTTATCAATCTAAGAGGTTTACAAAGTACAAATCTAGGTAGAGTTTCCTCATACCCAGGTGAGGGATCTATACAATGGCCTTAAGGCCTAAATTTATAGAATAATATCCAAAAAAGTGAGGGAAAAAATGGAATTGATAAAGCATGGATTCATAATGATCATCATTTACTACATAACATTCAAAATTAGCCATAACAGTCCTTATTACTCCCTCCATACATTGGTGGTCTTCAATGAGTTGTTGGGCATTGAGATGGAGTGGTAGAGGTTGATGAATACTTGGTTTATCTCATTAAAGGCATAAACATGACTCAATATGGTTAATGACTTACATTTTTGTAGTTACAAGGTGTAAATAAGTTGTAATTAGGCCTCTATGAGGTATTGAGCAACCCATCATCCTTTGTGCATGTTGACAAGACTTGAAACTAGCTTCTTCTCCATGATGACTATGAGGTGTGTCTATTTTACTTAATTATGGAAATTAAAATGTGTAATTCACATACATGACCCAATTTAATATACTCCCATGCTAACTTACACTTCTTCTTATTAACCAAGTATGCCTACTAAGCCAATTAAGCCTAGTTACTTGATTATTTGTGTTTGAATGGCCATGAAAATTGAATAGAAACTCTTAGAATAGGTAAATTAGAATTATTTGGGTCTTAATTAAAATTTAATTACATGATATGTGATCTATTAATGGTATACATCTATAATTTTTCCAATCTAGGTGACTCAGTCACCTTCT
The DNA here is from genome assembly GCA_037957365.1 of Torreya grandis. NCBI lineage: Eukaryota > Viridiplantae > Streptophyta > Pinopsida > Cupressales > Taxaceae > Torreya > Torreya grandis. The sequence continues at coordinate 3,287,661 of JARHVA010001008.1, read as the reverse complement.
ACTAGCCTTGTTGGACTAGTTCTTTTGTACAAACATGTAAGAGACTTTCTAGGAAAAATTGTCAGTTTTTGGTGATTTTAAAAGGTGAAATAAGCCTCAAAATATATTTCCCAATGATCTTCAACTTCTCAAACAACCTTGTACCTTGATAATCAAATGCTTTCAAAAAACATAGTTTATGACAAGTTCGTACAGTGTTCATACAGACCAGTACCATAGCTGAGATCTCCTTTAAGTGTAATACATGATTTAGGTGTTTTTAAATCTAATTAAAGGTGTTTGACTATAAATATATCAAGTTTTATAAATTTGGGTCTATGTTAAGGTTTAAGTAAGGTTTTAGAGGCTGACCATCTTAACGATGGTTCATAAATTATAGAACTCTAGTCCCAAACTTATGGCCATGTATTTTGAGCTTATTAACCACCATAAAAATCCTAAAAATATTTGGGTCCCATGCATATTTTGTGGATAGATATGAGTGCAAGATGGCAGAATTTGAGCTCCTTACAAGCTTTCTAGACATGGTTGTAATCTTAACAATGATTCATAGATGTGGCACCCTTATTCCAAGTCTCTCCTTCATGGATTTTATGTAAATATGGGTTCCCAACTCCACTCAAGTGCAATATTTATGAGTTCCTTTGTGATTCAAGATATGATCACTTGAATGGATAGCTCAAGGTGACTGCTTAGGACTGTGAAGCTTGAGAGGGAAATTAAGACTAATTATGAGATTTTATTGCTTTTCTCTACCTAAAACATTATCAATAGTACCATTAACATCCTTGTATACTTATTTAAGGCCCTAAGTCTACTTTTGGGGGTATGACATGTCACAAGGTGGAGGTGGGGTTTTAAGGCCTTAAGAATGGCTTTAGGCCTTGCAATCCTAAATTGAGCCTCATGACTTTGAGCCACATATAGGTGGGTTGATGGAATAAAAAATATTATATCACACTTTTTATTTTGATTCCCACCCCTTTTCACTTATTTCCAATTTCCAAAAATCCATCTCTACCCATTTATCATAATATGTAGGTCAACCTGATAAGTCATTACCTAATATGAGTGTTTTATAGTAGTATTGTAAAGACCTTGGTAGTCTCATCTCCCTTATGCCATGTTGATGGGGTTAAAAAATTATGTACCATGTTTATAGGATCGAGAAACACCCTTTCCAATAAGGTTTCCATCCATATTATTGCCTGCACATCTTCTTGAATTGGCCTAGGGTTCATGAGTGTCTAGGTTTGCATAGCCCTAATGATTTGGTTGAGTGTTATTTATGACTCAACTTGAGGTTCCCACTACCTATAACATTTAAAAATCTCTCTCTTAATTCATATTAGGTGGTTTCATCCCTTCAACAACCCCAAAACATGTATAATCCCTCCACTGATATCACAAGCCCATTTAGGCCTAATAAGCCTATGTAGGTCATTAAGATATTCATATCTTAAGGACTAAAAAATATTAACAGGGAAATTTTTTATATTCTTAATAAAATAAGTGAGAAGCCCTCCTTTTTACCTTTGTGATTCTCCTCCCTTGGATTCATCTACCACATAACACTCTATTTATAGTTGGTAGCTAGGTTTTTGACTATGTTATAGGTGTAATTATTCACTTTATAGAGATATTATCCCACACTCACCAACCCTAATAATCCTCTCCATGATTTTTCTTAGACTCAATACACTCTCCTTACCTGATGACACTCTAAAATAGGGTTGATGCTCAAGTTGTCTTTCACCTACAGTTAGGCTTATATGTGTTGAGATGAGGATACTAGGATGTGTGAGATAATTTTAAGGGTGAATTATTATATTAAAGTTACTTTCCTCACTTATCAATACTTATTTTATTTTTCATGAGTTACAAAATCTCAATTACTTCTCTCACCTTGAAGCCACTCTGAATAAGAAATAATGTACCATATATCACTTCCACAATTAAACTTGTAGGTGTTTATTATAATTTTGATGATTGTTGGTATAAGATTGAGAGGTGATTTGATGTTACCTTGATTACTTGGATGACATAAATAGGGTGATTACTAATTAATTTCTCTCTCTAACTTATTTAGGCTTATTCAAAACCTCATCATACTATCAAAGTTCCCCAACCCTATAGTCATAGACAATGTTTCTTCAAAATACTGACCGAGTCACTTATTGGGGAGAGTTGAGATGATGTTGACCCTGTATACCCTTTTCTCTTCATCCCCATGCAATTTTATATGTATTTATTACTCTTAAAGTCTCCTTAAAGTCCTTAAAACCTCATCTAATAGTCAACATTCCATGTGACTAGTCTATACAATAGGCCTATAGGTGATAGGTTAGGGCTTATTTCTCAAGGGCCTAAAGATGGTAATTTGATCCTTGTCTTTCATCTATAATTAGGCTTGTAGGTGTTGAGGTGAGGATCCTTGGATGTGTGAGCTCATTTTAAGGGTGAATTATTTTGTAGAAGGTCATTTTCTCACTTATAAATACTTATTGACTTTTTTATGAGTTACCAAATTTCAATCACTCCTCTCACCTTGAATCCATCTTGAACATGACTGATGTACCCTATGTCACTTCCATAGTCAGGCTTGTAGGTGTCTATTATAGGTTTTTTAACTATGGGTGCAAGATTTAGAGGTGAATTTATGATCCCTTGATTCCTTGGATGGCATCAACAAGTTTATGATCCCTCCATTTCTCCCTCTAACCTCCTTAGGCTTATTCAAAACCTCATCATACTATTGGAGTTACCCAACCCTATAGTCACAACCAGTTTTTATTCAAAATATTGATTGAGTCACTCTCTTGGGGAGATTTGAGATGGTTTTAACCCTAAAAAACCTAATTTTTTCATACCCATTCCATTTTGTCTTTATGACTCTTAAAGTCTTCTTAATGTCCTTAAGACCTCATCCAATAGTCAACATTCCATGTGACTAGTCTATATAGTAGGCCTATAGTTGATAGGTTAGGGCTTATATCTTAAGGGATTGAAGATGGTAGTTTGATACTTATTAGAATTTTTTAACTCACCCTCTATGTATATCCATAGGTACTTATTACTCAAGGATATCTCTTAATGTCCTCAATATACTCATTTTAATAGTCTATTTGACTGATCTACCTAAAGATTGTAGGTGCTTGAATGGGGGTTAGTCCCTCGAGCTAAGGATGAGAGTGATTATAAATGTATGGTAGTGGGAGGCATGAGAAAAAAAATAATATATTATGAAAATATTATGATACCAAATCATGTTATAACTTATCTTGATGTTCCCTGTAGTCACTACAAAGACACCTATTTACACTTGCAAGAATTTTCCATTACACAGATAGTAGTCACATGGGAGTAGGTCTAAAAGGGATTGATTTGCATAATGGTGGATTATATGAGTGATTTGGTAATGAAGAGGATGATTAAATGTCTTAAATGAAACAATTATCAAATTTAAAACACCATTAAACACCTCCATTTATGCCTTGGAGAGTCTGAAACAAGAAACAACATTGTTTGTAATCTATAGAAGTGGAAACATGAAGATTTGTATAATTCCACACAATAAAATTTGTGAAATAGGTGTGTTAAATACCATGTAATTAACATAAGTAAATTGGAACACACAAACATAATTTTGCAAAACCATCTCAAGAGTGTACCAAAATTGATGCAACTTTGACCCTTGCATAGATGAAGAAGACCATTTGAGTGCCCAAATTATTAACTATTATTCATAAAGTATAGGAAATAATTTTTTAGAATATTAATAGTAATTATAAGGTCAAGATACCCCATTACTCTACCCAAAGTCTCAGATCCTCCCTTTATCTCTCTTGTATGGACTAATCAAAAACTTGAAAGCTATCTTGAGTTACCAAAAAACTCAATGGAAGAAGTGGGATGATTTTTGACCTTTATGAACCTAAAAATCATGGAAATATTCAAATAATTCCTAAAATTATCCCATTATGCATATTTATAACTCCCTTTAGTCATGATCATTATGTATTTATTTGTACAATTTAGAAACTCCTTTAAAACCTATAATTTTTCTTCATTTTTTCATGATTCAGGATTTAAAACACCATTGGTGTGAAGGAGGGGGAGATAAGTAAAAAAACATTTCAAAATGAGTGGTGTGTATGGGGAAGCTGAAGGGTCATGGTTTCGCATGTGTGGGATCCATTTGATGAGTAAAAGGTGGGAAACACTTCAAAAGGGAAACTTTTTACAACATGAACCATCTTGTTATGACTATAGGATGGAAATGAGATCCTTATTGAGACCTATTAATATAATTAGACATTAAAAAACTACCCATTTACAAAGGTTTTCAATCCAATTTGACTAATACAATAGGTTTTAAGGGGCCATAATGGCTTAAAGGGTGAATCAAGGTTTGGATAAAGTACAATATGGGACATGACCTTAAACACATTATCAGACTTTAAAATATAAAATAAATGATTCTTGGACACCCTTAACATTGATATTAAGGTGTTTTTCAAAATAGATGGCTTTATAAAGGCCCAAATGTAATGAGGACTAACAACCTTAACTTTGTCAAAATATCTTAACCTTTACTAGAGATCCTTAACTTTGTCAAACAGGGAACATATCATTCTCTTGACTTCATTAGATGTTTTAACGCTCTCTTACTCACTCAATGACCACCATGACCACTTAGTGTATCAAAAAAGGACTTCAAGACAACTATGGAATATGATGATCTCTACAAGCAATTCTAACACAAATATGAAACCTTAATCAATGTTAACAAGGTTTAAAAAGAGGCCAAAGAAGACATCACCATAAAGATAGATCACCATGTGAAAGATTGGGTGGGTGTCATGGGGAAGTTTTTGATTTTAGGGGTTCAAATTTAACTATGAGGCCAAAATGTCAGCACATTTTGGTGACTTATAGGGTTGACCAGCTTGATGGTCAAGATAACCCACTATCTCTCCATGGCAATCATGACTCACTAAAGTGATAGTATGACTTCATTAACCATTTCCTTGGAATGTAAAATATAATATCACCTTATAACACATCTTAATAATTAAAAAATAACCATGAAACCAAAGAAAATAACACCTAACACCTAAGAACCAAACTAGACAAGACATGAAAGCAACAAGGCAACAAACTACCCACACTTGTGTTGACACTTATTGAAATAAGATGAAAATAATATAAATAAATAACCTAAGACAAAACTCTTTTTTCCTCCAAGATCAAATCTAAAATTTATTTGATCACCATGGCACCATGAGGTCTAGTTGTCATGCATTGATTAGAGTCCAATCAAGTATTGGTCACTGAATGAGGACTTCCACTTAAAATTGGAGGCACTATAATGATGATAGCCTCTTAGGAGAGCATCTATACCCTCTTTCTCTACCATAAAATGCATGGGTTGGATATTGAGTCCAACACCCAATCATATTAATTCCATATCTATTTATTTTTCATGAATAATTCTAATTCTACCTCAGTCATGGGATGATCCTAATTTGCCATGTTCACATGTAGTGATCTTCTTAACAATTTAGTTGGTATGCCTTGTTTTGTGCCTTCATTTTGTTCTATTTGAGATGGTAACTTGTCAAGGCCTCCAACGTATTTGAAACAATCTAGGCATGGATTCCATATATCACCAATTCATTCATGGTTTGCACCTTAAGCTTTATGAGGCATACTAAAGTGTAAGTTATCTTCACTCAGTTTGTGTTTAGGACTGTCAACCTGAGGTACTACTATAGAAAACACTTCATCTTTCCTTTCATCATCTTGGGACTGATCCTCTTGTGGATAACACTTTACAAGATCAAAAGCTAAAGCATCCTCACTTTGCCCCATAGGATGTGTAAGTCCTAGAAGGGTTTCATGCTCCTTAAAAATGTTTATGTACTACTACAAAAGATATTCATCATCTTCTTGACATTATATGTAATCATGATCACACTTTAAACTCTCATCAATTATTGGGATCTCATGCTTATAAAAAACTCATCTTGGCAAATTTTAATGGATCCTTCATATTTAACACCAATACACACCTCTTCCTAAACATTTGAATACTCTTAAAGGTTGTCTCCTTGCCTTGCAATTACTACAAGTTGAACAATTGATTCACTCTCACACTCCTTAGGACTGTCATGGCAAAGAGTGGCTACCATATCATTAAGGAGATCTTGGAAAACATCCTATTCTCATCTAACTAAAATGTCTTCTTCTTATAGCTCATCTTTCATCCAAGTAACTTCTTGAATCTCACCCTCTCTTGCATTATGGAAGATTGATTCATGTTTATCCTTGGCAAGAGGTATCCTAATGGTGATTTATTCTTCTTGTTCACTTAAATAACCTTCATAATTTATCACTATAGTTGGATATCCTTCACTTGTTTCATAAAGGAGAGGCTCCTTCTCAAGGAGTGACATGGAAGATCCTTGAAAGAGTTAAAGAAGATATGTCAAATCTAATGGTGTTGTAGACATTTTATCATGCTCATTCAGTTGCTCACCTTTGAAAACAATCACTTCCTCTTTTTTATACACATTGTATTGAATAGATCTCCATGAGGGGAATGCCTTGGAATATTGAGAAGGAAGGGGTGGGGATTGAATGACCTTAGACTTGTCTTTCAATTCAACATTTTGATGTAATCTTGGTTGATATTCTTTTCCCCTTGACTAAATTACTTGTTTCCAAGTTGGAAACTTAGATTTTGGAGCTTCTTATTTTGTATGTGCTATAACTTATGGCATAAATTAAGGTACTTCCTATAGATATTGTACTATTCTTACAACTACCACTGACTAAAACAAGTTCTCATTTTATAGTTAAATCTCCCTCTTTAGGTGGGCTTCAAAATCAAGCCTTAACTAATTAGATATCTCTTCATGCTGACTAGTCCTCTCAACATATATTTATTCATTCTTTTGCACTCTCTCTTGAACATACCTCCTAGTAGGAAATGTTTGAAGGAATTATGAGGGACTTGGGAGGTCTTGACATTCAATTACATGAGACTTTTTAAGGGATGATGAGAATCTCAATAGAGGACTAATATGGGATAGAGGAGGGGACATGAGGTTGATGATAATGAGATTGTTGTCTCTCATGCACTACTATCCTCTCCTCTATGCTTGAAACTAGACCACATATGTCCAACATGTCACTATTAAGCCCTAAATGACCCTCTTTCATGAGAAATTTCTACTATTTTTTGGCCTACTATAATGAGGCTCTCATGTTCTTGATTAGGTGACTAGGGGATTCTTGACCATACCCTCTCTATGTGTCAATCCCCACCATGTGTCTCTCATAAACCAATAAGGTTTGTTTGAGGCTTAGAATGGAATATTTTGTAACATGGGAAAGCTAAATAGGAATATTGTGAGGATCCCAAGAATGATCAAGAGGATATGTGGGTTACCAAGGGGTTTGATAAGGCTCATAAGGGGTCTGATAATATTGGTACTAAAGAGGGTCATAGGACTGAGGTAGGCCATCATGTGGTTGGTAAGGGTTAATTAGGATTGGTAAGGCTCATGATGGGGTGGATATGGGTCATAGGGCTACTGATAAGGAGGTTTAGGATATAAATAAGGTTCATATGTAGCCATTACTCATCATGAAATAACTAAAGAACATAGTGGATTACCAATAAACAAATGTTCTTACCATGAGATGATGACCTTATGATGTCTCTCAACATGAAATATGACTACAAATCTACTTCTCAAGTTCTTAAAAATCTCTAAGATGACCATGTGTTGCAAGTGGGTACTCCAAATTCTTAAATATGGTCCCACCAAGCATGCCAAAACTATTAGCACTCTAACCTACACCCTATGAGGAGGTTTTTCATGCCTCCCTCCAAGGTTGGGGTAACATAGGAATAACCTAAGGATGTGGGTGACATATGACTAGGCTAGACCTATATATTATGGGGATATTTTACCTAGTGCATCTATTATAGCTCATAATCACTAATACCTATTTATTGGGGTGAAAATAGAAATAAGGAATTCATACAAGGAAATCTCTACAACTAGAGGTGATGCACCAATATCATTCATGCACTCAATTTACCTTAAACAACACTAATGAGATAAACAAAAAATTGAACTACTATCTCTAAGAGTTCCCATGTAATAATGTTTCTCATGGAGGTTATGTTAGGTGGATAGAATAGAAGGTCATGATAAGGTTTGATCTAAGGCACTTACCAGTTAGATTCCACTTCAAACTCAATCACCAACACTCTTTCACACCGTATGACCTACATAACACACATACTAACATCTAGGTGATATAAAAACATATAATGGGAGATAAACCTACCACATATTCATATAAACAAGTAAATAACACACTATAAGATAAAATGAATAAGCTATAATAGTCTATTTATCAGTCCAAGAGGTTTACAAAGTGTAAATATAGGTAGAGTCTCCTCATACCCAAGTGAGGGATATGTACAATGGCATTAAGGCCTAAATTTATAGAATAATATACAAGAAAGGGAGGGAAAAAATAGTGTGGATAAATCATGAAGGATTCATAAAAATCATAATTTACTCCATAACAGTCACAAGTAGCTATAATAGTCCAAATTACTCTCTCTATGCATTGGCAGTCTTCAATGAGCTATTGGGAATTGAAATGGAGTGGTAGACATTTATTCATACTTGTTTGACCTCATTTTATTAATGTAAATACACAAAAATGGTCAATGACTTCTCTCTTTACAATTATAAGTTGTAAATTAGGTGTTATTAGGCCTCTATGAGGTGTTGAGTAGCCCATCATGTTTTGTACATGTTGACAAGACTTGAAACTAACTTCTTCTCCATGATGAATATGAGGTGTGTCTATTATAATTAATGATTTAATTTACAAGGTGTAATTCCCATACATGACCCAATTAAATATCCCCCCACATTAACCTACACTTCTTCTTGTTAACCAAGTAGGCCTACTAGACCAATAAGGCCTAGTTACTTAATGTTTTATGCTTGAATGGACATGAAACCTAAATAAAACCTATTATAATATGTAAATTAGCATGATTTAGGTCTTAATGAGCATTTTTTAACATGATATGTGTTCTCTCAATGATATATATCTATAATTTTACCAATCTAGGTGACTCAATCACCTTCTACTAGCCTTCTTAGACTAGTTCTTTTGTAAAAACCTAAAGGAGACTTTATACAAAAAACTATGAGTGGTTGGTGATTTGGAGAGGTGAAATAATCCTCAAAATTTCTTTCCTAATGACCTATAACTTCTAAAACAACCTTTCACCCTATTCTCTGCTCAAATCCTTACAAAAAACATAATTTGTGACAAGCTCATATAATTCTATATAGATCAGTACCATAGTGAGGTCTACTCTAAGTTTATTAGGTGATACAAGTGTTTGTAAAACCAATTTAGGGTGTTTTAATATAAATATATCAAGTTTTCCAAAGTTTGGTTTGTGTTAGGGTTTAAACAGGGTTTTGAAGGTCTACCATCTAACGATGGTTCATAAAGTATAGACCTCCAATCCCAAACTTATGGTCATGGATGTTGAGCCCATAGAGCCCCCTAAATATATTGAAAATATTTGAGTTTCATGCATCTTTTATGAGGAGATATGAGTGCAATATGGTAGACTTTGAGCTCCTGTAAAGCTTTTTGGACATGGTTATAGTCTTAACAATGATTCATAGAGGTGGGTCCTTTAATCCAAGTATTTCATCCATGGATATTAATTCAATAGGGGTTACCAACTCCCCTTGAGTACATTAGTTTTGAGTCTCTCTATGATGAAAGATATGAGCACTTGAATGGATAACTTAGGGTGACTGCTTAGGACTACATAGCTCGAGAGGGATCTTAAGACCATTTATGACCTTTTATTTTTTTTATCTACTTGCAACATTATCCATAGGGATTAAATATAATTTTATACCTTTTTATGGCCCTAAGTTTTCTTGAAAGTAGGTATAGCATGTCACAAGGTAGAGGTGGGGTCTTAAGGCCTTAAGAATGGCTTTAGGCCTTGTAATTCTAAACTGAGCCTCGTGACTCTGAGGTACCTATAGGTGGGTTGATGGCTTAGACATCATTATTAACTCTTAAAAAAATTGTATCCCACCCCTTTTCACTTATCTCTTCCTATGCAAACTCCATCTCTACCCCTTTCTCATAATTTTTATGTCTACCTAATAGCCATTACCTAATCTGAGTGTTTGATAATAGTATTATAAATACCTTGGTAGTCTCATCTCCCTTATGCCATGTTGATGGGGTTAAAAAATTATGTACCTATTTCTAAGATCTTTCAACACCCCTTCCAATAGGGTTTCCTTCCATATTGTTGCCTACACATCTTCTTAAATGGGCCTAGGGTTCATGAGTGGTTGGGTTTCCATATCCCTAATGACTTGGTTAAGTGTTATTTGTGCCTCAACTTGAGGTTCCTATTACTTGTAACATTGATACATCTATCTCTTACTTGATATCATGTGTTTTCAACCCTTTGACAAGCCTAAAACATGTATAATCCCTCCATTGATATGCATAGGCCTATTTAGGCCTAATATGCCTATGTAAGTCATCAAGATCTTCTTGTATTAAGGATTGAGACAGCTTAATTAGTAATAATAAGATCTTATTAATAAAATAAGTGATAAATGCTGATTTTTACCTTTATGCTTCTCCTCCCTTGGATTCATCTACCACATAGCACTCTGCCTATACGTGTAAGAGGCAAGATTTATTCACTTTATAGAGCTATTCTTCCCCACTCACCAAAATTTATCATCCTCTCCATGATGTTTTTTATTCTTAACACATTCTCCTTACTTGATGACACTATACAATAAGGTTGATGCTCAAGTTTTCTTTCATCTATAGTTAGGCTTGTAGGTGTTGAGATGAGGATCCTTGGATGTGTGAGCTCATTTGAAGGGTGAATTATTTATTAGAAGGTCATTTTATTAATTATTAACACTTATTTAATTTTTCATGATTTAAAAAAACTCAATCACTCCTCTCACCTTGAATCCATCTCTAACATGACTGATGTACCCTATGTCACTTCCACAGTCAGGCTTGTAGGTGTCTATTATAGGTCTATTGACTGTGGGTGCAAGATTTAGAGGTAAATTTATGTTCCTTTGATTCCTTGGATGAAATAAACAAGTTTATTACCCCTCCATTTCTCTCTTTAAGCTCTTTAGACTTATTCAAAACCTCATTATACTATCAGAGTTACCCAACCCTATAGTCATAGCTAGTGTTTCTTTAAAATCTTGATTGAGTCACTCTCTTGGGGAGAGTTGAGATGGAGTTAACCATTAACACCTTAATTTATTCATACCCATTCCATTTTATATATTTGTGACTCTTAAAGTCTGCTTAATGTCCTTAAGACCTCATCCAATAGTCAACATTCCATGTGACTAGTCTATAAAGTAGGCCTGTAGGTGATAGGTTATGGCTTATATCTCAAGGGTCTAAAGATGGAAGTTTGATCCTTATTGGAATTTTTTACCTCACTCTCCATGTCTATACACAGGTAATTATTACTCAAGTATATATCTCAATGTCCTCAATATACTCATTCTAATAGTCCTTCATTTGACTGGTCTACTAAAGCCTGTAGGTGCTCGAATGGAGGTTAGTCCCTCAAGAGCTAAGGATGAGAGTGATTATAAATGTAGAATAATAGGATGAATGAGAAAAAAATCATATAATATGAGAATAAGTGATACCAAAACATTTCATAAGATATCTTATGTTTCCCTATTGTCACTACAAAGACACCTGCTTACACTTGTAAGAATTTTCATTACACATATGGTAGTCACATAAGAGCAAGTTTGAAAGGGATTACTTGGATTGATGGTGGTTTAGATGAGTGATTGGGTAAGTTATAGGAGGATTAAATGGATTCAAATAATCCATGATCAAATACAAAACACCCTCAATCACCTCCATATACACCTTAGAGATTTTGTAACAAGAAGTAACATTATTTGTAAACTGTAGAAGTGGAAACATGAATATTTGTATAATACCACACCAAAAAACATGTGAAACAAGGGTGGGAAATAACATGGAATGAACTTGAGGACCTTTGAAACACACATTTTCAAAACCATCTCAAAAGTACACCAAAATTGATGCAAATTTGACCCCTATACAAATGAAGAAGACCATTTGAGTACCCAAATTATTAACTATTTCTCATAGAGTATAAGACATGAATTTGTAGACCAATGTAAATAATTAGAATTTCAAGATACCCCCTTACTCTATCTAAATTATTAGATCCTCACTTTCTCTCTCCTATATGGACTAATAAAAAACTTGAAAGCTATTTTGAGCTGCCAAAGAGTTTGATAAAAGAAGTGGGATAATTTTTTACCAGTATGACCTTGAAACTCTATCCACCTAGTGCCTGAAATGATCCCCTTATGCATAGATTCCCTTTGATCATGTCCATTATGTATAGATTTTTATAATTCATAAAATCCTACAAAACCTATAATTTTCCTTCATTTTATCATGATTCAAGCTTTGAAATGCCATTGGTGGGTAGGAAGGGGAAAAATAAGTCAAAAAACATTTCAAAATGAGTGGTGCAGATGGGTAAGATTAAGGGTCATGTTTTCCCATGTGTGGGGTCTATTTGATGAGTAAAATGTGGGAAACACTTTAAAAGGGAGACCTTTTACTATATGGACCATCTTGTTATGACTATAAGATGGAAATGAGACCCCTATTGAGATGTATTAATATAATGTGACATATAAATACTACCCCTTTCCAAAGGTTTTCAATCTAATTTGACTAATACTATAAGCTTTAAGGGATCATAATGGCTTAATGGGTGAATCAAGGTCTGAAATATGTTTAGATAAAGTACACTATGATACATGACCTTAAACACATTATCAGACTTCACACTATGAACCAAATGAAGATTGGATACACTTCACATTGATAGAAAGGTCTTTTTCATAATAAATGGCTTGATAGAGGCCTGGATGTAATGATGACTAATAACCTTAAGTTTGTCAAAATATCTTAACCTTTGCTAAACATCCTTAACTTTTTCAAACAAGGAAAAAATCACTCTCTTGACTTAATTAGATGTTTTGACACTCTCTTACTCACTTAATGACCACCATGACCACTTAGTGTATCAACCGAGGACTTCAAGACAACTATGGAATATGATGATCTTTGCAAGAAGTTATAACAAAAGCATGAAACCTTAATCAATGCTAATAAGGTTTAAAAATAGACCAAAGAAGACATCACCATGCAGACATATCGCCATGTACAAGCTTAGGTGGGTATCATGGGGAAGTTTTTGATTGTAGGGGTTGACATTTACTTTGGGAGCCCAAAATGTCAACACTTCCTTTTAGTCTATTTCACCTTAGGTTTGTGAAAATATCTAACTATTTTAGAGTTTTATTACTTATTTTCATAATTAATTTGATTCTTTTAGATTATCATTTTGATATAAATGATTAAGTATTCATATAGTTTTATTTATTTATTTAGTTGCTTCTCATAAAATGGATGCAATTGGATTTTAAATTGAGTGAAATGGCTAAGTATGTTCAAAGATTCATTTAATACTTAGTCATTTTTAATCTTTCACCTTTGTCATTTTTAATCAAATTTTTACCAATTCTTTTAAAAATTGAGTCACTAATTATGCCTTCACATGTTATGCTCGTAGGTTGTCAAAAAGAGTGTAGGAAACTTAGTAATTTTATTCCAAACAAAAGTTATGATGACTCTCAATAAATATTCAAGACTTTTCACTTTAGGAAAAATGTCATGAATTGTATTTGAAGTTATGCATGAGGCTATATTTTACATAGGTTTCGAATAAAATTTCCAAAGACTTGGGTCTTTGAGATAAATCTCTGTGAACAAAAGTTTTGATGGTAAAACTTGTGAAGGCTTGGATAGTATGAGGTTTGTGAAGGCTAGGTATTCAAAGCATCTTTCCAAAAGAGAGCCTTTTCAGCTCTAGACTTAGTCTTTTTAATTTTAATTCTCTTATCCATTACTTTTTGAATCAATTTGCTAATTGTGACTTTTTATATTGTGCCCACATATACTCAAAGTAAATGTTGACTCTTTTCTTATTCAACATGGAAAATTTCCATGGATCCCAATGGCTCAGATCCATATAAGAAGTCTTTTAGGACTTAGTCTATTTCATGCTTTTGCTTAGAGCCATATGTCACCTTTTTACTCATATAGGACTTAGTCGATTCTAAAAAGGTGGTCCACCACCATGTGTTAATCTTCCAAAGGTCATGGGCCTATTTAAATGTCTTTTAAGACTTAGATAATTTTCATCAAGGTTTCATACTAGGGCAATGATGTCAGTGATTCTCCATGCTAGCAGGTCAGTGAAATGATGCCATATGGCATAATCATACTATTATGTTATCTTGGATATGTTTGTAATAGTATAATACCTATAGGCTAGTGGGTTAATGAGATGATGCCATGTGATATCATTTCACTAATTTTCTATCTTAGATATGCTTGTATAGAGTGTAGAGAATCTAGGCAAGTGGGTGAGTGAGATGATTCCTTGGGGAAAAATCTTTCTAATTTGTATCTCTTAAATGGTCTGTGTAGTGTTAATGATGATGTTAGATCCATAGTTAATCAATATTTTTATGCATGGTGAAATCTCACTTCATAGTGTAAATAATAGTTAGCATGTGCATAAAGCCTTGAGCCAGGTAGTGAAAGAGTAAGGAAAGGTCAGGTGTCCATGGAATGGCAAAAGAATGCAACATAGGCAAATCCCATGGGTATCAAAAAGTTCCCAAGTGGTAAAATGGGACCCATAAAATCAAAACCAACCATGTAATGAGGGAAAAGTAGAGGCAAATCCAAAAGGAACCCATGTGGTAGTAACCCATTAGAACCAATGAAATGTTGGCTATGTGTATAGTAAGTCACTATCTTGAAATTAATGACCTACCTAACCATCAAAACTATCAAGAGGCCAAGAATGGACTATGCAACCAATTTGATTCATAAAATCAAATCATAATCCAATTAAATCATGAACAAGGTAGGAATAATTAGCATGGTATGCATAGTGGGATCATGTGAAGAACATAAAAGAAAAACTTAACCTAAAAAATGTGTGGTGTCAATTACATAGGGACATGGGTAGCTGATAGTCATGATGCATTCCTAACTACTTTCATTTTATAGAATTCAATTGAGGCATGGTTTAAATACACAAATCTTGGGTATGCCTTCAATATGTTAGATATTTTAAGCTACTTTCTCAACCACATTTTCTTAATCAATAATGAATGTTTGTATCTACCCCATTAGTAGGAAAATTCAATTGAGTTTGAATTCCTCAGGCTTATGTGCCTATATAAGATCAACTTATCAATGTAATAAGGGCTAATCCTTTTAGTATTGATGAGGTGATGCTTAGGCTATGCTCCTTTTAGTCATATAAATAGAGTGGTGGACTATACATGCTTGGAGTATCCATATTTAGTAGTCCAAGCATTTTTTATAGTTTCCTAGTGTAGTGTTTTTCTTGCTATTATGAAAATGAATTTTGCATCTAAATCAATATTGTAAATCTTATCATTACTAATCAACAAGAAATCTATTGATGCTTAGTTCATTATATAGTTGATTGCTCATTTCATGTGCATATTTATGGTGGTTATGTCCCTTTTTAATCATAATAATTCATCTTCAAAATCTCACACCATCCTTTAATTGGAGTTATACTAGGTCTGGGTCATTTAAGAATTGGTTTCTATGAGATTTGCTTAGTTAGATGCTCTTGTTTCATCTCTATGGAAGCATGGCATTTCTTCTCTTCCTTTATACCCTTCTCTCTTTTTTAATTTCTTTATCAGAGTGTTAGTTTAGGATTAATAACAATATGTATTTAATGTTTAATCATGATTTTTGAATGTCATCCATCACCCTATAAACATTTTAAAATAGATTAGTGGTGAATCAATTGAGCCTTAGAGTGTCTATAGATTAAACCATCATCTGGAGTTAGTTTAGAAAATATGACCCCTTACATGGAATAGTTCACATTGTCCAACTAAGTGATGACCAACATACCAAGACTTAGCACATTTAGATCTTGGGAAGGTATTTTCTTTATTGGATCTCCCTCCTTTCAAGAGAGGCTAGGGATTAACAACCCATTTTCCTAATTGTTAATTGTGTGTCAAAACACACATCAACATATTATGGTGTTATAAGTAGGGCATGAACCTTGATTTGAATGCATTAGAGCTAAGGAATTTTAGAACTCTTTTATCCCATTGAGCTAAAGTTTCTCTTAAGCTGAAGGGTAGAAGGATTAATACATGATTGAATTTTATTGGGAATAACTTGGAGATATTAGAACTCCCTGACAATAGAATACCAAAAACTAAAATTCAAACCCATCTAGTCAGTTAGAAGTTCACTAAAAACTACATCTCCCCTTTTTCTTAATCCATTTGTAATCTCCTAGCCTTTAACAATGGCTAATATGGTGTGGCTTGGATAAGGAGTCTATTGTCTTGTGGTTATCCTAGGCATGGCTTGAATTACCCAAGAATCCAAATAGGTTATTTCCTAAGTTTATAGTATGAGGTGTCCAAAAAGCCAAAGAACACATCTAAGCCTTTAAATATGCCTTGATCCCTATCTAACATGATGATGTTGCTTATATGATATTTTTGAACTCCTTATGGGAAGTAGTATATGTTTGGTACCTGGGGTTACCCATAGGGTCTATTACTACCTAGGATGAGTTATAAATAATGTTTATACACCACTTTAAACTCCTCATTTACCTTTTAGTCTTATATCATTAATTTATAGCTACTAGGAGAGAACAAAATGAACATATTAACATGTTCAACACTCAATTCCATAGGCTCTATTAGTGTTTAAAAGACCTTATTCTCAGACTAAAGGAAATTCCATACAAACCTACCTTAGTGATCTAGATTTAATGACTTCTACATTCCTTAAGAGAACCTTAGTAGCTCTAACATCACTATCTTTAGAATATAAAAAAACTATTAGTATAGAACAATATATAGTGACACAAGGATATGAACTTGTCCCTTTACCATCATTAGGTCAACCAGGTGTATACAACCACATAACTCTGATGAATCCCATCCTAAAATCCCTATAAATAAGTTATAATCTAGTTTATAATCTAACTCTAATAAAGTATCAACCGAATAATCTACCTTACATGCCTCCCAATCATATGATTCCCTAATCAAACAACTAATAGTTTCCCTTAATGGTATATAATAACATTGTTATTATGCCTACCACTAGTGGGTATGTCATGTCTGATATTATTTAGAATACACTTCCATCCTATTTGAATCCCTAAGCCCATGATAGTAATGTTCACACCCATGCACCTATGGTTAGCCTATAATTGTAAGTGGCCAACCAACTTATGAAATGAGATATAAAATAGTTTTTTTAGAAGCTATCTAATGATATGACCCACATATTTAGGTAAGGGGGCTCAAAATTCCAATCAAAATACTAATAAAAAATCTCAAGGTAGGAATTTCAATTTCTAAAGACCTAATAGGCAATGGAATTATTGACATAATAATAGAAACGTGCTGAGACCCATTGATGGTGGAAGGTAGAGTAACATTACCCTTCATTCTATGAATTTCAAGAACTTGACCTTAAACACTTGGTGTAGATTACGAAATACCTTAGACCACGTAGAAACTAACTATGTGTAATTCATATCTACTTCAAACATCTTCCAAAAAGATGTGGATAATATGGAGATCAGGACTACTCCTAATGATAATTATAACCAAGAAGGGGGGAACCCAGACATGACCTTTATGTTAGAAACTTATGAATTTCCATTTGAAGATGAGAATGAGCCTGAGGACAACCTAGAGGAGGTCCATGCTTTCAAACAATTTTAGAGATGGAATAATTATCAACTAGGTGTAAGTTGACCTACCTATTGACCACCTCTACTCACACAAATAACACTTAGGTTTCACCTAATGCAAATTTAGGTAATAATCATCCTCTACCCAAAGGGCCTCTAACTTCTTATCCACCCAAACATCCTAATAGATATACTATAGATAATAAGTAACTAGGGAAGACCAAACTTAGTTATGCTATAGTCAAAGATCTTAATAAAACTAAAGACAATATAACTATGTATGAGTTATTTTAGATTTCTAATAAAAAAGAACTAATTTTAAAAGAGTTGTGTGGTAGTAAAGGGAAATAATCTACTAATGTTTCTCATACACAAGTTTCTCTCTACAAGGAGAAGACTATAACTCTTTTCATCTTAACAGTCAGGATATTTAAAAAAAACTCACATAACTATTTGGTTAATTTAGTTTATTTAGGGAATGTTATGCCTTATGCCATTTTATAGTAGTTGGGCATAACACCTATAAATTCAAACTAAAAGGTTGTACAACTAGATAAAATAGAGGCAAAAGTAATTATGGAGATGAACAATGTCCACACATAATTAACTTCTGATCTAAGGATTCAACAATTCATCAATATCCAAGTAGTGGATATCTAAGATGCTTACATCATGATGCTAAGTCATGATTAGTCAAAGACTCTGAATGGCTACATAGAAACTTATTTCAAGCACATGTGGATACCTTAGCATGGTTTTTACAACAAAATTAGGATATAAAATAACCTAAGGTGGTTTATATGATCACTTAGTAAAATAAAACAAATGAGATATTCTATGATAAATATGAAATGGGAGTGTATTTATTGAAAAAAAAGAGGAAGGAATACATAATGCTCTATTAACATGCTCAGTGTGAAGCAGAGCCCAAAGATGGAAGAGTTGGGTCTATTGGATGAAGAAGACTTATGTGAAATGACTGAGTTAGTATCCTTCCTTGATATTACTCTCACATATGATAGCCTAGAATGTGATGAATCAAATAGAAGTGAAGGACATTTGTGTTCTTTGTAACTAAATTAAATCCATGGCAAAACTAAGGATGATGGATTGAATGTGATTGTTCATCAAGAGGTAAATGTGGTATAAACACTACCCATACCAAAGACATTAATGTTAACAATGACATCAGTCTTGTGGATATTTAAATTTGATTATTCAATGTCAAAAAAGGGATGTGGTACTAGGGTAGAATCAATTGATACAAAAATGAAGTCTTATCTGGTGATTTATCATGTATAGTTCATTTGCACTAATAATGTGGCCTAAATAAAGCATTAGTCCCTGGTCTCTTGTTTACCCTTATAAATAAAGTAAAGAATATCAAAGTATTGGGTGACTCTAAATTGGTAGTTATATAGGTGAGAAGACAATATTCTTGCAATGAAAAGCACTTGTCTATGTATCACAATAAAGTCTAGAACTTGATCAAATAATTTGATGTGTTAGGCATTAAAATGTTTCATGGATAGAAAAAGTATATAATGGATGTATTGGACACTATCATGAGTACCTTGGAACCCATTACCCATTTTAGAATGAGAAGGTTCTTAGTAGATCTAGTCTTTATCCCTTTAGTCCCAAATATAATTTATAATCTCCAAGTCTTTAATGATGACCAAGATATACCAGAATTCATCACCAATGTTAGAGTGTTCATAGATCAAATCATTGATGAGGATGGTTGAAAAGATTTCAAATTAGATGGGGATGAGATGTTGAACCTAAAGATAAATAGCATACCCAAAGGAATTATCTTACTTGAATGATTATTTGATATGGACTATCAAGATAATGAGGAGTCCACCCCTAGCAAAGGTATAGGGCATGAGTAGTGTAGCTTAGGTGGTGAAAATGAAGTGAAAAACATGCTTTAGGCACCACTTATATCTTGGAAGAGAAATGAGATTTTTAATAAAGTTTTAAATAATTTAGGGATATGATTTCATGGATTTATGAAGATCTCAAGGTCTTCAACACTTCCATTTTGACACAAACTACTCCCGTCAAGCCTAGAATCAATCCTTTTAGGAAAAGACAAAGAATTATGAATCTACTACTAGAGTCCTTAATTTTTAAAGAAGTACAAAAACTACTGGAAGTAATGATCATCTTCCCTATGAGACATTATACATAGGTAGCAAACCTAGTATTGATGAGTAAAATAATGGGGAGATAAAATTATGTGTTGATTTCTATAACCTCAAAAAATATTCAAAAAAGGATAAATACCCCTTGAATTCATTGGATGAAGTGTTGTATATTGTAAAAAATGAAAAATGATGTCATTCCTTGATAGTTATTCAGGATACAATCAAGTGGTGGTCGATTATGAAAATAAAATAAAGACAACTTTCACTACTAAGTGGGGCACCTACACATATAAAATAATGTCTTTTGGATTGATTAATGTAGGTGCCACACTTTAGAGGGATATGGATATTACATTGAAAGACTTAATGTGTAAGTGCATATTTGTGTATATGGATTATCCTACAGTCTTCTCCAAAAGGAGATCAAATCATATAAAGGACCTAGGGAAAGTGTTGTAGAGATGTAGAGACCATGGGACTTAATTAAATCCCAAGAAGTGTATATTTATAGTAATTAAAGGTAAACTAATATGCCACATTATCTTTAAGAGGGTAATATATATAGATTTTAATAGAGTGGAGGTGATCCCATAGCCCAGCTTTAAGAAAACTTAAGAGTTTCTTCAGCAAGATTAACCTCATAATAAAATTTATCTTTGGCTTTGCTGAGATAATCAAACCACTTAATAGAATATTGAATAAGGATTCCAAGGTTAATTTAAATATTGAATCAAATATGTCCTTCAATGAAATCAAGTCTTCCATTGCAAATATGCCCATAATTATTAGCCTAGATTACATGTAGCCCTTTTCCCTTTACTCATTTACCTCAAAAAATTCTATGACTATTGTGTTGACACAGAAGGAGTTAGGAGATGAAAGGTTAGTGTATTTTATGATCCACCCACTCAAAAATGATGAACTTAGATATTACACACTTGATAAACAAGCCTTCACTTTGATCAAGGATGTTAGAACATTTAAGCATTACATTATATACAATAAGGTGCTCAATTTGGTACTTGATCTGATCATGAAGGCTATGCTAATGTAGAATGAATTGGGATAAATATATGGTAAATAGATGACCATACTCTAAGAGTTTGACCTAGAGATACAATAAATGAATATTTTTTGAGGGCAAGGACTCTAAAAATCCATCATTGAGGTGGATCCCCAAATCATTTATCAATAATAATTGGTACATGACATCATAAATGATGATGGGTACACACATATAGTCATATATTTGCTAAATAATGAGTGTCTAAATAACTTGAACTCCATGCAACATTGGGCACTATGCTTAAGAAGCACTCATTTCATGATCAAAGAGATGATGCTCTCTATAGGATAAACCATCAAGGCATATATTTGAGATGCCTAGATAAAGATGAAATATCTATAGTACTAGGGATTTCCATGAGAAATGTGGAATTGGGCATAGTTCAAGAAGTACTACTACTACTCATCAAATACTATATGCAAGATACTATTGGCCACATCTTTTCAAGGATGCTCATCTGCACGTAAGGAATTACCACATTTACCAAGTTACTACATCTTAGGAACACACCACATCTTTTCCACTATTACCAATTATTAAGGCCCAAAATTTGGTAAGTGGGAATTAGAATTTGTTAGGGCCATCAACATTAATTCTTTTGTTGGCCATAATTTCATCCTTACAATAATGGATTACTGTACTTGCTAGAATGAATCCCAACCATTCCAAAATTGTACCATAGATGTAGTCATTTAATTCTTGGAGGAAAACATTACCACAAGGTTTGATATGCCCACCATGTTGGTATGTGATAATGGCCTTTATTTCTCCTCCCTATAATTCTTTGAATGGGTGTATGATCATTAGGTAACTCACAAGTTTTCTTCAAATCATTATCCACTAGGTAATGGGTTGGCTGAATCAATAACAATAATTTTTTGAATATAATTAAGAAAATTTTAGGAATAAACCCAAGTGATTGGCATAATATGCTTAAATTTACTTTATGGTTAGATAGAACTAGGATCAAGTCTTCTTTATGGACTCCCCTATCACATGGTGTATGACCAAGATCTTATCTTCCCAAACAATCTAAAGATACCTATTTTTTTGTTCACTAAAGAGTACCTAGAGTTTGATGATCTAATTGAAGCTTGCCTCTTGAAACCTCATGCAGTTATAAGAACAAAGAGATGCACCCTTATTGCATTTTAGTAGACATCAAGAGGTAGTTGTTGGACATGAAATAGAGCTTGTTAAAACCACAAAGTATATAAGATAAAACATGTGTGAAGTGTTTGATTTTTTATTTTGAATAGTTTTGTACATATTCAGCCTTGAAAGTCTAACTGAATAATTGGAGAATGTGAAGAGCCTTTCATTTTATTTATTATAAAAGACTATAAATAATACTTTGATGTAATAGAATCTGGTTTGATGTGTTGATAGAGATTACTATAAATATCCTATTATTATTTTCCCTTAATTTTATTTTAGCTATGGTGTATGCATAGTTGAATACTCTATTTTGTTTTATTATGTAATCTGATGCAATATGAATTATGGTCATGTTTTTTTATATATCTACTTCTTCTTGATTTTTTGTTTATTTAAAGATGTGGTTGATAGATTATACTGATTATATATCTTTGGCGCCTTTTCATACTCTCCACTATGCAAGATATCCCTATAATTAGCAGGTTATGGTGTAATTCTAGGAATCTCTGCTAACAATGGTGTAGTGAGTGTGGAACCAAATTAGATGAACTATGCTAAGATGGTTACTAGGGATGAGAGACATAAAATGATGGATAGATGAGAGAATTAATAATTTTACAGAGGAATAAGCATGAAGAGTTGGGAATACTACAAAGGAGATCATCCAAGAACACATATATGGTGAAATCTATGAAATTTTTGGTGTAAATTGCCTAGATTATTAGCTATGTGGTTAGACAGATTAAAATACTATTACTTTACTTTGAGGAGAACAAAATTTATAAATTAGACTAAGCATAACTAGAGAAATTGCACAACCTAGATACCAATTTTTATTGATTAGTATATTACTAGATGAAGTCTACAATTGATGGCTATATTATAGAATTCATAGTACAAGGATATGTAGCTTTTGAGATTGTGAAAGATTGATTTGTTTAAGGAATTAGAGGGAAGTTTTTATAGCGAATACCCTTGTTGATCAAGATGTTAGTTATGAAAAAGGCCATGGTGCCTAATCTAGCTAACATGGAGTAGTCTCTTTGGGCACTATGGGGGTGCATGCAAGATAAAGTGGATGATGAGGAACTAAGAGGAACTTGAACCTGATCCCAAAAAATGGAAGGTGAAAAGACTTTGAGAAAAAATAAAATTTTGGGACTTGAAAGAGAGCTATGAAAAAAAAGAAGATAGAATAAGACAATTAACCTTGAAGTAACCACGAGTAAGACTAGGAGTATGTTGAGGTATGTTCCTATTTTTGGTGTTATGTCATAATTGTTGTCATTGATGTCAAGGTTAAGATGGATGTCATTAATTTCAATGTCAAAGTTTATGTCAAGCATGGTGAAGTGGTATGTGACAAGGAAGTCTTATGATAAGAGAAAATTTGAAGGCAAAATATTGTCTCTATGTTGAGATAAAATTTGAAGGCAACATGGTAATTCTTATGAGGTTGATGACATGTCAAGGTCAAGATCAAGGTACAAGGTAAGCATACTTTTGAGCACTAGTCTTAAGGAGCATTGTCATATCATGAGTTTGTGTATGAAGATAGTGGTCAGGTAAGATGGATACACACAAGCATGAGTGTATGTTTAAGGATTTAAAATCATGCATATGAAGTGTTGAAACACTCAATAAAGTTTCAATTTAAATCTTCAAGGGGAAGGTCTAAAGCCTAAGCATGCAACCAGACTAGTCTTAGACCTTACCTAACCTAATGAGGAATCTTGAGGTGTTATCAAGGTCTATGAAGAATAAAAATAAATGGTAGAGCATGTGAGAATATGTTTGAAATTGTGTAAGCATGTGTATAAGGTAGATAATCCTTTAGAGGAGATTTTAAGGCTAGTTCATGGCTTATTCATTTGCATGAAATGACATAATAAGAAGGCATGGGCTTGGTAACATGATGAGGAGAACAGACTCAGGCTTGTGATAAGAAGATTTGTATTCTATGAGCATGGTATGAGGTCATATGACATGATTATGAAGTGTTTAGAGTATTTCAAGTGGTTTCAAGGTATGTTCAAGGTCTAAGTGAGACTGGGAGTTCAAGGCCTAATGTGTAAAGAAACCTAATATGGCCTAATGAGGGGTCAAGTTTAGTTTTCAAGGTGATAGAATTAATGAGAGAATTTTTATAGTTATAATAGGTTGTTTCAAGTGTGTTGACCAAGTCTAAGGTCAAAGTCTGAAGGAAAAAACATGAAATTTGGTTTTGAGTTTTTCTATGTGAATAGAATGAGGTATTGTAGACATGAGAGGTATTGATATGGAATATATTGATCTAAATCCCTAACAATGACCTGATATGTAATATATTGATATAAATGGCTTAAAATTTATTTGATGGCATATTTTTATTATTGTATCATGTAGATAACTCTCCCAGGTTCCCCCAAGTGGCATTGGTATGTCAGAAGAGTGAATGAAAGCTACATGAAAACGCTTATTTCTTGGATTTTTGATGTAATAAGAAGGGTTGAATAGGTCAGAGCATGAAAAGGATTGGAGGATGATTTGTGAGACTTTTATTTTATTTAAATTTAAGTTTATAAGTATTTTATATACATAAAATATGCTGAACTAGTCATGGAAGTTGGCCTATCGCTAAAAAGGCCTAGTGAGGAAGATAGTGAGAAAAATAGGTAGAAGTGGGAATGAGATTAGGGTTATGTTGTCATGGATTTTGAATGGATAAAATTACATAGGGTTATTTTTAAATAAATTTAACACATATAAATATTGGATATAATTTTTGGAGATGTGTGTGTATGGCATAAATTTTCTCTTAATTTGACTTGTCTAACACATTGAGGTTTGTGTACAGTGAAGCCATGAGATTGGTATGTAAGACCAATATTTATTTTGGAACTTATAATATATTTGTTTCAAGATGTTATATTAATTATTAAGTATCATATACACCTATTTTAAGTTCATGAAAGTGTTCCTACAGGTGTTCTAATTCTTTATTTTCATGACTATGTTTTGGAGCATTCAGGTAGTTTTTTGTGTGTTAGTAAGAATGATGTTTCTGAGTCAATATGTCCAAAGTTGAAGAATATAATGCAATTAAGTTGTTATGTAGGTATAATAGGTTAATTTTAATTCATTATAAATCCATATTAAGGTGTGAATAGTCAAATATTCTTGATTGGTTTTTGAGGCCTATTTATAGTTCTAAGTAAGCATATGGAAGTGGTTAGTTTGAGGTATTTTGAGCTATATGGTGAAGTAAAATGGACATGGTGATGACCCTAACATCATGGAGGTTATATAAATGTTATTTTTTTATATTTTTATGTGTAACAGTGAAGTATTTTCATAAGATGTTCAAAGTAGACTTTCTAGTAGTGAGAAGGCCTAATTGTGAGTAGGCCTAATAGTGTGGGTCGAGTGAAATGAGATAAATGGTGTTGGGGACATAAGGTGAGATTATAATAGGTATAATTGAAGTGTGTGTGAATTTTTTCATCCATTTATTTGGGATTACTATGTTCTAAGGTGGTTAAAGTGAAACATGTGCTTTGAGAAGGCCTAATTGCATTAGGTCTCCTTTAGGCCTAATGGTGGTTTTAGTCCTTATGAGCAATGGTTGGCCTGTGTAATTATTTTTTATATTGTTAATTTAAAAAAATATATATTATAAGGGTTGTAAAATTATGTATAAGTTTTTTATCTAACCAAGGTATGTGAAATTAAGAGTCAAGTATAAGAAGAAGGTCTAATAGACCTGATTTGACTGGTTAGAATATTAAGGAGATGAACGAATGAAATAGAAGTTTGTAAACTAGGTAAAGAGATTTAATAACATAATATAGGTGTTTTTAATATATCATTAAACTATAATACTAATTATATATATTATGATCAATGTCATATGACCTAATTCAGTCAAGAAGAGGGCTAGTTGAGCAAAGAGGACTAATAGGTTGTTTGAGAGAGATAGAAGATTTTCAAGAGCAAAAGAAAGTTATCATACTTAGTTGAGTGAGAAATAGGTGTTTAAATGTGATAAAATTTTATAGTTATATGATTTGGTGTTGAGTCACCTAGGGAGTTGGTGCCTTCTTGCAAGTTGGTACTTGTTAAAGGCCTAGTTGAGTTGGTGCTTGATTAGTGAGGGGTTGGTGCACCTTGTAGATTTTGTGCATCACTAAATCTTGAATAATTGATTATAAGAATATATTTAAAGATATGTTTTAGTGGGTTTTATTCCCCATTATTTTTTCCCACATATCTCTTGTGTTTATATGTTATATGCCTATGTAAATGCTTGTTTATGCATTAGTTAATGTATGTGTTTGAATGAATGCTTCATGAATGATAAGTGAAATTAAATGATTAACTTAAGGTCACTGATTCACCCCTATTATTAATTTTACTTCCAATAATTGGTATTAGATCAAGTCCTTTGAAGCAGGCCTAATAGCCTAAAGGAGATCCTAAGCAAGCGAAGATGGATAGTCAAGCACTAGATGGTTTTTCTACAAGTAAGGATCCATTGTTCCATTGATCTAATTATGATTTTTGGAGTGTCAAGATGAGAAAATATTTGATTTATCAAGGTCATTATGTTTATAAATTATTTTTGTATTGCTATAATGTATCCCCTATTCCCCCCATAAATGCAATAGGTAAGAAGGCTAGTGACAACAATTCAAAAACAATGAATGGTATTCTTTGTGGCATATCAAGGGTAGAGCTTATAAAGGTGATAGCATATATGTATACTAAATAAATGTGGGAAAAGTTAAATACTATCCATGATGGATAGTCTAAAGTCAATTTATCTAAATTTTAGACCCATAGAAGATAGTTTGAAAGCCTAAGGATGAATGAAGATGAGACTATTACATCCTACCTGTTAACCGTTGATGAAGTGGTCAAAAACATAAGAGGCATATGTGAATAATTGAAAGAGTTTAATATTTTTCAAAAGTTATTGAGATCTATAAATCTTAAGTTTGATTATAAAGTGTCTACTATTGAAGAGATGCAAGATCTAGACAAGCTAGAGATGGATAGACTTCATGGCACCCTAATATCTTATGAGATGTGGACAAGTGAAGGAAGACCTGTAAATAAGGAAACTACTTTCAAAGTATAAAATAAGTTAAAGGAGTAGAAGACACATGATAATAAATTCAAATACAATGATGATTCTAATATTGATGATGATGAGTTGATAGCTATGTTTGTAAGAAAGTTGGAAATTGGTTTAGGTAAATACAAGGGTAAGATTCCCTTCAAGTGTTTTAATTATGGATAAATTGAAACTTTGATAATAAGTGCCCTCATAAGCATAAGACAAAGCATGATGAGGAACATGATGAAGGTCATGATGATGACAAAAAGTCTTACAAGTCTAGTAAGAGAAATAAAAGTTTCATAAAGTATCAAGAAGAAGTTTTTCAAGAACAAAAGAAGCTTTTACACCAAGGAAGACTATATCTCATCTGGTGAGAGTGAGAGAAGTGACTCTGAGAGTGACCATGAATGTGTTGATAGTGATGTCAATTAAGTTATCTTCATGGCTAAGGAATCAATCTATTTAAATCAAGAAGAGCCCATGTGGTTTGGAGGTACTATTGGTGATTTAGATAAAGAAGAAGATGAGGTGAAATTTGAGGTTAAGTTTATGAATGATCTAAAAGAAATGAGGTTAAGTTTAATAATTTTCATTCTTCATAGACCTTGATAACACCTCAAGACTCCTCAGTAGATTAGGTACGGTTTAGGACTAGTCTGGTTTCATGCTTAGGCTAAATACCTTTCCTTTAAAGGTTTACCTTGAAACTTTCTTGAGTGTTTCAAAACTTCATGCATGTTTGGTCATCCTTAAACATCCACTCTTACCTATGTTTATCCATCTTACCATACCACCATCTTCATATGCATGCTCATGATATGACAATGCTCCCTAAGACTAGTGCTCAAAAGTATGCTTACCTTGTATCTTGATCTTGGCATTGATTGACATGTCATCAACCTCAAAATAATAACTAGTTTTACTTCAAATTTTCTCTCAATAAAGAGACAATAGGTTGCCTTAAAATTTTCTCATCGTAAGACTTCTTTGTCACATACCACTTCACCATGCATGACATCAAATTTGAACTTGACATTAATGACATCCATCTTGACCTTGACATCAATGAAAAAAATTATGTCACAACACCAAAAATAGATACATACCTAAATAATCTATCCCTTTGCAATTAATGGTAAACATTCAAACAAAGCTAATCATATCATCTCCCCAAGATGGATCTTCTTCAAAATAACCTTTCTCCCAAATTAAAACTTTCTCCCCCTTTAACATTAATGACAAAGGTCATCTCTTGACAAATATCTAATCTTTGGACTTGGAAAAACACACCTTTTCTCTCCAAATAATATCACTCTCTCTCTTTGATAAAAACTCAACATAGATCAAGCTCATAACCAACTGCTACAGATCTTCTTAGAAAACACACCTACTCTTGGAGCATGATTGGCTCCCCTTATCTCCATGAGATATTCATACACTATTATGAATGTGACTTGGTTTGATCAATTCATCATACAAATACCTTGTAATATATCTCTTAAACTCATGCCTTCAATATACTATTGACTTAACTTTGTATCTAAAACAAAAAATACAAATCTCCCCATAAGACTAAGCTTCCTTCATGCTTCTGGTCACTAGATGAGTGCCTCCATGAATCCTAATGGAGTCACCTCTACTCTAAAGAAATAAAACAACATAAACATAGGATATTCCTATGACTCCATGTACTCACTAGACTAAAATTTCTTCATGATCCTCTTAGGCTTGAATAGCCTCTTTGGATTGTCCTCTTCAATCTTCATTTGAACAACATTCTAAATTGGTCTATTTGTCTTGACTCCTTCATCCACAACCCGAGATGATAAGTAGAATTATTGACACTCTTTTACATCTAAACTATGCTCCACCATGAAAAATAGTCCACTTGGACTTACATACTAATCATCATTCACCTTAGCTACCTTTGGTCTCCATTCATTGTCTTGTCTTCTTTATTGCACGTTAAGGGCCTCAATCTTCTTGTTTTGACTTGAGAATCCTTGCTTACAAAACTTTAAAATATGACCAACATTTTGACAATTGAAACCCACTATTCCTCAAAATGAAAACACACCATTACCCATACCTCTTTACTAATTATTATCCTCATAGTTCCATGCATATTCCTTCTTGGAGGGTCTTCTAAAATTCCTTGATCTATGATCAAATTAGTTACATGAATAACATTGACCATTGAAAGTATTAGTATACCTTATAACATTAGGCTTCTTGATAGGATTAGTCTTCATTCTACCAACACCATCATTCCTTGATTGACCATTGACCTTTAAGGTTTGATTCTCCTTGATCACATTAGTATTCTTCTTTTGGTCTCCATTGAAACCAAGACTTGTTTTGTCATTATCAGTCTTTTGACTACTAAAAATATTGTCTATATCATTGGTACTCTTTTAAAACTTCACAAAGGACTTCACCTTAATTTATGCTTGATCCACCTTAGCTCTTAAGGAATCCACTTTAGTTACATGACTTGTACATTCTTCTTCTTTAGCCTTTAGGTTTGCAGTCATAATCTCAATTTGAGTCCACCTATTTGACTATTTCTTATTGTTCCTTGGATTTATTGCTCAATCTATCTTTCAAAAAATTGATTTTTCCTCATAATATTTGATAAGAGACCCTATCACCTTATTCTTATTCTTCACCATATTTTATTCTTCTAAAGCATTCATCAACTTAGCCTCAAAGTCCACCTCATCTTCTTTATCTGAATCACCAACATTACCTCCAAACCACATGGATTCTTCTTAATTTGAATAGCTTAGTTCTTCAACCATGAAGTGAAATTCATTGATATTAGGATCAATACCTTTGTGGTCACTCTCATAATCACTTCTCTCACTCTCATCAGATGAGCTATAGTCTTATTTGGTGTAAAACCTTCTTTTGTTCTTAAAAAACTTCTTCTTATCATCATACCTTATGAAACATTTCTTGCTCTTATCAGACTTTTAAGACCTCTTGTCATCATCATGACATTCATCATGCTCTTCATCATCCTTTTTTGTATGCTTATGAGGGAACTTATTAGTAAGTTTTCTAATTTCTCCATAATTAAATCAATTGAAGGGAAGCTTACCCTTGTATTGACCTGAACTAATTTTAACTTTCTTGCAAACATAGCTATCAACTCATAATCATCAATATCAAAATCATCATTTTCCTTAACTTTATTACCTTATGTCTTCTTCTCCTTTGACTTATTTTCTACCTTAAAAGTAGCTTCCTTCTTTGTAGGTCTTCCTTCACTTGTCATCATCTCAGAGGCTATTAGGGTGCCATGAAGTCCATCCATCTCTAGCTTATCTAGATATTGGATCTCTTAAATAGTAGACACTTTAGAATAAAACTTATGATTTAGAGATCTCAATATATTTTGAACAAAAATAGACTCTTTTAATTCTTCACCTAGGCCTCTTATGATGTTGACCACTTCATCAACCTTTAACAGGTAAGATGCAATTGTCTCATCTTCATTCATCCTTAGGCTTTCAAACTATCTTCTATGGTCTAAAATTTAGCCAACTTGACCTTGGAGTCTCCCTCATGGATTTTATTAACTTGTCCCATATTTATTTGGTATACATATAATGCATCACCTTGATAAGCTCTACCTTTTATAGGCCACAAAGAATACCATTCATTATTTTTAAATTGTTGTCACTAGCCTTATTACCTATTGTATTTGTAGGGGGAATAGGGGTGCATTATATCCATCCAAAATTGATTTCCAAACATCATGACCTTAAGACATCAAATATTTTCTCTTCTTGACACTCTAAAAATCATAATTAGATCCATTAAACAGTTGATCCTTACTTGTATAGAAACCACCTAGTGCTTGACTATCCATCTTTGCTTTCTTATGATATCCTTTAGGATATTAGGCTTGCTTCCAAGGACCTGATCTGATAAAAATTATTAGAAGTAAAACTACTAATATTTGGATGAATTAGTTCCCTTAAGATAATCATTCAATATCACATATCAATCATGAAGCATTCATTTAAACACATACATCAACCAATGCATAAACAAGCATGCACATAAGCATGTAACACATGAACATAAGACATATGTGAGAAAACCTCATGGGGGATAAAACCCATTAAAACAAATCTTTTATTATAATCCTATAAGAAATGATTCAACATTTAGTGAGGCACAAACCCCACAAGGAGCAACAACCCCTCACTATTCAAGCACCAACTCAACAAGGCCATTAACAAGCACCAACTTACAAGGAGGCACCAACCCCCTAGGTGACTCAGCACCAACTCAACCACTTAGAACCTTTGATCACCTTTGGACACTTTTTACTCACTCAAATAATGATTATCACTTTCTTTTTCTCTTCAAACTCTTATATCTCTCTCAAACAACTTATTAGTCCTCTTTGCTCAACTAGCCCTCTTCTTGACTAAATTAGATCATATAACCTTTATCATCATCTATATAATTATAGTTATAACTTCATGAAATATTAAAAACACATATATAATGGTCCTAAATATCTCTACCTAGTTTCCAATCTATTATTTCATTCATTCATCTCCTTAATATTTTAGCTAGTCAAATTAGGTCTATTAGACCTTCTTATACTTGACTCTTGTTTTCACATACCTTGGTCAGCCAAAAAAATATCCATACATGGATAAACCTTGTAATAAATAAATAAAAAAGTTTCATAAGATAAACAATCATTACATAGGTTGGCCATTACTCATAAGGACTAAAACCACCATAAGGCCTAAAGGAGACCTAATGCAATTAGGCCTTATCAAATCACATGTTTCACTTTGACCACCTTAGAACATATTGAGCCTCCATAAATGAATTAAAAACTTCAAACATGCTCAAATTATACCCCTTAAGCTCACTTTATCTCCCCAACACTATTTAGCTCATTTTAGTCCTTGACCCACACCATTAGTCCTTCTCACTGGCAGAAAGTCTGCTTTGAATATCTTAAGAAAAAACTTAGATTTTTTAGATAAAAAGATTAAAAAAAAATTATATAACCTAAATTATCTTAGGTTCATCATCATTTCCATTATAATTCACCACATAGGTCAAAAGACCTCAAACTGACCACTTCTATATGCTTACTCAGAACTGCAAACAAGCCTAAAAAACTAGTCAAGAACCTTTGACTTTTCACAACTTCGTAAGAATTTATCATGAATAAAAATAAAATAAAATAAACCTATTATACCTATATAAAAACTTCATGTGCATTATATTATACAACTCTAGGCATAATGACTCAGAAACATCATTCTTACTAACACACAAAAACTGCCTGAGTGTTCCAAAACATAGTCATGAAAACAAATACTTAGAACACATGTAGAAACACAATCATGAAATTAAAATGGTTTTATATTATCATTAATAATTATTATAACATATTTAAATAAATATATTATAAGGTATAAAATAAATATTGGTCTTACAAACCAATCTCATGGCTTCACTGTACATAGACCTCATTGTGTTACATAAGTCAGATTGAGAGCAACTGTATACCATACACACACATCTCCAAAACTTATATCCAATATGGATATGTGTTAAATGTTTTTAAAAACAACCATATTTAATTGTATACATCCCTAATCTATGGAAACAAAATCCTAATCTCATTCCAACTTCTACTTGTTTTTCTCATTATCTTCTTCACTAGGACTTTATAGCGATAGGCCAAATTCCATGACCTGTTTAGCATATTTCAAGTATATAACCTACTAATTAACTTATATCATTTAAATTAAAATTATCAAACATCATCCTTCAATCATTTTCATTCTTTGACCCGGTCAACCCTTCCTATTACATCAAAAATCCAAGAAATAAGGGGTTTCATGTACCTTCAATTCACTATCCTGATAGACCAATACCACTTGGAGGAAGATTAGTGATTCATATACATGATAAAATCATATAAATAGGTCATAAAATATATTCTAATCCATTTATATCAATACCTTCCATATCAATTTATTGTTAGGGTTTTAGAGAGGGTTAAGACCACATTAGAGTCTTAATGATCATTCATAAAGCTTGGGACCTTAATCCAAAAAATAATGCTTGGAAAATTGAGTTATTATCCTTAAAAAAATTCATTAACTTATTATTATCTCATTAAAATGGTGCATTTTCCAATGATAATGAGAAAATCCTTCTCGGGTCTATAATACCTCATTTTATGCACACAAAAAATCTCAAAACCAAATTTCAGTCTTTTTATTTTTAGAATTTGACCTCAAACTTGGTAAACACAATTTAAATAACCTATTTTACCTTTTAAAATTCTCTAATTATTTATATCACATTGGAAACTGAACTTAACCCCTCATTAAGCCATATTACGACTCTTTGCACATTAGGCCTTAAACTGCCAATCTCACTTAAACCTTAAAAATACCTTGAAACCACTTTCACTACTCTCAAAAATTCATAATAATTTCATATGACCTCAAACCATGCTCAAAAACTACCAATCTTCTTCTCATAATCCTTAGACTATTCTTCTCATCACGCTACCAAGCCTATGCCTTCGTACTAAGTCTCTTCATGCAAATGAATAAGCCATGAACAGGCCTTGAAATATCCTCTAAAATATTATCTACCTTATACACATATTTAAATAGTTTCAAACATATTATCAAATGTTTTACCACTAATTTTCATTCTTCATAGACCTTGATGACACCTCAAGACTCTTCATTAAGTCAGGCAAGGTCTAAGACTAGTTTGGTTGCAGGCTTAGGATTAATACCTTTCCCCTAAAGGTTTACCTTGAAACTTTCTCAAGTGTTTCAAAACTTCATATGAATTCTTTCACATCCTTAAACATCTAATCATACTTATGTGTATCCATCTTACCATACCACCATCTTCATATGCATGCTCATGATATGACAATACTCCTTAAGACTACTGTTTAAAAGTATACTTCCCTTATATCTTAATTTTGACCTTGACATGTCATCAACCTACAAATATTTACTAGGTTTTCTTAAAATTTTCTCTCAATAGAGAGACAATAGATTGCCTTCAAATTTTCTCTTGTCATAAGACTTCCTTGTCATGTACCACTTCACCATGTATGACATCAACTTTGACCTTTACATTAATTACATACATCTTAAACTTGACATCAATAAAAAAATTATACCATAACACCAATAATAGGAACATACCTTAACAATATCCCCCTTTTTCATTAATGTTAAACATTCAAACAAAGCTAATCATCTCATCTCCCCAAGCTGGATCTTCTTCGAATGAACCTTTCTCCATAATTAGAACTTTCTCCCCTTTTGAAATTAATGAAAAATGGTCATATCTTGAAAAATATATGATCCTTAGACCTTTAAAAAAACACCTTTTCTCTCCAAATAATATCACTCTCTCTCTTTTAAAAAAACTCAACATAGATCAGGCTCATAACCAACTGCTATAGATCTTCTTGGTAAACACAACTACTCTTGGAGCATGATTGGCTCCCCTTATCTCCATGAGATATTCAGACACTATTATGAATGTGACTTTTTTTGATCAAGTCATCATTAAAATACCATGTAACCCATCTCTTTAAATCATACCTCCAACATACTATTTACTTAACTTTGGATCTAAAATAAAGAATACAAAGCTCTCCCGAAGACCAAACTTCCTTCATGTTTTTTCTCACTAGTTGAGAGCCTCCATGAAGCCTAATGGAGTCACCTATAATCTATGGTTCTAAAATAACATAAAATTAGGATATTCCCAAAACTCCATGTCATCACTAAACTGATCTTTCTTTATGATCCTCTTAGGCTTGAATAGCCTCTTTGGCTTAACCTCTTCAATCTTTGTTTGAACAACATTCTAACTTGGTCTATTTTTCTTTACTCCTTCATCCATAACCTAAGCTGATAGGGATAATTCTTGAAACTCATTTACATTTGAACTATGCTCCACCATGGTAAATAGTCCACTTGGACTTGCATACTAATCATCATTCACCTTAGCTACCTTTGGTCTCTATTCACTATCTTGTCTTCTTTCTTACATGTTAGGGTCCTCAATCTTCTTATTTTGAATTGAGAATCCATGCTAACAAAACTTTACAATATGACCAACCTTTTGAAAATTGAAACACACTATTCCTCTTGATTAAAACACACCATTACCCATACCTCTTTATTGATGATTCTCTTCATATTTCCATGCATATTCCTTCTTGGAGGGTCTTCTACAATGCCTTTCTCTATGACCAAATTGGTTACATGAATAACAATAACCATTGATAGGATTATCATACCTTATATTATTATGTTTCCTAATAGGATTAGTCTTCATTCTACCAACACCATCATTCCTTGATTGACCATTGACCTTTAAGTTTTGATTCTCCTTGATCACATTAGTATTCTTATTTTGGTCTCCATTGAAACCAAGACTTTTTTTGTCATTAACACTCTTTTGAATACTAAAAATGTTATCTATATCATTGGTATTATTTTCAAACTTCATAAAGTAATTAACCTTATTTTATGCGTGATCAAACTTAGCTCTTAAGGAATCCACTTCAGTTACATGCCTTGCACATTCTTCTTATTTAACATTTAGGCTTGTAGTCACAATCTCAATTTGAGTCTCCACCTATTTGACTATTTCTTCTTATTCCTTGGAGTTGTTATTCAATCTATCTTCAAAAAAAACTTATTTTCTCCTCATATTATTTGATAATAGAACTCATCACCTTATTATTATATTTCATCATCTTCATTTCTTTTAGATCATTCATAAACTTAACCTCAAATTTCACCTCATCTTCTTCTTTATCTAAATCACCAATAGTACCTCCAAACCACATGGGCTCTTCTTGATTTAAATAGATTGATTCCTTAGCCATGAAGATAACTTAATTGACATCACTATCAACACCATCATATTCCTTCATATTCCTTCTTGGAGGGTCTTCTACAATGCCTTTCTCTATGACCAAATTGGTTACATGAATAACAATAACCATTGAAAGGATTATCATACCTTATATTATTATGTTTCCTAAGCATGAAACCAGACTAGTCCTAAACCGTACCTAATCTACTGAGGAGTCTTGAGGTGTTATCAAGGTCTATGAAGAATGAAAATTAGTGGTAGAGCATGTGAGAATATTTTTGACACTATAAAAATAAGTGTATAAGATAGATAAGCTTTTAGAGGAAATTTCAAGGCTAGTTCATGGTTTATTCATTTGCATGAAGAAACCTAGTAAGAAGGCATATGCTTGGTAGCATGATAAGGAGAATAGTCTAAGGCTTGTGAGAAGAATATTTATATTTTTATCACATGGTATGAGGTCATATTACATTATGATGTTTTGAGAGTAGTGCAAGTGGTTTCAATATATTTTCAAGGTCTAAGTGGGCCTGGTAGTTCAAGGCCTAATGTACAAAGAGACTTATTTTCTCCTCATATTATTTGATAATAGAACTCATCACCTTATTATTATATTTCATCATCTTCATTTCTTTTAGATCATTCATAAACTTAACCTCAAATTTCACCTCATCTTCTTCTTTATCTAAATCACCAATAGTACCTCCAAACCACATGGGCTCTTCTTGATTTAAATAGATTGATTCCTTAGCCATGAAGATAACTTAATTGACATCACTATCAACACCATCATATTCCTTCATATTCCTTCTTGGAGGGTCTTCTACAATGCCTTTCTCTATGACCAAATTGGTTACATGAATAACAATAACCATTGAAAGGATTATCATACCTTATATTATTATGTTTCCTAAGCATGAAACCAGACTAGTCCTAAACCGTACCTAATCTAGTGAGGAGTCTTGAGGTGTTATCAAGGTCTATGAAGAATGAAAATTAGTGGTAGAGAATGTGAGAATATTTTTGACACTATAAAAATAAGTGTATAAGATAGATAAGCTTTTAGAGGAAATTTCAAGGCTAGTTCATGGTTTATTCATTTGCATGAAGAAACCTAGTAAGAAGGCATATGCTTGGTAGCATGATAAGGAGAATAGTCTAAGGCTTGTGAGAAGAATATTTATATTTTTATCACATGGTATGAGGTCATATTACATTATGATGTTTTGAGAGTAGTGCAAGTGGTTTCAATATATTTTCAAGGTCTAAGTGGGCCTGGTAGTTCAAGGCCTAATGTGCAAAGAGACTTATTTTCTCCTCATATTATTTGATAATAGAACTCATCACCTTATTATTATATTTCATCATCTTCATTTCTTTTAGATCATTCATAAACTTAACCTCAAATTTCACCTCATCTTCTTCTTTATCTAAATCACCAATAGTACCTCCAAACCACATGGGCTCTTCTTGATTTAAATAGATTGATTCCTTAGCCATGAAGATAACTTAATTGACATCACTATCAACACCATCATATTCCTTCATATTACTTCTTTGAGGGTCTTCTACAATGCCTTTCTCTATGACCAAATTGGTTACATGAATAACAATAACCATTGAAAGGATTATCATACCTTATATTATTATGTTTCCTAAGCATGAAACCAGACTAGTCCTAAACCGTACCTAATCTAGTGAGGAGTCTTGAGGTGTTATCAAGGTCTATGAAGAATGAAAATTAGTGGTAGAGCATGTGAGAATATTTTTGACACTATAAAAATAAGTGTATAAGATAGATAAGCTTTTAGAGGAAATTTCAAGGCTAGTTCATGGTTTATTCATTTGCATGAAGAAACCTAGTAAGAAGGCATATGCTTGGTAGCATGATAAGGAGAATAGTCTAAGGCTTGTGAGAAGAATATTTATATTTTTATCACATGGTATGAGGTCATATTACATTATGATGTTTTGAGAGTAGTGCAAGTGGTTTCAATATATTTTCAAGGTCTAAGTGGGCATGGTAGTTCAAGGCCTAATGTGCAAAGAGACTTATTTTCTCCTCATATTATTTGATAATAGAACTCATCACCTTATTATTATATTTCATCATCTTCATTTCTTTTAGATCATTCATAAACTTAACCTCAAATTTCACCTCATCTTCTTCTTTATCTAAATCACCAATAGTACCTCCAAACCACATGGGCTCTTCTTGATTTAAATAGATTGATTCCTTAGCCATGAAGATAACTTAATTGACATCACTATCAACACCATCATATTCCTTCATATTCCTTCTTGGAGGGTCTTCTACAATGCCTTTCTCTATGACCAAATTGGTTACATGAATAACAATAACCATTGAAAGGATTATCATACCTTATATTATTATGTTTCCTAAGCATGAAACCAGACTAGTCCTAAACCGTACCTAATCTACTGAGGAGTCTTGAGGTGTTATCAAGGTCTATGAAGAATGAAAATTAGTGGTAGAGCATGTGAGAATATTTTTGAAACTATAAAAATAAGTGTATAAGATAGATAAGCTTTTAGAGGAAATTTCAAGGCTAGTTCATGGTTTATTCATTTGCATGAAGAAACCTAGTAAGAAGGCATATGCTTGGTAGCATGATAAGGAGAATAGTCTAAGGCTTGTGAGAAGAATATTTATATTTTTATCACATGGTATGAGGTCATATTACATTATGATGTTTTGAGAGTAGTGCAAGTGGTTTCAATATATTTTCAAGGTCTAAGTGGGCCTGGTAGTTCAAGGCCTAATGTGCAAAGAGACTTATTTTCTCCTCATATTATTTGATAATAGAACTCATCACCTTATTATTATATTTCATCATCTTCATTTCTTTTAGATCATTCATAAACTTAACCTCAAATTTCACCTCATCTTCTTCTTTATCTAAATCACCAATAGTACCTCCAAACCACATGGGCTCTTCTTGATTTAAATAGATTGATTCCTTAGCCATGAAGATAACTTAATTGACATCACTATCAACACCATCATATTCCTTCATATTCCTTCTTGGAGGGTCTTCTACAATGCCTTTCTCTATGACCAAATTGGTTACATGAATAACAATAACCATTGAAAGGATTATCATACCTTATATTATTATGTTTCCTAAGCATGAAACCAGACTAGTCCTAAACCGTACCTAATCTACTGAGGAGTCTTGAGGTGTTATCAAGGTCTATGAAGAATGAAAATTAGTGGTAGAGCATGTGAGAATATTTTTGACACTATAAAAATAAGTGTATAAGATAGATAAGCTTTTAGAGGAAATTTCAAGGCTAGTTCATGGTTTATTCATTTGCATGAAGAAACCTAGTAAGAAGGCATATGCTTGGTAGCATGATAAGGAGAATAGTCTAAGGCTTGTGAGAAGAATATTTATATTTTTATCACATGGTATGAGGTCATATTACATTATGATGTTTTGAGAGTAGTGCAAGTGGTTTCAATATATTTTCAAGGTCTAAGTGGGCCTGGTAGTTCAAGGCCTAATGTGCAAAGAGACTTATTATATCCTAGTGAGGGGTCAAGTTTAGTTTTCACGAAGATATAACTAATGATATAATTATCATAGGTTTATTATGTTATTTTAAGTGTGTTTACCAAGTTTAAGGTCAAATTATAAAGGAAAAAGCATAAAATTTGGCTTTAAGGTTTTCTATGTGCATAGAATGAGGTATTATAGACCCGAGAAGGATTTTCTTATTCTCATTGGAATGTGTAACCTTTGAATGAGATCCTTAAAATTTAATGAAAGTTAGGTAAGGATCCTAGATCAATTTTCCAAGCATTAGTTTCAAGATTAAGAGCCCAAGCTTTATGAATGATCGTAAGACTATAAGGTGGTATTAACCCTCTCCAAAACCCTAACAATGACCTGATATGAAAGATATTGATAAAAATGGATTATAATATACTGTATGACCTAGTTTTATGATTGGATAAAGTATAATATTCTCTCAAGTGACTCCAAGAGGCATTGGTCTGTCATAAAAGTGAATGAAAGCTACATGAAGCCCCTTATTTCTTGGATTTTTAATGTAACAAGAAGGGTTGACCAGGTCAAAGCATGAAAATGATTGGAGGATGATGTGTGATAATTTTATTTTATGTACATGTAAGTTTTTTAGTATTTTATATATTTCAAATATGTTAAATTGGTCATGGAAGTTGGCCCATCGCTATAAAGGCCTAGTGAGGAAGATATGAAAAAACAAGTAGAAGTGGGAATGAGATTTGGGATGTGTTTACATATATTAGGGATGAATAAAATTACATATGGTTGTTTTTAAAGACATGTAACACATATACCTATTGGATATAAGTTTTTGATATGTGTGTGTATGGCATAAAGTTGCTCTTAATTTGACTTATCTAACACAATGAGGTTTGTGTACAGTGAAGCTATGAGATTAGTTTATAATACCAATATTGATTTTGTACCTTATAATATATTTATTAAAATAATTTATAATAATTATGATGGATAATATAAACCCATTTTAAGTTCATTAACATGTTTCTACAAGTGTTCTACGTCTTTGTTTTCATGACTGTGTTTTGGAACATTTAGGTAGTTTTTTGTGTATTAGTAAGAATGATGTTTATGAGTCAATATGCATAGATTTGAAGAATATGATGAAAATTAAGTTTTTATATTAGTATCATATGTTTATTTTATTGTATTTTTATTCATGATAAATTCCTATGAAGCTATGAAAAGTCATAGTTTCTTGATTGGTTTTTGAGGCTTGTTTGTAGTTTTGAGTAAGCATATGGAAGTAGTTAGTTTGAGGTATTTTACCTTGTGTGGTGAATTATAATAGACATGATGATGAACCTAATATCATGTAGGTTATATATATTTTATTTATTTTTATTATTTATGTGACAAAGTTAAGTGTTTTCTTAAGATATTCAAATCAGACTTTCTCACAGTGAGAAGGCCTAATGGTGTGGGCCAAGGAGTGAAATGAAATAAATGGTGTTGGGGAGATAAGGTGAGATTAAAGGGTATAATTTAAGTGTGTGTGAATTTTTTCATCTATTTATTTATTCTAAATATGTTTTAAGGTGGTAAAAGTGAAATGTGTGCTTTGACAAGGCATAATTGCATTAGGTCTCCTTTAGGCCTAATGGCAGTTTTAGTCCTTATGAGTAAAAATTGACCTGTGTAATGATTTTTTATCTTATGGAATGTATTTTTGATTTATTCCAAGGTTTATGAAATTATGGAGAGGATTTTTTTTGACCTAGATATGTGAAAACAAGATTCAAGTATAAGAACAAGGTCTAATAGACCTAATTTGACTAGTTAGAATATTGAGGAGATGAATGAATGAAATAGTAGTTTGGAAACTAAGTAGAGAGACATAAGACCATCATATATGTGTGTTTAATATGTCATTAAGATATAACAATAATTATATATATGATGATAAATGTCATATGACCTAATTTAGTCAAGAAGAGGGCTAGTTGAGAAAAGATGCCTAATAAGCTATTTAAGAGAGATAAAAGACTTTGAATAGAAAAATAATGTGATAATCATCAATTGAGTGATTAAAAAGTGTCCAAAGGTGATCATAGATTCCATGTGGTTGAGTTGGTGCTAAGTCACCTAGGGGGTTGGTGCCTCTTTGCACGTTGGTGCTTGTTAAAGGCCTAGTTGAGTTAGTGCTTGACTAGTGAGGGGTTGGTGCCTCAATAAATCTTGACTCATTACTTATAGGAATGAAATAAAAGTTATGTTTTAGTGGTTTTTATCCCTCATGAGGGTTTCCCACATATCTCTTGTTTTCATATGTTATATGGTTATCTGGATTTATGCATTGGTTGATA
The DNA here is from genome assembly GCA_037957365.1 of Torreya grandis. Lineage (NCBI taxonomy): Eukaryota > Viridiplantae > Streptophyta > Pinopsida > Cupressales > Taxaceae > Torreya > Torreya grandis. The sequence continues at coordinate 3,245,382 of JARHVA010001008.1, read as the reverse complement.
TATGTGTTTGAATGAATGCTTCATGAATGATAAGTGAAATTGAATGATTGTTTTAAAGGCACTGATTCACCCACCTCTTAGTATTTTTACTTCCAATAGAGTAAATAAGAAGTTGCTAGAGCTATATAAGTGTAAGGTAAAGATGCTAGAAAAGAAAGGTTACTGAAAGAAGGTGTAAAAGTTGATGAAAGATAAGGGTATGCTAAATATGAAGAAAGGATAGATGAGCAAGAGGATTCTGAAAGTAGAGATGTTGAGGTAGATTAGTTAGGAAATAGAGGTATGTCAAAATTAAATAAGGGGATTTTCACTATAACCAGGAAGGAAAGTTCTTAGGAAGATGTTAAATTTGAAGGTAGTACTATTACAGGCTCAAGTTTAAAGCAAGAAGAATCTGTAATAAAGTGTTATGGATTTTAGGGGTACACATCCCAAAAGCCCACTTTATTTATAAAAGGTATAAAAAATGTAGAGAGAGAATATAACTCAGGTTGGTTTGATTTATTTATCGACAAGTTTGGAAGGATCAATATAGAAACCAACCGAGCATTAGAAAGAAGTTATAAGAAGTAGAATTCTTGGTTACCCCTAAAAATAATAGTGTGAATCAGCCTATAGGCCCAATAACCACTACATAGTCAATCAACTACACAATTATCGATGCATAAACAACACCATTTCTAGTTATTAATATTTAGACACTTGCAATAACAACCAACAATCTATTGAATATGGCATTGTATGTAGGTATGTTTGTTCCTTTAATGTCGTATGATGGATCTTTGAATAAAAAATAGTAATTAGTCAAATGTGAGATGAAATGGGTTGTAAAATGGGTTACATTAGATGATGTGAATAAATGTGAACTCATAAGAGCTTTAGGAAGATATGATTTGGAGTTCATTTTTAAAAGAAATGTCAATACCCTAGATTTAAAACATGTCAAAGATGTGTTGATAGTAGAATTCAAAGTAAAAAATTCTCTAGTTGAGTGATCCAAGATCTAAAGGATATTTGGTAAAAATTAGAAGAAACAGTTGGAGAATATGATCATAGGTTCCATGATGTAATGAATAAAATTGATTTTATTCTAGAAGATAAATATAAGGTTGTTTGGTTCATAGAAGTTTTATAACCCAAAATAAGGTTTGCTATCATGAAAACCTAGTTCTCCACAAAAGTTAATGCTCAATCTACTACCATCAGGGTTAAATAGATAGAAGACTATGTAGATATTCCCTCAATAAGATCAAAATTAGAAGCTAATCTAGATGTTTTTATGAGAAGGATGAATGAAATGCATGAAAATTACAAAATTAAATTATGTTTATGGTGTGTATAGTGTGGTTGTGAGGGACATCATAGTAATGATTGCTCAACAATAAAAATATAATTTTATGAACTTTGAAGGGTAGTTGGACATCCTACATCCAAGTTCCATATCTTTTAGTAATATATTCAAAAATCACACAACATGTATTACAATTTTTGCAAATCTACGAATCATGATGAGACTAGCTGCCATGCATTACAAGAGTAAAACAAGATATAACAAAGAATGTATTCATAATTTTAGTCAACCAGATACCCACTATGAAGTAAGAAATTCTAGGACCATATTGGTAATGACAAATGTCACTTAAGGTAGTCTAGGATGGGTGCCTTCATCACCACAATATCATATGTCATCATCACCATAGTACCAGCCACAAGGCTTAGCTAGCTGGAATAGTACATCAACTCCATCATATCAATATTGTTGTTCATGTGTGAAACCATGGAATAAGACAAATATTTAATAACAACAAGTAACTTGGACCCAAAGTTCTCCTCAGCATCACTATGAAGGATATGATGTGCAGATAAATCAGTAGGGAGTATATAATGGATAAAAATTCCAAGGTTGGGGATATTAATAGAATAGAGGAGGCTATAAATGAGGATATTGGGAAAGACATCATGGTAGATATCAATGAGTTTTTAATAATGATAATTGACAAAATCGACCACCCATGCAATGTTATATATGTAAATCATATAATCATTATGTGAAGAGTTATCCCACAAATCCCAAAACATAAGTTTATTATGTATATTGTAGGATCAAAGGTTAAACTTAAAAAAAAGACTATCATTTTATATAAAAATAAATAAAGGAGAATTCAGTGCACAAAGTAAATATTATTAATGTGCAGCCAAAGGAAAATGTGTTTGTGTAAGTTATCACAAGACAACAAAGGGCTCAAGAAGGGTTACCTACATTAGAGATGCCTTAGGATCAAGGTATTAGATAAGTTTAGAGAGATAAATATACTTACCCGATAATAAAAATAATTTAATGTATCAATCTATGAAGGTATTATAGGAGATACAACAAAAACTAGATTTTGATGAGGATAACACTACTATTGATGCTCAAATGTATGGGTAAATTTTTTAGATATTGTGATAAGAAGATATTGTGACCACTTTGATAGATCTAATGAAACTAATCAAAACATTTTAAAATTAGGATATATCCCAAAATATCATGAACCTCATTCACAATATTCTAGAGTATGCACAATGAGGATAAAAAAGGGCCAACAAAGTAGTTTAGTACACCAAGACTAAGAAGCCTTGGGATGTGGAATCATGACTAGAAATCAAGTTGACTAGATATAAAATCCCAAGTGTATTATTTGAATTTGAAAATACCATAAATATGATTCCTTGAGAAACATGGGAAGCCATTGGTTGACTAACTCTGAGCTACAATTTAGTAACACTAAACTTAGCAGATTATGGTAGAGTCAATCCTAGTGTTCAACCAGAAGATGTTGCAATTAAAGTGGCTGAACTTAGCTTGCAAAGGGACTTCAAGTTCATTGACATGAAGACAATAGAGATGCATTACCCTACTTTAATCAATAAAAAATGGGACTATAATGTCCAAATGACTATTAACACTATACATAATCAATTAGAAGCATACCAAAAATATAAAATAGTATTCATACCTCTAAACAAATCTAAAAAGAAGCCATATATCATTCCTAAAGAGCTAGAGTCTACTTATGATTATGGGGACAATAGTTGGTTTGAGGTGGGGATAGATTAAAGACAAACTAGGGTGCACACTATTAAATGTTAAAAGTAGAATCCTAGTATTATGTAGCAAGAATAACTATTGGTATTTAAACTAGTTATCACAAAGTCATCAATTAGACAGGTTCAAATTGAAGAATTTATTTCTCCTTCAGTACATTTACCAACAATATCTAAGGTATTTTTTTTGTATAATAATAATGTAACTATGATGTATTACATTAAACATACACCTAAAAGAATTCTACCTTAGGATTAGACATCATCCATAAGTGGTGACTCAAGTGCACACATTATGAATTGGTCCCATAGAGATCATGAGTTATGATCTTTGCACGCAATTTTCACTACAGAATGCCAAATGCATAGATATTTTTCAATTAAGGACCTTAATCCATTCATCTTGAGGATTGAACACCATGTACTAGAGGTAGAATAATGAGTCAATACTATCTATGCACTAAAAAGAATTATTGCAACATGGTGGGTTGTGCATAAAAACATAGATATGCATTGGGAGGATGCTTGTGAAATATTGCATTCAAGGTTTCAACTACCAACTAGTATTGAATCAGAATGTCCCTTCTTTTAAGATGCTCAATATACCAAACTTCTCATCCATTAGGGCATGGATATATGGACTACACAAGGAGTAGATCCTTGATATTGAGCAAACATAGTCATACCCCTGCACCTCTTACAACAACTTGGTACATGCATTTAAAGCATAGAAGAGGAACCAAACACTGGATGTAACTTCAATAGGATTTTATTCAAACTTTTGTATTTAAAGATAATATTTTAGTACATAAAAAAGGCTCAAAAAATTTCTATGTCATAGACGTGAAAAGGATTTAAAAAATGTTACTCAATCATCTTCTCATTAGGAAGATACATAGGATTTGGATTTCACATTGTACAATTACAAAGCTAATGAAAAAGAATAACTCTTGATTCAGTCCTGTAATAGAAAAACTAATGATCTGATAGAGTCTAATGATAGAGATAGTGACAAGGATCTTGATTTAGAAGGGTTATTTGAACCATAATATGAAGAGGAGATTAAACCAATACAAATTAAAGAGCATGTAGAAGAATATGAGTTATGTAGTATTGACATCCCAAAGGCAAATATATTTTAATAGATATTATGCCTAGTAGATCATGCAAAATATATCAAAAACCATTGTAGAAGAATCAAATAAATATTTGTATAGAATCATCCCCTAAGCTTGCAATAGTAGGAGATTAATGGGGAAAGATCAGATTTTTGAAGCCTTATAGTTGTTAAGAGACTAACATGATGTGTTTCCAAGTAAATTTTTGAAGGTCAAAGGTATAGATTCATCCTTAGGAGAGATGCATATTGAGTTAAAGGAATGTGCATGCCTAATTACAAAGTGACCCTATAGACTCAATACTAACATGAAAATTGAAGTAAAAGCTAAACTAGATCAAATACAAGAAGCTAGAATTCTTTATCCAATTGAGAAGGTAGAATGGGTGAGCCCCATGGTGGTACAACCTAAGAAGATGGGTGAAATATGGATGTGTAGGGATTAACTCACACTCAATGATGCCTACATCAATGATCTATCTCCTATCCCTTTTAATAATGAAGTACTTTAATTCATTACTAGACATAAGGTATATTCCTTCATGGATGGTTTTAGTGGGTACCACCAAATTCCAATTGCTAAAGAAGATCAATAGACCAAAAAACCTGTAGAATGGCCAAGTGGTACACCTACTAAGAGAGAATTTTAATATGTTTTGAGATTAATATAAGATTTTAGCCTAGGTCATAATTATATTTTATTAATAATAAGACCTATTAGCCATTTTTCACTCTCACGTTTTGCATCTTTCATTTTGGCTAAGTGCAACATTCAGATGCTGTCTATCGAAGGAATCCTTTGTTTAGTCTTTTGCACTTTTCTGAAGGGTCACTTTCAAGCTTCCTGAAGGATCATTTCTCTTAAAAATTATCTCTTGTAGGATTTACAAAGGAATTATTTTAGACTTTTTATTTGAAACAATCTTTTTTCTTTAAAGTGTCATTCGAAAAAATTCTGAAGGGACACTTTCAAAAAGAATGAAGGGCCTTTTCCTGAAAACATTGGTCCACTTCAAAGTTTCTGAAGGGACACTTTGAAAATTTTTGAAGGGCAATTCCACATTTTCGAAGGGACACTTTGTAATTTTCTAAAGGGAAATTCCACTCTCTAAAGGAATTATTTCAATATTTTTATTTTAGATAAAAAGTTTGAAAGAATTCATCTTTGAAACTTTTTTGAAAGAATCGTTTCAAACTTTTTATCCAAAACAATCTTTTTGAACGGTACATGACAAATTATCAAAGGGTATTTTTTTATTCAAAGTGTCCTTTAAAAAAGGTTTGAAGGGACACTTTCAAAAATCTTGAAGAGCCTTTTCCTCAAAGAAAGGTCCACTTTCATTCTTCTAAAGGGCATCTTCCAAGGAAGGTTATAGTTCAAAGGTTCTAAAGGGTCTATCTTTCAAGAAAGTGGTCAGTTGTAAAAAGTTTGAAAGGGAAATTCCATTCTTTTGAAGGGAACTTCAAGTTTTGAGAGGATCTTTTCACCTGTAAAGTGCCCTACACAAAAATTTGAAGGGTCTTTTGTCTTCAAAAGTGTCCTTTAAAAAAGTGCAATTGGTCCACTTCCAAGGGTCTGAAGGGACACTTGGGAAAAGTCTAAAGAGTATGAACACTCTTGTAGAGTATGTAGAAGGATTATCAAAGGGCATATTTGAGCAGTCCAAAGGGATAAAAAAGAAGAGAGTTTGTAGAAACATGGGTCCAAAGAGAAAAGAAGGGACTTTGTAGAATGATGGCTACACAAACATCAAACTTCTACCTCAAAAAATAGCCATTGGCATTGAAAGAAGTGGATCCCTAGGCAACATGATGGTCCTCAATCAAACAATCAAAGATTCAAAAGTAGATCTAAAGGCTCACTTCCTTCATCCATCAAAATAATGAGAGAGCCCATATTACCATTGATCGATTAGGATCTGAGTCATTCCTTGAGGACCAATCAAATAAGAAGGACAAATCCAAATAAAATGAAATTGATAAATATATAATAAGTGGATAAATAATTTTATGCCAGGACTTATTCAAAGAATATCACGTTTTTGTTAGCATAACCATTGAAGAAGCATCTTTGAGAGAGCAAGCCAAATGTGTAACTGCTTGGATGACATGGATCAATCAAATGACTGGAATGAACATCCCTTACAGAGATGGTTGTAGCTAAATATGGAGACTTCCAACCAATTGATTCCTCTCTTTGGTGCCAAAGGTATTCCCTTCTCACTTCCTCTCTGCTATATATATGACCCTTTGGCTAGTGAGAAAATACACACATAGTGTATGGTGAAGCCCTGCTAGAATGATATCACATTTTGCCTTTAAGCATTAAGTAGTAGTCTATTTTATTTCAAGTTTTGTGAAATTGTCTAAGTGTGTAAGAGATGTATAGTGACAATACGTGATGGTTTTCATCCTTTTATCCTTTGTCCTTCATGCCTAAGTAAGAGTTTTGGATCTAACTAGTCATACAAAGTGTGTCTAAGTGTATTGAATTTCTGCATGTGTATTACTATTTGGAAATGTGCAATGTTTTACTTTCAATTCATTTGCCTTATGTCATTTTACACATCTCACCTTTGTGTCGAAGTACTTGTGTTAAAATCCTTAGAGCTTGGGAATGGTCTATGTGTTTTGATGTATTGTGCACTAGAATATGATATTCATGTGGAAGATAATCTTGGTGTATCATAATTCTTAGAGTAGGTTTTCCTTTTTTTCACTTTATAACACTTTTCCATTCAATAAAACTAGTTTAGACATAAGTGGTTTTATAAAGAGACATTCAGGGAGCTAGCCCTTTTAAATCTAGAGGTTCATTTCCTCTATAAGTATACACATATGCCTAGAAATATCCCAACATTACCTAAATTTGGAAGTGGATTGAACACTCTCTTCTAGGGTGTAAGATTTAGTTCCAATAGTTTTGGCATGCCTGGTGGGACCCTAGTTCCTAATTATTTACATGTCAAGGTGAATGTTGGTCTTGAAAAACATGAGTTTGTACTCTTAATACAAAATTTGCCAATTCCAAAAGGTGATAATATCTAGTTGTAGAGAAATTTTCCCACATTATATTTCATGGTCCTCACTAGGGCATCTAAAACTTCTGATCAAGCCCCCCTAGTTGAAGCTCTTCTTGAAGAACAATTACTAGAACCATTCTCAGTGTTTAGAGATCCTTAGCAAGGAGGTTTTAGAAAAAAAGAAGAAGTTGAGGAAGTTGGAAAAATAGGAGATCAAGAGGAAAGAAGATAAATGGAGAGACATCAACCTTTCCTAGCCTTCAACACCCAAAATCCAATTGACCTTCCTACATACAACCCTATTCCTCCCATTGCTACCAAGAGTCTCCTTATTTTCAATGGAGAGGGTCCTATTACCCCATCTAAGAATATTAGGGACATTTTGAATTTTTGTAACTTTCATAATGTCACCTGAGCCAACATAGCCATTAGATTGCTTATTATGTCTCTAAAAGGCAAAGCACTTGACTAGTATAAGAATTTGGAAGGTGGTTGCATTACAATTTATGATGGCTTTGGGGAATTTTTGGTGACTATATTTGATAATAAGAGTGACCACACTTCACTAATCCATCAACTAAATGTGATAAAGAGAGGTCCCAAAAAATCCATGGGAGATTTTAATGAAAGGTTTCAAAGGACTTGGCATAGGTTGCCACCTATCATGAGACCTCCTAGCTTTGTGTTCCCCACTTATCTCAAGGGTATTGGTATTGATGTGGTGGTGATGTTATAGTCAATGGCAGGATTCACTTTGCCATATGTATATGAGATAGTTATTGAAGCTGAGAATAGCTTAATACAGGGTTGGAAACTACCTCCAAGATTTTTTATGCCTTTTTTGTATCATAGATCAGTTGAAGCTCCAAGCATAGAAAAAGTTCCTAATTCCAATGTCAAGCTAAGAGCCTTTCTTAAGAATGTGGATAATACTATGGAAAAAGATGAAGAAATATGGTCATTACGAGCTCAGCTCAAGAAAGCTTAGTTATAGACAAGTACTCCACCTAACCATCAATACTATCCTCATCAAGCCTATAGAGCTCCACCCCAATACAAATACCAAGGAAGAGGATAGGGTCATCAAAGTTTTAATAGGTAGACCAATTCCTATAATCCTAATCCCACTCCTCCCATGAAGGTTATTATTTTAGTACATGTTAATCTGGTCTAAGGAGAGAATCATTTGGACTAATGGGGATAAATTCAAGGTTATTTTATGCATGATATTGGAGAAGACAACCAAGCTTTGGTGGCATAAGAATAAACTAATCCTTACATGACACCAAAAGAAGTGAATCCCAATAAAAGGGATATTCATGGAAAAGGTAGCAGCCAGAGTGTAGGTATGATGAACTTTCAAGCTAAGGATGACTACATTTTAAATAAAAGCACATTAATTACAGCCAACACAAGAGCCAAGAAGATAGCTCTAGGAGAGGTTATAGGAGTGCATGAAACTCCAAGTGATGCCTCTCTAAGGCTATAAGGTGTGACTCCTAATGTAGTTCCTGCTACAAGTCATGATCCTCAACAAAATCAGAATGCTAGTTGGGTTGTCAAGCCTATAACACAATAGGTTCAGACTCCTTTTATACCTTCAAGGGTCTAATAAAAGGTGAATACTTTCCCTCTAAACATTGTTGATTCTTTGAAGAATTCCAAGACAAGCATATCTCTTTGGGAAGTCTTGCATATGCCTGGTTAAAAGGAGATGTTACAAGAATAGCTAGCAAACATTCATTTAGCCTCTCAAACATCAAAGTACAATAGTGTGGCCCTTACCAATTCTCCAAGTAATGTCTTAGAGCCCCCCACCAAATCTAAAAATCCTTCACCCTTCTACCTCACACTCATTATGGGAGACAAATTAGTTCACAGTTGTATTATAGATAGTGGAGCTAGTACCACTGTCATGCCTAAGGTGGTAGATGATAAATTGGGATTGAAGTATGAACCACATATTAAAGGTGTGTTACAGCTTGATGGGAATCCAACTGAGATAGTGGGATTGGTTAGAGGTCTAAAAATTTTCCTACATGATTGCCCAAGTTTCCCCATTTTACAAGACATTATGGTGGTAAACCTTCCATCCCATTTTGCTATCTTCTTGTCAAGGGAATTCACGGCTAAGATACAAGGGTAAATTTTTGATAATTGGTATTTTATAGATTTTAAAACAAGATATGGAACCAAGGTGACTATAAGGACTCAACCCTTAGAAAGGTTTCATATTGAGCCATACATGGAGATAAACTCGAATCAGAATTATCTAATTAGCAAAGAAGAAGGTGTCATGGATGGTGAAGAATCCTTCCCCCTTGAAGGTATTTATAATATTTTCCTTGATAAGTATAACATTGAAACACATGGAATAGATCCATATACTTTCATAGAATAAACTGATTTGGGAGTTTATTGTATACATGAAAAAGATGTTTCAATCCCTTCACTCACTAATGAAGACCATGAACTTGATGGGATATGAGAAATGTTCTTTGATGGCTCAAGAAGTAACGTAGGTGAAAGATATGACATTATTTTAGTTTTTCCATTAAATAATCAATACTACTCCTCATATAGATTCCACTTCAACTATACCTACAATGTCGCAGAATAGGAAGGCTTGGTTCATGGCCTCCAATGGGCAAAGAAGAGAGGGATCAAGAATTTGAAAGTTTATGGGGATAGTGAATTGGTCATCCATCAAGTGATAATTCAAGCTAAAACCAAGAATCCTTTGATTAAATCCTATAATCATAGGGTGTGGGACATACTTGAAGACTTTGATGCCTTCAACATATAACCCATACCAAGGGGTTCAAATAAATATGCTGATAGATTGGATGCCATAGGAGCATAGTTTGACACAGTTGTTGATGTAGGGAAGGAGAAGGATTATTCTCATATTAAGATCATTATGAGGCCTTATATTCTAGATAATTAAGTATCATGGAAAGTGTTCAAAAGTGATGAACACATTACACACTTCTTACAAAATCAGGCAAGATTCTCCTCAAGGAATCAAAAGGGACTACATGATCAATATGAAGAACAAGTTATTCAACTGAAGACAAACAAGATACCTAAGGGGTTGATTACTTTGGAGATTGTTTTCAATGAAGTTGATCAAAATAAGAAAGAAAGAGTGAGCATGTCCATAAAAGAAGATAACTATGAGAGATTCATGATTTATAAGGACAAGCTCTTGAAAATTGGTAAGGTAAGCCTTTATTGAATTATGCAAAGAGTTCTATGACATATTTTCTTGGGAATACAAAGATTTGAAAGGGTTTGATCCAATTTTATCTCATCACACCATTGAGTTTGAACTTGGAGCTAAACCAATCAGGCAGAAGTAAAGGCCTATCAATCCCAAGATAGAGGAACTCATGAAGAAAGAGTTGACTAAGTTGATTGAGTCTAGGATTATCTTTCTTATCAAACACTCAACTTGGGTGGCTAATCTTGCACTTGTTTGAAATAAGAATGGAGAAATCATGTTGTGTGTGGATTTTAGAGACCCTAATAGAGTGTCTCTCAAAGATCATTATCCACTACCCTCTATGGAGCAAATTTTGTGAGTTATTTTAGATTCCCAATTCTTCTCTCTTTTTGACAGTTATTTAGGCTATAACCAAATATTAGTAAATGAGGAGGATCAGTTCAAGATAGCCTTCACTATAAAGTGGGGAACATTTGCCTATAAGAATATGCATTTTGGTTTGTCTAATGCTAGAGCCACTTTTCAAAGAGTAATGGACATGGTTTTTAAAGGTTTAATCAATAAGTTCCTACTTGTGTACCTAGATGATGTAACTATTTTTTGAAAAGATGCTACTAATCATATGAAACATCTAAGGTAGGTGTTTAAGAAATGCAAGGATTATGGCATATCCCTTAATCCAAAAAAGTGCATCTTTTTTACTCATGAAGGTAAAATTTTGGGGCACATTGTTTCAAAAAGAGGCTTATGTATTGACCCCCAAAGGATTGAGGCTATCCTAGGCTTGTGCTTGCCTCAACACAAGAAGGGACTGCAAAGATTCTTGCTGAAAATAAACTTTGCTATAAGGTTTGTCTTAGACTTTGTAGCTGTGGTAAATCCTATCACAACCATGCTAAGAAAGAACCAAGTTTTTACTTGGACAAAGGAGGGAAAGAGCAATTTTGAGACAATCAAGCAAGTAATTGCAAAATCCATTACTCTATTAAACCCAAACTTTTTCAAGGATTTCATACTCTATACCTTTTCCAACCTTGATACAATCTTAGCCATGCTTATGCAAAATAATGATGAAGAGGTAGAACAACCAATTGCATTCTTCAACCAAGGATTGGAAGATTATGAGCTCAAGTACACATTTATCGAGAAGTAAGATTTGATAGTGATAAGGGGATTGAAAAAATTTAGGCACATGGTCTCAAATAATAAAATACATGTCATGGTTTGTCATCTTAGTACCAACGAGTTTCCCCTAAGCAAGGACCTCAATGAAAAGAGAGTTGGCTGGATCACAAAGGTGATGGAGTATGACATGGATATTAAGGTGACAAACTTGGTGAGAGGACAAGGATTATGTGAGCGTTTAACTTCAGATCTAAAGGAAGAGGTCTTAATTAATTAATTTCAACCCCAACCAGCTAATCACATACCAATTCAGAGGTAGACACAAGACATCATTAGTTTTCTTCAAAATGGTGAGTGTCCCAATTATTTGAGCAAGTCTCAAAGGAGATACTTTAGATTATATACCATTCCTTATTATCTTGTCGATGGTGTTATTTTTAAGAAAGACATGAATGGTGTGTTATTGAGGTGTGTTGATAGTGATTAGTTTGATATGCTGCTGGAAAAGTTTCACATTAGTTTAAATGGAGGTCACTTCTCTTTTAAGATGACAACTACAAAGATAATGAGGGCTGGTCACTATTGGCCTAGTATTTTTAAGTACTATTACCACAAGGATAAAAAGTGCCCTCAATGTGCCTTCTTTATAGGAAAATAGAAGTTTATATCCCTTATATTGAATCCTATCCAAGTAGGCCAAACTTTCATGTAATGGGGCCTTGATTTGATTGGTATGATCAACCCTCCATCAAGTGCTCGACACAAATGGATATTGACTACTACTGACTGCTTCACAAGGTGGGTAGAGGCTATTACATTTAAGGAGGCAAGTGAAAATGCTATCTTGGATTTTTATTGGAGCATTATAACCAGGTTTGGAATTCCCCATGTTATCATTTCTAATAATGCACTTGCTTTCATAAGTGCTAAAAATTTTGATTGGGAAAATAAGAATGGGTTTTACTTCAGTACCTCATCTAATTATTACCATCAAGGTAATGGATTGGTTGAGTCTACTAATAATAATCTCATCAAGATCATCAAGAGGACATTGGAGAACAATCAAAGAGCATGCCACAACAAGTTGAAGATAGCCTTATAGGCTGACAGGATTACTCTTAGAAAATCAATTGGTAATTGTGCCTTTATGCTTATTTATGGGAGAGAGGCCAAGTTATCCATATCCCAAGAAATCCCTACCCTAGAACTTGCACATCAACTATAATTACTTGAAAAGACTCCAATGGAAGTTAGGTTGAGATAAACTAATGTAGTTGTGAGAGGTAAGGGATGATGCATACAAGGATATGAAACACCATCAAGTACACATGAAGAAGTCTTTTGACAAAATAATAAGTGTAAAAGTGTTTAAAGAGGTGACTTGGTCTTGAAATGGGATGAAGATAGAGTAAATCTAAGTAGACATATAAAGTTTGACACTTTGTGGAGTGGCCCTTACATCATTAGTAAGTGCAAACAAAACAACTCTTTCCAACTGACCAAGATGAAAGGAGAAGAATTGCCTATCCCTATGAATGGGATACATCTAAATTTATACTATTATTCCTTGAAAGCCTATTGTAAATAGTAGTTTATGTGTGTTTCCTTTGGCTTGTTTTTGTGTTTCCTAAGTGATTTGTAACACAAGTGTGTTTTCTTCCTTTTGTTTGTTGTGTGTCTCCACCTTGTGTGTGTGAATCAATCTAGCTTGTGTTTTTGAGCCAAGGTCTATTTAAGTCATTTTGAGTGCCTATATGTGTGACTCCATGCCCAATGGAAGGATTTAGGTAACTAGTCTTAGGCAAAATAGGCATGCCTCCCCTTGGAATCACCAAGAATGTTAGCCATTTTTCACTCCCAAGTTTTGCATATTTCATTTTAGCTAATTGCAGAATTTAGATGTTGTCTATCAGAGGAAGTCTTTGTTTGGTCCTTTTCACTTTTCCAAAGGGTCACTTTAAAGCTTCCCAAAGGATGATTTATCTTGTGAATTATCTCTTATAGGATTTCTGAAGGAATTGTTTCAAAATTTTTGTCCAAAAAAATATTTTTTCTTCAAAGTGTCCTTTAGAAAAAGTCTGAAGGGGCACTTTCAAAAAGCCTGAAGGGCCTTTTCATCAATGTTTTTAAAGGGACACTTTACACTTTTTTGAAGGGAAATTCCATGTTTCTAAAGGGATACTTTGTAATTTTTTATAGGGTAATTCCACTCTCTGAAGGAGTTCTTTTGGAATGTTTGTTTTGGATAAAAAGTCTAAAAGAATTCATCTTTGCAAATTTTCTGAAAGAATTATTTTGGACTTTTTGTCTAAAACAATCTTTCTGAAGGATACATTACAAATTGCCAAAGGGTCTTTTTTCTTCAAAGTGTCCTTCAAAAAAATTCCAAAGGGACACTTTCAAAAACCTTGAAGGGCTTTTTCCTCAAAGAAAGCTCCACTTTCATTATTCTGAAGGGCATCTTCCAAGGAAGGGTATAGTTCAAAGGTTCTGAAGGGTCTCTCTTTCAAGAAAGTGTTCAGTTGTAAAAAGTTTGAAAGGGAAATTCCATTATCCTGAAGGGAACTTCAAGTTTTGAGAGGATTTTTTCACTTGAAAAGTGCCCTACACAAAAGTCCAAAAGGTCTTTTGTCTTCAAAAGTGTCCTTTAAAAAAATATAATTGGTCCACTTCCAAAGGTCTAAAGGGACACTTGGAATTTTTTTGAAGGGTATAGACACTCTTGTAGAGTCTGTAGAAGGATTGATGAATGCCATATTTGAGTAGTCTAAAGGGAGAATAAAGGAAGAGAGTCTGTATAAAGATGGGTTTAAAGAGAATAGAAGGGAGTCCATAGAAAGATGGTTACATGAACATCAAACTTCTACCTCAAAAAATAGCCATTGGCATTCAAAGTAATGGATCCCTAGGTAACTTGATGGTCCTCAATCAAATGCTCAAAGATTCACAAGTGGATCCAAAGGCTCATGTCCTTCATCCATCAAAACAATGAAAGATCCCATATCACCAATGATCGATCAAGATCTGATTCATTCCTTGAGGACCAATCAAAGAAGAAGGGAAAAGCCAAATAGAATGAAAGTGATAAATATGCAATAGGTAGATAACCACTTTTTTGTCATGACTCAGACCAATAATATCTTGTTTCTATTATCACAACCATTGAAGAAGCATCTTTGAAAGAGCAGGCCAAATGTTCAACCACTTGAGATGACATGGATCAATCAAATGACTGGAAGGATCATCCCTTACAAAGATGGTTGCAGTTGAAGATGGAGACTTCAAACCAATTGATTCCTCTCTTTGGTGTCAAAGGTCTCCCCTTCTCACTTCCTCTTTGCTATATATATAACCCTTTGGCTAGTGAAAAAATACACACAGTGTATGGTGAATCCCTACTAGAATGATATCACATTTTTCATTTAAGCATTAAGTACTAGTTTATTTTATTTCAAGTTCTGATCAATTGTCTGAGTGTGTAAGAGATGTATAGTGAAAATAAGTGATGGTTTTCATCCTTATATCCTTTGTCCTTCATGCCTAAATAAGAGTTTTGGATCTAACTAGTCATACAGAGTGTGTCTAAGTGTATTGAATTTCTACATGTGTATTACTATTTTGAAATGTGCAAAGTTTTCCTTTCAATTTATTTTCCTTGTGTCATTTTACACATCTCACCTCTGTGTTGAAATACTTGTGTTAGAATCCTTAGAGATTGGGAATGGTTTGTGTGTTTTTATATATTGTGCATTAGAATATGACATTCATGTGGAAGATAATCTTGTTAAATCACCATTCTTAGAGTAGGTTTTTCCTTTCTACAATTTCTAACTCTTTTCCCTTCAAGAAAATTGGTTTAGACATATGTGGTTTACAGAGACACATTTAGGGAGCTAGTCCTTTTAAATCTAGAGGTTCATTTCCTCTATAGGTATACCCACATGCCTAGAAATGTCTTAATGTTGCCTAAATTTGGAAGAGGGTTAAACACTCTCTTCTTGGGTGTAAGATTTAGTGCTAACAAGACCTTAGTCTAAAAATCTATATGTTTGGTCCTTTTTATATCTTATGATTTACATAGGGTCAAAATTAATGTAGGGGATCTTTTATCTATTCTAAGCACAAGTCCAAATCATATTTATTAATAAAACTAAGACCTTAGGATAGAATTTTTTATGCAAAGTATGCATGTAGATCTAATGAACTGTGCTAATTTGGGCTCAGTTGATGAAAAAAATGAGAACAATGGTTGAAAATTTAAAGGACCTATTGAGCTCCATAATGGTGACAAGTATCACCATCATAGGAGCCTAGTATTAAGTTGAATGATGTGAGTGTCAATAGTCATAGAACATAGAATCCCTAAGTAGCTTCCAAGTGGCACACATATGAGCATCTTTTCAACACTAACTTATCCTAAGAGTAGAGTGAACCAAGAAATGACAAGTGTCGAGCTCTTAGGGAGTTAAGTCAAATTAATAGTCATGTAGACATATTTAATGTTCACATGAATGTCAAAATTAATCTCAAAGATAAAAGATTTAGGTTTAAATTTTGATGGTCAAGTGGATGTCATTGATGGTTATGAGGACATTTTTGACTGTCACATGAATGTCAAATTTAAACTCAACAATAAAACATTATAGATCCAAATTCTAACAGTTGCATGGACATCATTGAAAATCATGAGGATGTCATTAATGGTCATGTGGACAAAAAATTTAAGCTCATAAATTAGTTATTTAGATTTAAATGTTAGTGGGCATAGGAAGATCAATGGTCAACATTAAATAAGGTACAAGTAGATCGATAATGTGAGATCAAAATATACTATTCAAAGGTCCCAAAATAAGTGAGGGACTGCCAATTGGCATAAAAACATTTGAGTTATGACTATAAAGAGAATAAAGGCCCTATGGAGCTGCCAAATAGCATGCTCATGTTTCATCATGTAGAAGATCGAACGGTGTGAGTTGATAGTGGAATTTTCTAAGATTTAGACTCACTCAAGTTTTGAAATGTGTCCTAAAGGCAATAGTCATATTTCAAAAGATAGAAAATAGAATGACATAAACAAAGCATGTAGAAATTTAGACACTTGATCTATATTTAATGACATATATTGGGTCTCACAATTAAGCTAACACATGATCACACATGTATTATAACTAATCTAGTTTGTGAATATGAAAGTAAAGATTGGGTACCATAACATAAGAATGCTATAGTTACATGGCATCTCAAAGGTAAATTAAATTTAACACTATTAAATTTTTCAAGATAAGGACCCTATAAATCCTTCTAAAGGGGAATTCTATAAAGGCATGGGTAAGTATGCAATGCATAGTTTAGTTGGATTGGTCACAATTAATAACAATGCCACTAGTTATAAAACATTGGTAAAGTGGTACTTGTCTAGGAAAAATGTATGAGATCCATTTGAAAATGGATAATCTGAAAGCTCAACAGGTTGTTCCCACAACCTATAAAAGGAGGTATTATCATGCATTTTGATCTATAATTGTAAAAAGTGCCTTTATACACATGTACATGCTGCATAACTTTTGCAAAGGCTATTTTAAATTGATAACTTTAAGTAGACTCTTATATAGTTTTAGACCAAAGTTAGAACTTAAATTCTGATTATCACAAGTAGTGACCTTGCATGGACTTGGAGGATGAGGCAATCCCTTCCCAAGTCTATATAAACAATTGTAATCCAACTTAGATTTTGGTTAGATAATTTTAAATACAAGAGCAACATCAATTTTGATCATCAAAAAATGTGTTTGTGTATTTTCTTTCCAATTTTTATGTAATTAGTTATTACTTTGTTTGGTTATATGTTTCAATAATATTTAGTGTGTAATAGCTGTGAATGGATTCTTGATTATTCTGATTCATGTACTGATTTGTAGATGTGCAATAGCTATTGAAAGATTGGTGAATTATATTGATTAAGATATTCAAGTTGTTTGATTCATAATTATTAATGTGCATTAATGCTTTATTTGATGTAGTTTCTATGTGTGTGCAAAAGGTGCCTTAGATAGTTCACTAGCCCAAACCATAATCTCCTGAGTAAGGGAGTGCAACAACTACCCTAAAATTAGAAACCTTTATTTGAGACCTATGAATTTCCTACATCAATATTTTCTTAGACTTATTAGTTGTGTCTAATTGTGTGTGTGTAATTGATTCTAGTAATAGGCATAGGTTTCATGAGCACTTGTCCTATTAGAAACTAGCCATAGAAATGATTCTTAAAAACCATAGAGCCTTATTTTATACCTTACCCTTCCCTCCTTTTTGAGTTTGTTTTGAGATATACCCACTTTAGATTAGAATCGAACCATCCATCCAACTCACCTATAGATTTACTATCCTTTAGGGACCACCCCTCTTTCCAAAAAACCTTGTCAACAACTTGCATGCCCTACCAACTATTCTATAAAAAGGTTATTCAAACTACATACCTACAACTCATGCCTTAGAGTGGAGTTTATCTCCATTGATATCCTAAAATGTTAGAGGCTACCTTGTTATGTTGTGGTGTGCATAAAACATAATTCAATAGTTAATTTTTACTAGAAGGAGGGTTAAACATCTGACTATCATTAACACAAGAGAGCTCCCTGGTGAAAATTGCCAAAAAACCAAAAAAAATCATAAAACTTAGAAAACTACAAAAAAAATTGAGAATAGATTGGCTTCACAAATCACTTATAGATATCTAGGTATTCAACATGATCTTACTAATGACCTATTGTATACCTTCCTAGGTTCCATAACAATGACCCAAGAGTTGTTGAAGAGCATCTTGTTGCCTACACATATGTTATGCATGTAATGGATATAAAACTTGAAGATGTAATCTATAGGTTATTCCCATTCATTCTAGGAGAAGAAATGAATGATTGGTTAGGAGAGTTGGCACCTAGTTTTATTACTAGTTAGAGTGATCTTGAGGAACATTTTTTGATTCGATTTGGTCCAAACATTGATGTTCATGATTTAAAAAATATTTTAACATATTATATGAGGTTATCTATAGTAGGTATGTTAGATATGAATTATATAGAAGTTGTCCAAAGAGAAAGCTTGTTATTGTGCCCAAACATGAACATAGTGAAAGGGTTTCCTTTTAATCTAGGCACTATGCACAAAGAGGAAGAAGAGATCCTAGATGAAGAGCATCTTACAACCATTAATGAAGAAATTATAATGTTATAGGAGAAATTGAGATGCCAACAACAAAAAGAGGAATTTGTCAAGCTAGGAAAATTAGATCATGTTGATTCCATCCCTGTATTTGATGAGATAATTGAAGAAGGGAATAATGAAAATGAGGAAAGTGTCAATTTAGAAGAACATTATCAACCTTTGCAATAGCTCTATGACATATAAATTTCTCAAGTAGAGGATTAATTACTTTGCCTTAAAAAAGAAGATATTATCTATGAGGATGGTGTTGATGACTCTTATGACTCCTAGTTTACATCAAAATATATATCAGAAGACTTTTTAAATGATTATATTCTTGACTTCTTCTCCTCTGATCATACAAGATTCAATGTTGAGATTTTAGATTATGTTATGCTTGAGGTAGGTACATATTTTATAATGAGGAAAATGAAAAAGGTTGTTCCTTTCCCCTAATAATTTGAAATATATTTATAAGTTCCTTTTCAATGAAATTAATTCACATAGGTGCTAATTCCTTGATTTGATAGATGATGCATTCAATTTAGTGCCTAATTCTAACGTGCAAGATACTATAGTTGATGATGTGATTGACTAGGAACCCTAGTGTGTGTGGACATCAACATCATTTAACATCAAAGTAAAGACCTTTGATTACACATATGATGCCTCTAAAGTTGCATATATTCTAGAGCATAACTATTCAAAAGAATCAGATCACTCAGATGGCAATAATCAAATTTTCAATTCAAAAGAACAACAAAAAGATTAACAATAGGTAGTGGATGGGATGACCCCTATTAATCCAAAGGTTAATTTTTAAAAGGTCCCAGATCAGACCAAAACCTACACCATCATGTAGGGTCCATTGAGACCTTTTTAATGGTATGTAGCATGCAAAAAATGGAACTCATATGCTCCTTGTGTAGCTAGTCAAAGTTCCAGTCAAGCTGGTCAACATTGCCAAATATGGTCAAATTAAAGAAAATGACCATTATGGAATAATTTAAAATTATTAACATGGCATAGATATTATTTCAATATTTTTGGCAAATTTTATGATTTGAAAAATGGAGTTCATATGTGCAAGTTATGGCCAGTCAAAGTTATCGTCAAACCTAGTCAACAAGATGATGTGGCAGAAATATGGACCAATTAAATGCTAGCACGTGGAAAAATCAGCATGGGACATGTGGGAAAATTTTAAAGTGACACATGGAATAGATGTGGAATCATTTAAAATATTTAAATATTAAAATTTGGAAATGTTTCCACATTCACAGATAAAGATAAATTTATCATCCCTTTTTTATGTGGGATATGGATAAAGCACTAATACGTTGCCTATGGGATTCAAACCCTACCAAATTTAGAAAAAATATAAGTTCCCCACCATTGAACTTGTGGGTCTCAATCACTATATAAAGTGCACAAAATTGTATTTGAAGTAATGTATTTTCTGTGAAGACAATGTAGGCTTAAGGACTAGTCTTCACTCTTCCTTAGTTTTGAGGTATTGGGAGGCATTTTTAAAATTCAGAGTAAACTAGAGATTTGTTCTAGACTTTGATCTAGTTTCAACCATATATGGAGTGTAAATATTTGAGGCCATATTATTCACCTTTTAATGACTTAAATTTAAGCATTGTAGATTGTGTAATGTCCAATATAGTGACCAGTCTACATATATTCCAAGTTTTGAGATACTTGGAGAGGGTTTCACATCTCAGTGTAAACTAGGGGTTTGTCCTAGACTCTGATATTATTTTAATGGTGTGTTTAAATATATGTGATTATTTTTAAGGATATTTTATAATTTTTTAATCAAGACTTTTTGGTAGAAATCCATAGGATTGCGAAATTGTATTGTCAGCAGAGGATTGGAAAATTTATTCATGGTCTGGAGCTTTCCAAGAATTTAGATTTGTTGCCAAAATTATAAGTAGTCTTAGAGTATCCATTTGAAAATCATGATGGAATGCCATGTACTCACTTTTTATGAAAATGGATTGGTTCATACTATAATTAAACTCAAAGATGTAGGTATTGTCAAACTCTATAATCAACTCTTGTGCAGTGCGGAGATGTGCTTGTCGTGAGTTGATTTTTGTTTGTGCGTTATTTTCCACATTTTTATTAATTTTTTTGATTAATAATTATTGAATACATAATTAAATTTAACATGAAATTAAGATCCATTATAAACTTTTTGCATGGAAATAAGTGTCAGTTTATAGATCAAGTTTGGTATCATAGTAGTTAATATGCTAGGTTAGCTTTTTATTGTGTAGATTTGATATCAGTTTGGTATCTAGTATTATTGAAAACTTTATGGGACTATTAATATTCCATTTTTAGTGTGAATTTTGTGGAATTAGGTTGTTTATAGGGAACAAGAAGGCATGGGCAAAGCCTTAAAAATAGAGAGGCTTAATCAGCTTGAAGTAATTACCCAACAAATCTAGGAAGAGAATGATTTATTAAGAGCTCATTTTTACTCCTTGGGAGAGGAGATTGTCCACTTAAAATTAGAGATGCAATACAACAAGCCAAGGATGATCTCTTGGCATAGATTTATGATGAAGAGAAACAATTGCCTTGTATTATAGATGTGGGCACTATGACTGATGAGTGCACTATATGTTGTTCATTTGGTAATCCCTTTCATGTAGTTTTAGATGTTTTACATATTTCTTTTGGTAGTTTTGAGAAACACACTAAGGGTATTGGATCTAAACTATTATTAAAAATGGGATTTGATGGAAGAGGCCTTGGAAAGAATGGTCAAGGTATTGCTAACCCAATATAGGTAGAGCATAAACCTTGCCATGCAAGATTGGGTTATGATAGTGAGAAAATGGATATTGGAGAGAGTTCCTCCATTACTGAAAGAGGAAAAACTTCTAATAGCTAAGATCCAAGGCCACTAGTAGAGTAGAATTCTTCCCTACGAAGGAATAATGAGTAGTGTAAGAAATCAGGTAAAAGAGGTATTTAAATTCCACCTCCTCATTCTTACACTATAAAAAACACCAATAGGAATGTGAATTCCAAGATTTTTGATTCCTCTTTACCATTTAAGCAATTTGGTTTTGATATTTAGAAGATGTTGCATTCTTTTCCTTATACATTTTTTAGATTGAATAACCATTGTGCCACATATTGTTGGAAAAGATAAGCTTTGTTAAAGTAGTATACAGGTGCTAAAGACCATTCTCATACTAACAAAGTGAGAAATGGTAAATGGGTGACCTCACCTAAGAAGAGGGATGTCTACACACATTGTCATGTGAGTGGACATCAGGTTGAGAAGTGTTGAAAACTTCAACCATCCCACCATCCTGGTAATGGTAAGAAGAATATGGTTTATAAACCTATTGATAAGGTAATTAATGAAGTTTTTATTCAATCAACCCATGCAGATGCTAGTAAATCCACTAAGGAAATTAAACACCCTAAATAGGAGAATCTGTTAAAGAGGGTTAGTAAATAATTTTTTAATTTCATGCTATCATGATTAGTGGATTGATATATGCATTTACATTTTAAAGCATTATTGGGATTCCTATTGTATGTTGACAAAGGAAATTTGTCTTGCTACTATGGTGGGAACACTTCAAGATAGGTTTATCATGTAAAGTTTTTAATTCTCACACTTGTATTTGAAAATCTCTATTTTTGGAATCTCCAATATTAGTTTTATGAGTTTCTTATTGAATTATCTAACTCATTGATCAACTTGGGGGATTGATAATAAGTTGTTGGAAATGATTCAGTTTTTCTATAGTATTTGTTTCAGAATAACTGCTATTTTGAGATGCATCTATTTGTGGCATGTGTATAATTAGATGCATTTGTAAGACCCTATTGGGCAATGTTTGAAATGATAGACATTATACACTATTTTTTATTTACATAATGGTTTAGCATATTAAGACCCATGTTTGGGTAGTGTATTGCGACATGGTCACAAAAATCAATGTATTTTGTTTCCATTAATAAACTTGTCTTGTAGTTACATTGGTGATTGTTGTAGTGTTTGGTAATTCACCACTTACAGGATGTGATAGTGAGAAAAAAAATTGATAAATTGTGACCTTATTGGTAGTTGTAGGATTTAGTATAAATCATGCCTTGTTTCTAATATTATTACATTTTTGAGTTATGAATCATATTTTACCACTATTATCTCTATGCTATGATTTAGGTTCTGTACTTGATATGTTGTAGAAGACCATTTAGTAGTAGCAGAGGAGATCACTAGGCTTATCTATGTAGAGGCTCTTGTGAAGCTATGTAGCAGAGGAAGCCATCACATACTAGTTTTGTGTAGAGGCTATTGATGGCCATGCAGTAGAAATGAAATTGTAAAAGATGTGATCAATCAGTTGTTCTAAGTAGATGCAATTGTGGAACTTGAGTAGACTGATAAAGACCCATCAAAATTATTTAGAATCGACTAGAATTTTAGAGGATCAATATAGCTTTTAGTTGTATTAGTTTTGGAGACCATATAGTCCACTACAGAGATCTTCATGAGACAATATGAAGTACCAAATTTAGTACCATCTTTTGGTGGACCAAAAGCCTTCTCAATGGGAGGATTGATCTAGAGGTCAATTTAGAAAAGGTCCCAGATTAGACCAAAATTACACAATCATGTAGGTTCCATTGAGACCTTTCCAATGGTATGTGGAATGCAAAAAATGGAGCACGCATACTCCTTGTGTAGTTGGTCAAAGTTCTAGTTAAGCAAGTCAACATTGATCAAAGATGGTCAAACTATAGAAAATGAACATTATGGAACAATTTTAAATTAGTTCCATGGTGTAGATCTCATCTTAATATTTTGGGCACATTTTATGGTTTGAAAAATGGAGTTTGTATGTGCAAGTTATGGCTAGTCAAAGTTATGGTCAAACCTAGTCAACACGATGACGTGGCAAAAATGTAGACCAATTAAATGTTGGTACATGGAAAAATAAGCATGGGACATGTGGGAAAATTTTAAAGTAACATGTGGCATAGATGTTGAGTCATTTAAAATCTTTAAATATTAAAATGTGGAAACATTTCCACATGCACTGATAAAGATAAGTTTATCATCCCCTTTTATGTGGGATATGGATAAAGCACTAAAACATTGCCTATGGGATTCAAAACCTTGCCAAATTTGGAATAAAAAAAGTGCCCCACCATTGAACCCATGGTTCTCAAGCACTATATGATGTGCATGAAATTGTATTTGACGTAATTTATTTTCTATGAAGACAATGCAGGCTTAAGGACTAATCTTCACTCTTCCTTAGTTTTGAGGTATCGAGAGGCATTTTCAGACTTCAGAGTAAACTAGAGATTTTTTTTAAAATCAAATATGGTTCCAAAAATATATGTAGTTTTAGTATTTTAGTCTATTTGATGTAATTTTTAGTGCCTCAAAGTGAAGCATTGCAGATTGTGTAATGTCCAATATAGAGACCAGTCTACATATATTCCAAGTTTTGAGAGACTTAGGGTTTCACATCTCAGTGTAAACTAGGGGTTTGTCCTAGACTCTAATAATATTTCAATGGTATGTTTAAATCCTTGTGATGATTTTTTAAAGACCATTTTATAAGTCCATATTCAATGCTTTTTGGTGGAAATCTATAAGATTGCAAGATTGTATTGTCAGCAGAGGATTGAAATATCTGTTCATGGTCCAAAGCTTTCAAGACTTCAGATCTATTGCCAAAATTATAAAAAATCTTAAAGTATTCATTATAAAATCATGAGGAAAGTCCATATACTTAATTTTTATGAAAATGGATCGGTTTTTACTATAAGCAAACCCAAAGACATAGGCATTGTCGAACTCTATAATCAACTCTTGTGTAGTGTGGAGATGTGCTTGTCATGAGTTGATTTTTGTTTTTAAATTCCTTTCCACATTTTTATTAATTTTTTTTATTAATAATTATTGAATTCATAATTAAATTTAACAATAAATTAATATCCATTTTAAACTTTTTACACATAAATAAGTGGCAGTTTATGGATCACCTATGGAATTAATAATTAATGAATCTCTCACTCCTGCAATCAGAAAAAGTGAGCCCCAAGTAAGCAAAATTTTTATTCATAAATTGGAAATTCAAGATATGATTCATTCCAATAGTGAAGGCCACACTCAAAATGGGAGTTTAGATGAAGTTTTTGAGGGCAATGTTGCTCATGATTATACTTATGATTTTAATTCTATCTTTGTGGACCTTCCCCATAATGAGTTCATAGAGGATGATGACTTTCAAGACTGTAGGTAAGATATAATATCCATTTTAGGAGACACTTTGGATGATTTATTTATTTATTTTTTATTGGATGTCCCATTGAGTAACCCTAATTTATTATTCTACAATATGAGGGAAAGGCTCAAAATTCTACTGAATGAATACAAGGATGCCCTTACCCATCTCAAAACTTTAATGGGGAAAACCTTGTTATTACCAAAGAGTGAGAAGCATACCAAACAAAGTTTCCAAATCCATCCCTCATCTTGTTTGGGTTTTCTTTATAGTAGTAGGTTAGGTTTCTTGTTTTCTATCAGTGTGTTCATTAGATAATTTATTGCTTTCATATATTAGTTTCTTGTTTTCTATATTAATCTTTCCTACTTTCAGTATTTTTCTTTCTTAGATTAGATTCCTACTTTCTTAGTTTAGATTTCCTAATTTCATAGATTAGTTGTTTGTTTCTTTTTCTAACAATCAAAATTGTGTTTTCTCTAACTATGACCAAGTTAAAATCCAAACCAACTAAGCTTATGACTTGTAGAAAAGAGGAAAAAATAAAAATTAGGCAATTTGGGATTAGTTTATATATTAGGTGTATTTTTGTGTTTTTGAGTCTTTAGGGTAATTATAAATGGTGTCATAATTAAATACTTTTTCTAGGCATGTGGAATTTTCTTTGAGAGTACTTCAAAAAAATTTATAAAGTTTTCTTGTTTTATTGGATCAAATGCACTTATCACATTAAATACCTGTTGGAAATGACAATTTTGGGTATATGTGTAGTTGGAAGGGATGTTATAGTAATGATTTTTTATATAATTATACCAACTCATTGGGGTTTTATCTCTTCTATTTTCCATTCAAGAACAAAATAATAAAAGAAAAATCAAAATAAGAAGGAACCAATAAGTTGAAAAGATCAAAAGAAAATCTAAAGAAAATAACAAGGCTCACATTATGAAATAAGGTCAATTTACCATGCATCATGATCAAAAGAAAATAATGGAAAGAGAAGAGAAAGAGACCAAGTTATCTCTATTAGGGCTATGGACAGTTGGTTGGTAGTAGAGAAATGCCTAAGCTCCCCTTGTTTTTGAGATTTAAGAGATACTGAAATGAAACCTATAGCTTCATCAAGCCTTTGAAAACTCATCACAACAAGGGTTAAATGAACTACATATTTTGACACAAACAAATCCAATAATTAGAAAGCAAGTATGTTGTGTGAATGAAATTAAGAGTCTCTTTCATGTTTTTGATTTAAGTATTCTTTTGTGACACACTTCATGATTGATTTAATCATTGCTAAACAGAGTTTTGGGTTCTTGAATACTTAGGAGTATTCCCCTTGTGAGTTGTTATTTATTATACCCAACATCCCCATTCTTTCCATAAGAAATGGGGACCCACATTTTTTTGGATTATGGTCTTAAATTTGAGCCCCTCTTCTATATGTTTATCTGGGAGAAGATTGATTATTGGCCTTTTCATATTTTGGCAAAATGACATTGGCATCATGTTTTCATAGACTAACCTTGTTAATACTTTTTGGGAGTCTCTATATGGTTCTATGTTTTTGAAATTATCTTTTTTAGACTTATCTTTATAGGATTTGGCCTTTAAAACTTTTATTTTACAAGAATTAGCCTTTAGGTTTACTGTGTTAGACATTTTATCCACAATAATTTCCCTGTGATAATTCCCCCTTGCCAATTTGTTTGAAGCAATTGAGCTCTATTGAATTTATCTTCATTAGATTTTTTCTTTATTAGACTTTTTCTATTGGACATTTTATTTGATAGAATTTAATCTTGTTGAAATAGAAGGGTTGGAACATAACCTTCAAAATTTTTACCATAGGCATTTTTCCCAATAAACATACCCTTCAAACTTTTTAGCACGGCATTTTTTTGATGAAATAGAACCTTCAGACTTTTTATCATGGGCACTTTGCCCTACAATGTAGACCCTTCAAAATTTTTACAGTTACTCTTTGACCTCTTTTATAGAATTTTTCCTAATAGAATTACCCTTTGGCCCTTTTTGAAATGACCCTTTGGACCTAATGCACTTACATTTCAAGATTTTTATCCCAAGCATTTTGCCCTACAAGAATTTTGTCTTGGACTAATTATTTTGGGCCTTTTTCCTAGACCAATTCTTTTAGAATTTATGTCTCAAACATTTTGTTTGATGAAAATAAACTATGGGCTTTATGTCTTGGACATTTTGTCTGACAAAAATGTACATGCTTCAAAATTTATGTTTTAGACATTTTATTAGATAAAAATAAGGTCTTCAAGCATTTTGTTGTGGGTTTTTTGTAAATACTGGTCCCCAATAAAAAATCCTAGAATAATTCCCCCACATAAAATGGCTAAAATAATTCACCCACATAAAATGACTGAAATAATACCCTATTGCCAAGATCAATAAAACAAAAATCTTTCAGAATGGTTAAGTGGTACCCCTACTTAGAGAGCATTTTAATATGTTTTGAGCTTAATTTAAGATTTTATCTTAGGTTGTAATTGTATTTTATTAATAATATGACCTAAGGCTAAAAATATATATGCTTGGTCCTTTTTATATCTTATGATTTAAGAAGGGTCAAAATTAACACAGGGGCTATTTTATATATTCTACGCCTAGGTCCAAATCATATTTATTAATGCAACTAAGACCTTAGGCTAGATTTTTTTATGCAAGGTACTTTATATTAACTTATGTTTTTTATTTATGCATGTATATCTAATGAACCATGTTAACTCAAGTTTGATTGATCAAATGAAGTGAGAGCAATGGTTGAAAATTCAAAGGACTTGCTGAAATATACAAGGATGATAAGTGTCACCATCATAGGAGCCCTGTATAAAGATTGAATAATGTTAGTGTTAACAGTCATAGAGCATAGAAGCCCTGAGCAACAACTAAGTGGTACACATATGAACATCTTTTCAATATTAGCTTATCCTAAGAGTAGAGTGAACCAGGAAATGATAAGTGTCAAGCTCATAGGGAGTTAAGTTTACTTAATAATTATGTGGACATCTTTGATGTTTTTGAAAACATAAAAATTAAGCTTAGAGATAAAGGTTTGGGTTTAATTTTTTGATGTTCACATGGATGTCATTGACAATCATGAGGATGTCTTTGATGGTCGCATGAATGTCAAATTTAAGCTCAATAATAAAACATTATAGATCCAAATTTTGATGGTCACATGGATGTCATTGATGTTCATGAAAATATCAAATTTAAGGTAATAAATTAGTCATTTATATTCAAATGTTAGTGGTCCTAAGAAGATCAACAGTCAACGTTAACTGGGGTATAAGCAGATTGATGGTGTGAGATCAACATGGACTATTCAAAGGTCCCTAAATAAGTGAGGGAATACCACTTAGCATAAAAAAATTTGAGATATGATTATAAAGAGAACATAGGCTTCATAGAGATACCAAATGGCACACTCACATTCCATCATATAAAAGATCAAATAGTGTGAGTCGACAGTGGACTTTTCCAAGATTTAGACTCAATCATGGTTTGACATGTGTGCCAAAGGCAACAATCATATTTCAAAAGTTAAAAAATAGAATAACATAAATAGAGCATGTAGATATTTGGACACTTGAGCTATATTTAATGATAGACATTAGGTTTCACAGTTAAGCTAACATATGAACATGCATGTCTTAAAACTAATCTAGTTAGTGAATATGAAAGTAAATATCAGGCAACATAACATAAGAAGGTTGTAGTTACATGACATCTCAAAGGTAAATTAAAGTTAGAACTATCTAATATTTCAACATAAGGACCCTATATATATTTCCAAAGGGATATCTACAAAGGCATGGGCAAGCATGCAATGCATATTTTAGTTAGATTGGTCACAACTAACAATAATGGCACTAGTTCTAAAAAATTGCTAAAGTGGTACTTGTCGAAGACATATATCTAAGATCCATTTGAAAATGGATAATCTAAAATATCAATAGGTTACTCCCACAAACCTATAAAAGGAGGTATTGTCATACAATTTGAGCTATAATTATAAAAAGTGACTTTATACACATGTACATGTTGCATAACTTTTACAAAGGTTATTTTAAATTGATAACTATAAGTAGACCCTTATATGGTTCTAGACCACAGTTAGAACTCAAGTTCTAACTATCACATGCAGTGACCTTGCGTGGACTTTGAGGATGAGGTGACCCCTTCCCCAAGTCTATATAAACAATTATAATCCAACTTCAATTTTGGTCAAATAATTTTGAATACAAGAGTAACATCAATGTTGATCATTAATGAATGTGTTTGTGGATTTTATTTCTAATTTTTATGTAATTAGTTGTTACTTTCTTTGGTTGTATGTTTCAATAATATTTAGTTTACAATATCTGTGAATGGATTTTTGATTATTTTGATTGATGCAGTGATCTATAGATGTGCAAAAAATATTGAAAGATATGTGAATTATATTGATTAAGATAAATCAAGTTGTTTGATTCATAATTCTGAATGTGTATGACTGCTTTCTTTGATGTAATTTTCTGTGTATACAAAAGCTACCTCAGACACTTCACTAGCCCGAGTCATAATCTCCTGAGTAAGAGTGTGAAATAACTCCCCTAAAATATTAACCTTTATTTGAGGCCTATGAATTTCTTGCATCAATATTTCCTTAGAATTTTTATCTATATTTGATTGTGTGTGTATAATTACCACCACCAAATGTATAGGTTTTGAGAGCACTTGTCCTATTAGAAACTAACTATAAAATTGATTCATAAAAGCCATAGAGCCTTTTTTTTGCCTTACCCTTCCCTCCTTTTGAGAGCTACCTAATTTAGATTAGAAGCCAACCATCTATCCAACCCACCTATAAAACCAACGTCAACATACCTAATTAAGATAACTAACCCATGACAGTTGGCCACCACTACACCAAGATTTGTAATTAAGTTCAAGAAGGTGGTGAAAAGACATATACAATATATGGAAGGCCAATAGTTAGGTTAGATTGTTAATAATGTGGTATCTCAAAGATTTTAATAGTTTTAAAGTAGTTTTGGCAATAAAATGAAAAGTGGACGCATAAAAAAAATTGATTAGCTAAAGAGATAGTTACTCACTATAAATAATTGATTGAAGATAAATCACACATCCTATACACCAAACATCCATATCAAGATGATTTACAAAATCTAATATTAATTTCAAAGAGAAAATTCATGTGCATACAGTCAATGCATTCAAAGGAGGTAGTGACATAACTTTGGACACCAAAAATCTATAAAAGAAAGGGATGGATAATGATAAAAAATTACATACTCTAGCTAACCTGATATTTCTACAATCAACCTTTCAATTATTTACTTCTAAATAAATTTTGCACTAGAGTACAATTCCTTAGATAATTCATTAGCTTCACTCATTCATCCAATCATACACATATGTCAAATATTGATCTTACTATCTGATGCTTAGAAGGAGGAAATTAGAATAGGGATAGGGATCTGATAAATGAAGTACAATGATCTAAAACACTTTAATTTAATTGATAGGGTAGAAGTTACTTTATTTTATCAAAAAGCTTAAGGAGCATCACAACCAAGAATTTTAACACTAAAACATCCACTCTATTGTTTTGACACTGAAAGGTTACTCAAGGTACCTATATTTGGCTAGTTAGATGAAGACATGATGACATTACTCAGTTGTTACAACCAAAGTGCTATTAATTTATCTCAAAATATTACCATCTAGATCAATGTGCACTCATTGTCAAGAGCAACTAACCTTCCCAATCTTGGAAAAAATATAATATAACTCTATAATGCCACCACTTCACTTAGATATCATAAAACAATACACCACTAAGGCAAGCAGAGGAACTCCTATTGATTCAATAACAGATGCTTCACTATGCATCATGGTCTAGTGTATTACTAAAATATTTGGCAAACCACAAAGCATGCAAATCAAACAATAAGAGGCATCATTGACATTACTTAATGACAAAGTTGCATGAAGATTTCAATTGGCCCAAATTTTTAGTTATCGAGCTTACCAAAAATATCAAAAAGGTAATTACAAAAACTACACAAACCTTTTAATATCAATTCTTGGTGCTATTATTGTGTTTTACTCTGAGGAAGTCTCTGCTAGGGCCAATAAATGTCACTACTAATTTTTGGCCTGATAATGCCTTTAAAAGTATTGCATGAACCAAAAATAGTTAGTATTATGAATAATTGGGGTGGTTTAACACATGGTGGATAGAAGCCCTCATGCTAATTTGATCACATCCCAAGATTTTATAGGATGTTATGTAGTATTTGGGTCAACATGTATCTATTAAAAAGCTACATACTAGCATACAGATAAAGGTATATGAGTTAGATGACCCAACTATCACCCTGATTCTATTCTTCATTTTGTTGGTCAATGTAAATTCTAAAGTCTATCAATAAAAAGCCTTAATTAAAAGGTCTGTACTTCCATTATAAACCATCCCTCCATAGGCCTAGAAATAATAGGCATAGTAAGTACTTGCATAAAAAATCATACAATAACCACAATCATAAGCTTCAGCATAGCCAAAAAAAGGAATGAGGAAAACACCTATGTGCAGAGCCTCACCACCTTCATTAAAGAAAAAAACCTAGTAAGTGAAGTCATGGCTCAATCACCCCATGGTTCCATGAATATTTGTTGAGTGTGTCCTACTTGAGATGGGGGTAGAATAAAAAGAAGTGATTCAATCAATGTTGGACAATATAGGTACTGAGGTGTATGATGTAAAAGAGGAAAATGAGTTATTTTAAAAAGTAGTTCACACTTACCAAGTGTAAAATTAGGTAAGGTAAGACATTTGTTTTGATATCACTTAATCACCTACTTCTATTATTGTTGAAACTGTAGGATAGGAAAAAACTTGATAGAAATTGGAAGCATAAATATTTTCAACATAACCAATTGTAGGATCATTAGTTGCACATGTCATAGACTTATCTCTAGAAGATATCCCCACACAAATCTTATTCAGTCAACCACATGCAAATTATACTATGAATCCCTCATAAATAGTGTGAAAAATGATGGTATCTTTTAGTTCACCTATAAAATAAATTACTGAGTAGCCAAATCAACAACCTCAACCTCAAGGAGTGAAGAAATAAAAGAAGACACTCAAGCCTTCAACCAAATATATAAGAAATAAAATGGTACAAAAAGAATAACTGGACACAATAAAATCATCTGAATAGATTAAATCAGATGAGAGCATTGAGTAAGATGAGGAACCCATGGATACAACCATGCCTAGATAAGAGGAGGAACAACAACCTGAGTAGGGAACACTTGAGCCTAAGGTGAGATAATAAGAATAAAGCATTGAGTAATCACAAGTAAAATTAGTCATGTTGCCATCAACACAATAATAAGATGCACATAGTCCACAGTTAAAGCAAAAATATGTATCTATGTAGCAATAAAATAAAGCTAAGGAAGTAGAGGTTGCACATAAGAAAGTTGAGGAAGTTGAAGCCAAAAAGAAGAAAGATGACAAAGCTAAAGTTGCATGTAGGTAGGCTGAAGAAACAAAGGCAAATAAGAAACAATAAGAAGAATAGCAAAATAAACAACAAAAGGCTAATGCCTCATAGACACAACAATAGGAGCAAGTAACCAAAGCTAAAGTCAAAGCTTAAGTTGAATCTAAAGCCAAAGCGAAGGCTAAGGCTAAAACATAAGCTAAATCTAAGGTTGATGTAAAAGCCAAAGCCAAATCCCAAGTTGAAGCTCAAACAAAAGCAAAAAAAGAATCTAAAACACAAGCTAAAGCCAAGAATAAGGCTAAGGCAGAAGAACCAACTAAGGCTAAGGAGCTCAAGGATGCACAAGTCCAAGTAGAGGTAGCATATATTAGTCATACCAAGGGAATTGAAGAATCAATGTAGCTTCCTAGTCAATAGCTATGGGATGTTCCTTCTACATCCACCTATAAAAAAACCTTCTTACTTCCAATTTCTTAGTTTACACATGATCCTGTGACATCTAGCACTACATCCATGGTACTTGTCACCACTTTAATGGAAACATTGTTAGTTAGACATAACCTAGTTTTCGCTCTCCAAATAGATTGAATGAGTAGCCATTTTCTAAGAATCCATTGCTTAGAGGGCTTTGGATTTGGAGCAACAAGTTATGAGGCTATGATATGAAAAGGCTAAAATAAGGAGAGGTTGATGAATGTAAGGTAGTTAATTAATAAATCCTATCCCACCTTACTTACACAAGTACTAAGTGATAAGGTTATGTCAAAAGATAAACAATTCATAGCACTATTGAGAATATTTATAAAGAGATGGGGAGCTACATAAAAAGTTTTGGAATTTCACACATAAGGATATGATCTTAAGACAAAAACAAAGACCATGTGATAACTCCTTTAGGAATATTAGTAGGTCCTAAATACTACTACAACATAGGCCAAGAAACTATCCTAGGATACACTCAACTGCGGATAACATTTGAATCAATCACTAGTTGTTACATAACCTACATTTATGATTATTGACAAAGATAAAGGCATGCTAGAGGATTAAATGTAAACTATAGAGAAAATTAGTGGTGCACTCAAATAACTATTAGATTCTAGAGATGTTTTTGTATAGAATATGCAAGTATGGAATCATGAAATGATGTGTAATACTTTCGTAGTTGTTTAAACCCAAAGGGCAAAAAAAATATTAGACGGTCTCATCTTGGACATTTAGCATAAAAAATTAAATGCTAAGGTGTTATTTACAATCATAGAAGATGAAAACCTAAAAAATTGGATGATGATTTAGGTACCAATACACATTCTACTTGAAATGGTATGTGAAGTACTTACTGATTGGAAAATGCTCAAGTAAGATCTAGCTCAAGTCGATCCAATAATTTTACAGATAAAAAATGAGCCCTATTTCATTCCTCCATAGCTTCTGCAAATAATATAGGAGAGGGAAATCTAGGCATAAGGATAATATTTATAGCTACCCTTGGTAGTGGATACATCAAGATCCATAGGGATTATAACTACTTAGCAATAACAAAATCCATAGACCTCTAGAAAAGCCTCCTCCCAGTGATAACAATAAGGTTTATGATCTATAATTTTGTAACTTATAGTAGATTCACATTTTTTTTAGATAGTCTAAACATTAGGAGTGGGGATAAATTGGTTAAAAATACATAAAGGGCGACCACTGGTTATGATAGTCTATTGAAAACTTGAAAGGGTAGTAGGCTAGTATGTTAGTTAAAAACCTAGAAAGGCAGATAAATAGTGCACAAAGGGTGAAAAATGATAAATGACATCTAAAGTAAACACTATGACTTCTATCTAAGACTTATCTTTCTAGTTCATATTCAAATCAACTTGCACCTTTGTCTTAGAATGAGACAAATAATTAAGTCTGGGAAAGTTTTGAACGTATAATGGAGCTTGCTAAAACCATGAAGTATATAAGATAAACACATGTGAGTAGTGTTTGATTTTGTATTTTTTATAGTTTTGTATGTATTCAACCTTGAAACTCTAATCGGATAATTAGAGAATGTGAAGAGTCTTTCATTTTGTTTCTCAGAAGGTTAGAAGGTGAAGAGACATTAAGATTGTAAAATACTATAAATAGTACTTTGATGTAATAGAATCTAGTTTGATGTGTTGATAGAGATTAATAGCTATTGTCATGTTATAGTTTTCCCTTATTTTCTTGTAAGTATGGTGTATGTGCATTCAAATACTCTATTTTGCTTTATTTTATAATCTGATATAATAAAAATTATGGTCTTATTCTATTATATATCTACTTCTTCCTACTTTTCAATCTATTTGAAGATGTCATTGATGGATTGTACTAATTCTATCTCACTGGCACCTTTTTTTACTCTCAAATAAATCTATCCCTATAATTATCATGTTCTGGTGTAATTCCAAGAACCTTTACTAATATATGTATGTATGTATGTATGTATGTATGTATATATGTATGTATATATGTGTACACACACACACATATCCTTTTAGAAAATATCCCACATTAAATAACTTAGGCCAACCATAGGGATACATTTAATTTATAAATTAGATGATTTTTAGGATGCTTGACACTTATGTTGGGATAGGAAACTTACATCAATGTAGACATCTGATTAAGACACAAATATCCAAGCAACTAAAAAATAAGCACATATCCAAAACTTGTAGAGACATAAGATAAGTAAGTTTATATCATTATAAGTAGGACAAAAGGTATGAGTCATTATAATAGCATTGGTTGGACTAAGAGATAATTAATAGGCATAGAGAGATAGTGTATGTGAATCTTTCAGCAACATAAAAGGTCTAGAACTGAGAGGAATAACTAAAGTCTATATTTTCCAAGTGTACAAAACTAAGGTGCTATATAATTCAAAAATAATGTCTACACCTTTTGGTGAGAACCATCCTTTTTATGCCATTCCATTATAACAATCTTCACTTTGGGCATACCATATGATTTAGGTGTTTAGGCAATTTGGCTATATGAAAAACATTGCCAATTTGGTATTCATTATGGCCTTATTCGGTAATGGTAAAATGGGAGGATATTTGAGGAGGTGATGTAGACAAAGTAGATTCAATGGTGCTTAGATCTACATAATTTGACTTAGGGGGTTGAAAGGCTACATCTTTATCCTTTTAAGGTACATTCTCTAAGCCTAGATGGTAATTATAGCTCTCATACACCACTTTAAAATGTTTATAGTACTGATACAACTATGAATAGCCAATAATGGTAACCTCTAAGCCTAAATAGGGGAATTTAATGCACTAATGTAGAGTGGAAGGTACTATGCATAATTCATGTATCCAATTTTCCCAAGGAGTAAGTTATACAAAAACTCTAGATCGAGAACATGGTAAAGGGTATCATGGTTTAGAGGCCTAACAAAAATAGGCAAGCAAATGGTGTCCTGAGATTCTCTCCTCATTATCATATGCTTCAATAGTAGTGGTGTTTGGTTGAAGATCTATTGTAGTGTAGTCCAAATTCTTAACCAACCTCAAAGTCATAATATTCAGACCCAAACCATTGTCTATGAGGGCACACTTGATCTTATGTCTGGAAATGACCAGTTATATGTAAAGTGGATTATTGTGAAGAGGGATAAGGGATGACATATCACTTTGATAAAAATTGAGTTGTTGACCTAGGGCTAAATGTCTCACAAGTGTTTGTAAGTTGTTAGGGTCAATTGATGTCACTTGGAACTTTAGATTGGCTCAAAAGCGCATTTAATATATTCTTGTGGATGTTATATGTACACAAGATATCTAAGATAGAAATTTGTGTTGATGTCTTGTGTAATTGTTCCAAAATATCATATAGCTTATCATTAGTAGAAGTGATTAGTTTGGGCCTTGAATGGGATTATTGGAGGAACAAGCTACATGACCTTGGATTGTAACCTTGGAATGTCAAGTTGCAACTACACAACTTCAAGTTAGAGGGAGGTTATTATAATTATAAGAAAGGGAATGATAGCCTAAAATGGTAACTCTTGGAAGTTGATGAGCATTAATTCCATTTTGAGCCAAAGGAAAATTAACAGCATATAAAGGGAAGGTCCTAAAATGGATGGTAGTGAAGATTGGGTATTATTGGTTGTGGTTTTAGGATTAATTTTGATAGTGGCTATATGACCACCAATAATGTGACCTACAACATTGTTATAGTCATATGAGACATTATTATAGTTGAATTGGTTAGAATGGGTGTCCTAACCATGATTTTGATTTGTTTGTTATTACTGCTATTGATTCAATCCTTAATTCTAATTATTAGGAAGTTAGTTCTAGTTTTGATTATTAGTTTGGCACTACTTTTGATTTTGGTTGTTAGAGTTATGTTGCGAAAAAGGGTTTTGGTAAATACCCAAATTTTAATTAGACATTGACACAACATTGTCTAACTCTATTTCACCATTCTCCAATAAATCTTAAATAAAGTGTCCAAGCTATACACATATATGAATGGAATAAACCTTAACTCGATGGTACACAAAACCCATTCCCCCTATATCAATTGGGTTTAGGTTGGCCTTCTAGAAATGGTTTTAGAACTAACCAAATGATCATATTAGTTACAACTAGCTTCTAGAATATTACTTGGATAGGTTCTCCGAGGTCACTAAAAGTTATGTTTTATATTGACCTCTTCTTAGAGGTGGTAATTGCAAAGTAAGTGCCTAAATAGGTGGGGTTGCTTGTGTAGGTAGTGGTTGCTTCATTTGCACACACACACACACACACACACACATACACACACACACACACACACACACACACACACACACACACACACACACACACACACACACACACACACACACACACACACACACACACACACACA
Source organism: Torreya grandis (assembly GCA_037957365.1). Taxonomy (NCBI): domain Eukaryota; kingdom Viridiplantae; phylum Streptophyta; class Pinopsida; order Cupressales; family Taxaceae; genus Torreya; species Torreya grandis. Next base: position 3,207,868 of record JARHVA010001008.1, on the reverse strand, counting down.
CACCCACACACACACATTTACCCCATCCCGTACAACATTTTTGTTCCTATTGAAAGGTTTAGGTTTTTTGGATGTACTTGCTTGAGCTTGCACATGAGTTTACATATGAACTTTGTTTTGAATTTGGTTTTGAGAATAAATTTTGATTACCCCTTTATTAATGAGGGCTTGGTCAATTTGTAGTTAATTATCAATAATCTCTTCAAATGTATTTACATGATGAAGTTTAAGATTATAGGCTATGTCTAGTTTTAATTTGGTAGTAAATACTAATACCAATTATTTATCAAGGAGGTTGTGTGGGAATAAAATGACTAATACACACCATTGTTTTATATAACTAGCAAAAGTCTCTCCTCCTCTTTGTTTGGCATGACATTACTCAACCATAGTTACCTTGTGTTCAAGATTATAGGATAAGTGTTGCATAAATTTTTTAGACAAGTCATCAAAATTATCATCATAATTTTTGGGTAGATGGAGAAACCACTCCAAATCTTACCCAACCAAACTGTGTGTAAATAAGCGAAGCAAATACACATTGTTACATGCCACCTCTTGACAAACAATGAAGAATTATTTTAAGTACTCTTTTGGATCACCTTTCCCTTTGTACTTACCAAATTTAGGCATCTCAAAATTATGCAAGAAATGTATATGAAGACAACTCATATCAAAGGGATAGGATCATATGTCATCTAATTTAAACTCTTTACCTTGATTTATTTTTTAGATTGTAGAAACATATTTCACCTCTTGTAAATATGGATAAGTGAGGATGAGTTGAGAGTGAATGGGTACATGTTGATGGGTGTTTAAAGGTGGATTAAATTGACTTGAATATAGTGGTGGTATGGGTATTGGGTAATTGGTACCCTATTATAGATGATATTTTGTGATTATGTAGCAACCCAATGTTGTACACTTGGAAAATTTAAACATTGGCTATTCCTCTTAAATATACACATGTTTTACTTACATAAGCCTCATATCTACTATATCTTATGCCCCTTTTCCTATCTCTTAGTTTGAACAACTTTATATTGATGACACAAACTTCCCATTTTGCCTAGAATGCTTAAAATATACTTATCTTATACCTCTGCAAGTTCTAAGCTTGTGCCTACTCTCCTTCTCTCTAGACACTAAAATCCGTGATAAAAAATAGTGTCAAGATTACTATCCTATCCTGATGAAAGTATCTAGTTCCCTAAATTCATCCAATTTAAAAATGAAACATATTATAATGGTTGGCTTAAGTGTTTTTATGTGAGTTATCTCTTGATAGGATTGATATAAATATAATATCAACCCTCATTCATTCCTCACCGATGAAACCTAGCAATCAAACCAAAAGAGCACTCAAGAAGCACTCAAGTTACCAAATTTTTTCCTATTCTACCCTATCTTGATACCAACCAAAGGAACAACCTAGCTACAGGTCTAAAATACTAAAGGAGTAGTCATATAGTCATACTTGCCAAGATATAAGTTAGATAATTATTATACTTGCTTTGCACATAAGCTAACATGTAGGGGAGAATTATATGAGTCTGAGGTCCTCTTCTAGAGTATTGCCTATGTAAGTAGTGCCATTTGATAATGGGTTCCTTACAGATTAGTTTTTACACCATGTGCCCACTAACCCATTTCCCCCCAAGGTCACATTGAAGATGTAAAGCTAGGGTTTTTCCATATCACTAAGAGAAATAGTCCATGACCCAAATATAAATGCACTAGAGTGAAGGCAAAACCAAATCCATAAGCATCTAGGTGATCACATATTATTTTAATGAATATTTTGTACATGACACTAGCATCAAGGTCAGACACTAGTGTTCATGAAACTATCCTAGGTAGATATAACTGTCTAGAGAGCCAGAGATGCTAGATCTAGAATTTGATGATTGATCTAAAATTGTATTCCTACTTAATTTATGCCTATACAAAATTTGGACCTGCATTAGAATTATAAGCAACTAAGTACTCTCTTTTATGTCATTTAAACATCTAATGTATTTGTACTTTTCATTAATAGTCTATTTTAGTTTTATAAATTCAACATATGGTACATTTGATTTTAGCACATTAATTGACCTATTATAGATCTGATATTCACTCTTAGGCCCTATCATTTTTATATCCTTAACCCCTTTTTACCAAAGTAGGATATCCTCTTTTCCAAATTAGGGTCAAACCCATACTAGCTATTTTAATAGGAATGTTCATCCACTGATTGGGGTTATATTACTGAGAAGGCATTTACTATTGATTAGGAATGCAACATTGATTTGAAGGGAACTGTGATCTAAATGGAGGAATGTTTTGTTGTGGGTTGAATGAGACTTATTGGGAATGAAAAGGAAATTATTGTTGGTTCATATGAATTTGTTGTATGAAAGAGACTTGTTATTAGTTTGTAGGAATCTATTGTATGAAGGGGTCTTGTTGTTGGTCCATAATGATTTTTATAAAAATATTATGTTATTGATTAGACAAGATTTGTTGGGTATTAGTTACCATGTGTTGTGTGGGAAGATTGGGCACCACTTGTTGAGGTAGAGGATTAGTCACCACTTGTAGAGGTGGATTATTCATCACCACTTGTTGAAGTTGAGGATTAGTTGGGGCTTGTAGTGCATTGGAAAAAAGGGCTAGTTATGATGGGGATTTGCAACTTGATTTTAAGGATTATGCATGTTTTCAACCTTTTGTTACACAGTATTTGCAATGTTATAATAAATGACTTGTTAGGGAGTTGGAAGAATGTTTTGTTGAGTTTTGGATGGCACTTAGTGTAGGTTGAAATACACTAGTTGAGATTTATTAACCACAAGTTAGGAAGAATCCATTAGAGGATTTGGGTTAGGATTAACCACTAGACCATTATCAGATATATGAGTGTTAAAAAAATCCATGACCAATGTATTTCTAAAAAATGGATCTGTATTAGGTGTAAAATGGACTGGTAAATTTGGTTATTGTTTGGTTGGTGGATTTAGTTATATAAGTGGTGAGTTTTGAATATCCAAAGTAGCTAGGGAGTTAGAAAAATTAGCCAAAAATTGACTAGCCTATTGTACTCAATATGCAATGAATTGGATTTGTGAAGATGGGTCAACAATTGACCTTTTTCTTTACTAGATGTCATGAGGGCTTGACTAGAGGCTAATACAAGAGCTAAATTATGGCTAGGTTTAAATTAATTATCTAATAGTGAAAGGGATGTCTCCTTAGGAGCTATAACCAAATTGTATAAGTTCTTGACTGGAAATCCAACCAAAAACCTGGTACCAATCTCTAGCAATCTTACAAGGTTTTCATCTTTATTATAAAAAAGGTGCCATGTAAATTAGTTTTTTCCATTTTTTATACTAGATGGATCATTCATAAGGTATTGTTGATTATATCCAAGTTCAATTCTAGATGGTATATTCATGAGGTATTATTGATGTTGTCCATGTTCAGCACTAGGTGGTACATTCATGAGGTATGGTTGATGTTGTCCATGTTCGACACTAGGTGGTACACACAAGAGGTATTGTTGATTTTGTCTAGATTAAACATTAAATAACATAGTTGGGATGTATTGTTGATCTATCTCACCTTTGAATTGTTGATGGATCATAAATCACTTTCTCATCAAAAGAGGGGTTATAAATATCTCCAATGTGTGTATACTTTGACATGTTTTGATTTACAATCTCTATCTTAGAATAAGTTTAGATGTTTGAAACTTGTTTTGAAATTAGTTTGATTTGAATTTTTGACCTTAATTAAACTAAGAATTGACTTTTGTAAAAAAAAAGGTTCAACCTTATTTGATCTGGAATAGTTGACCTTTAAACTTTAACTTTGGGATTGGGACTAGAATTGGAATTCAAATTAGGTTTGAAATAGAATGGAAAATATAATGACAATAGTTTAGACAAGATATTTGGACCTTGGTTTTGATTTAGAAATTAGAATTTGATTGAAATTAGGTCTAGTTAAAATGGATAGCATAGTTACATGATTTTAGATAAGAGGGGTATGCATTTGGAGAAATTTTGTAATAACATCTAGAAGAAATCTAAACAAACTTCGGGTTTTAAATTTAACAACATAATAGGTAAAAGGGTGTAATTTTTAATTCAAAATATGGATATAGTAATTCCTTATTGTGTAAGTGTATATGGACTATGTTTGAGACTTTAGTTTTGAACATATAATAAGTGTTGATGCAACATCCAAACAAATAATCTTCAAGTACACGAACCTATCTTAGTGGTAAATTGGGAGTACACCATAACCATAGAGCCTTCAATATATTCTTTTTGAGATGACAAAATCAAAGATTAATTTTAAATGTAGGTGAAAGACCCACCCTCTCTCAAAGTTCATATGTGATAGGTAGTGTTTGGTGGTTATTAAATTTACACCCCTACATCAATGAATGTTTTATGGCTAATAGATCTTAATATAAAGTTTCTATTCGTTTACTAGTTGGTCCCAAGATGGGTACAAAATCCATCTAAGAAGAGATCTTGGTGCCAAGTTATTTATAGGGGGATACATACCCTATCAAAGAGGATCTTGATTCCTCGATGGTGATGTCTAATGGCTAAACATCAGGAGTTAACCCTTTACTTTCATAAAAGCCTTTACTATAAATTTTTCTATGCTCTAATGACACCTTCCAATAATTTATATCCCACATCAGATGTACATGGCTGGTACAAATGCTGGGATATCAACCCCCATTCATCATGATCTAAAGACCCATAAGAAGACAATGACACCTCAATCATGTAGCCTAAAATAAAAAGTAAAAGGTATCACCATTTTTGATTCACAAGAAACTCACTAAGGGAAAGAAAAGAACATAATTAGAAAAAAATCTTGGATAAAAAACAAATGGTTATCTTCATGTTTTTGGGTCATCCAAATAAGGGGAGAGCATACATGTGAAAGAACCACACAAACACACACTTAGGTAAACAAAAATAAATTAAACAAGTGCATGAAATGAAATGACTTGAAAATAAATAAGTTTTAAACCCAAATTGAAAGTGTGTATTCATTTTAGACCCAAATTGAAATGTGTGAAAAGAAGAAAATGCTTTGTCCTATGTTTTATTTTTGGAATCCTTTCTTTAGAAAAGGACCTATGAAAAATGAGTTAGAATCTTTGTAATGGTCTTTGGTAAGCATAAGGAAGTTGATAATCGATTTGTTTAAGCCTCAAGTTTTCACATAGGGTGATTCTACCATTTAATAGGACACTTTCATTGATACATAGGGTGATTCTATTGTTCTACAAGGGAAAAAATAGAGAATAACAAAATTGGTGATTTTATTGATATGCAGGGTAATATCGATGATATATAGGATGATATCACTAATATGCAAGATGATATCATCATTTTACAAGGCATTTTATTTGATATTATAAAATAATAAATGGAAATTAGGTAAAAATACCTTGGTAATTTCATTGATTTATAGGTTAAAGTCATCATTTCATAGAGCAATTTTATTGATTTTTAGTATTGATGTGGCAAAGTGATCCCATCGATGTGTAGATTGATATTGTTGATGTGAAGTTCAATCCTTCCACTATATAGAATTAAAAATAAAGAACATGAAAATTTTCAATTACACCAATTAGCAAGATGATGTTGGTAATCTATAGGTTTATTTCGTCATCTCCTTAATACACCATAGAGACACAAAAATAACATAAGTGCGATATCATCATTACATAGATCAAAATTATTGATTGCATTTCATGATTTCACTAATACGTAGAATGATATTGGTGATTAATAGTAAAGTAAAATATGAGAAAAGTAGTGGAAATAAAGCAAAACAAGTTAAAATATGATATTTTTTCAAATTTTGAAGGTGTTAGAATGTTCCCAAGAAAATTATGGGGTGCATCAATCCCATCAGGCATGCCAAATGTAGATCAGGGATTCAAAGAAGGTTAGATCATTGTTAATGAATGAAAATCAAAATAATTGAAAGACCATATGATCGTGCAAGACTAAGAAATGAAGAACTAAATAGAAGACAAAACATTAGTATTAAACCTCCCTTGAGGATGTCATTTACTAGCCAAATTATAAAAGGTTTATGCTCAACTTGTAGATCCAAGAGTCTTTATCAATGTTGAAAGTGCATTTTGACAACATCTCCCCTTGTCTACTCGATGTTTGGTTGAACCAAAGTGAAGAAAGGTTAAAGTTTTCCATGTATTTCTATAGAGTAAGTCTAGTTTGAAATAACTTGTCTATAGTGGAGGAGGAATCTTCAATTTATAGACTTGATGAATCAATGATAAGTTTCCATCTTGATCTCCAAATGAATATCTAAGAATGAGTCCTCACCCTCATCAATGTTGGAGGTTGAAAATGTAAGAGGGTCTATTTAAGGAAGTTTGGAGTGTGGGAGAGATTTAGAAGAAAAGTGCAATCATGACCTCTTTTAGAGTGGGTAAGAGGTTGTAAGAGCTTGCTTGCACTCCTCTTCTTTCCCCTTGACTTTCCCATGTGATGTCACCATGATGAAGTAATAAAGGACTTTTGAATTTAGAAAAATAGAAGTTTCCAAAAAGGCCATGGATTTTTCTATTAGAAGAGGTTTAGGTTAATTATTTAGATGATTAATTAACCATTAAAAGAATATGGTATTTACAATGTTTCTTGCCATATTAATGTCTTATCTAACTAATCTTGTAATAACATTTGCAACACACTGATTCAATTTAAAGCCTTTTTAAAAAGAAATAGACAATATGAAATGATATATTGCCCCAATTAGGAATGCACTAATGTGATTTGGAATGTGCATGTCACATGTGCAAAAGATTTAGATCAATTTGGTGATGTACAAAAAAATGTTTTGATTGCAGTTTAGATACGAAAGTGGTGAAAATGAAGTGTTTACAAAAATAACAAACATATAAGACAATAACAATAAAAATCATGCAAAAACAAAAAAAATACAACTGTGGGTTTAGTTACAAGCAACACACTTGTGCGTAATGTTTCATCCTTCTATTTTCTCAACTAAAATTAATCTAAAAAACATGAGGTATGTGAAAAGGCAGGGAGAGATATTTGTTGGTGGTGCATAGGACAATATTAACTTGCTACATTAATGGAGCAAAGTCTACTAAACTATGTAGCAAAGTCTGCATTAAAGCTTCAAACACAATTTTATCATAAAAAAATAGAAAAAAGCATTTTGTCAAATACTTAGCCTCAACTTTGAGGTTTAAAATCTTGTTCCAGGCTTCAAAAAATCCATGTCAAATCCATCCTCCATTTTAAAATTCCATAACCTTCACATGCTAAAAATGCCCTTGTTTTCCTTGTAGAGCTTTGTATCCAGTGGAGGATGTCACAAAGTTTAATTAAGTTATGAATCCACCTTTTCCTTGCCCCAAGCATCATGGAGATGTCTTTATTTTCTTTTGGAACATTCCCAAAGACCCTAGTCTTCACACCACTCCCAAACAATTCCCAAAAATGCTTTTCCCCCTTTTCTATGTAAAAAATGCTCTCATCCTTTGCTGTTTAGCTACGAGCTATGTTATTAACATTTGGATATCATTATTAATGAATGAGGGACATTTTCCATTATTTTTTTCAGCTCCTTGTGCCTCTTTCACATTTTTTATTTATGTATGCATGGTCAAAAACGTTTTTAGAGGGGCATAAACCCATTTTCTTTCCAACTCTTATCCTTTACACGAAGACTATTTTCTCACTCTCAAGATCTCTTTATGACCTTGCCTCCCTCCCTCCCTCTCTCTCTCTCTCTCTCTCTCTCTCTCTCTCTCTCTCTCTCTCTCTCTCTCTCTCTCTCTCTCTCTCACACACACACACACACACACACACACACACACACACACACAAACACACACACATTGTCATTACTTGTTCTTAGTTCAATTCTACTTTTAATTTCTATTTTTGGCATTAGAGTAGGTCTGATTACTATTATTTATGGTATGTGCCATAGTTTTAATGAGTTGTGCATAGTATAATTACCCTTTGACCACAATTTATTTAAAAATTGTATAATGCTCTTAAAAGTCTTAATTTGGAGGTAAAAAGTGTGAAATTTGAATTAGACATTTTTACCACCAAGTTTGATGATGCACACATGAAAAAGAGCAAAATCCACACTAAATATGCCTTTGTTTCACTTTGGAGGTTCCTAGATCTCCCTAAATTGCATTGTGCCACCATATGCCTTGAAACAAAAAATTGCTTCATTTTGTGTAGGTGGGACTTGGACAACCTAAACATCATTTCACCATCTTCATGTAAACACAAAAGTGTGCTTGATTTCTATTAACATGATCTAGATGTTCATATATTGACTTGGCCACCATAAGCCTTGTAAGGACAAACATGCCCTCTACTATGTGTGTGTGTGTGTGTGTGTGTGTGTGGGGTTGTGCAAGGTAACCAGGATTTACCAAGGATGCTCCTACATCATAATGCCTCTCCCACACAATTGTACTTGTTTTTATAGCATTCCATCACTGCTATCTTCAGGATTTTATCTTTCTTTACTTATGCAATTATTTATTATTTGCATTAATTTTACTCTTTATTTTTTTTCATTAATTTCACTTTATATTTTCATTTTCTATTATTTAGTAGTAGATTCAATTTTGGGTTGGTCATATACTATAAACTTTCCCTCTCTTGTGGATACACCTCAAACTTTATAACCAGAACTATCAACACTGGTATAATAGGAATAGTGATATGAAGTGTGCCCCCTATCCTATTTTCTTACTAGGACCTTCTTTGGGTAATTATCTGGGCATTGAAATATGACAAATACAGTCCTCTAAATATTTTTTTGCTTCACAACACTCCTTCAGTGTGTATTGTTGCTCTTTAGAATTGGTCCCACCTCACCCATTTCATCCAATATTTATTTGGAGGATGGTCACTTGCAATATGTTTGTTTGGAAGATGTTGGCTATAGGCTTCATTTATACTCCTCGGCTATGCGCATTATCTTTCTACAAACTGGGCCATTCTTCCATTATTTTGAGGTGATTTTGGATTCTATTTTCCTTAAATGTCCTTTGTGCCATTTTATCTCCCTATTGTTACACATATTTGTGCTCAAATTACCCCCATCTACAATGATTTATACTTGGTCAATATTTTTAGAGCACTTGTGCATAGAAGTTCAACTTTCAAGACATTCATGCATCTAATTTCTGAGAGATGTTCAAATTCAAGTTCCTTTGGAACAATCTTTGATGGAGGAGAGATAAACTTCATATCAAGAATGGATTTCATCAAGTGAACTTATTATGAAGGAGACTATCCATTTATAGTCTTAACTTCTAAGCATTGTTTCTTTGATCAAAAACATTAATTCCACACATGATGGATTTTAACATGTAAGAGATTCCACACCAAGGATCTTTGATGGACCAAAGATTATGCTTGCTTGTTGTAAGTGTCTCTTAATGTTTTTAGCTAGATGTTTTTACTTCATGGCTTCCTTTCGGTATTTGATCCTGGTTGCATTAATATCCAAATTTTTTAGCCTCTTCAATGTTTCTAGTATAAGGATCTAACATTTTTACCTCTCCTAGTTATTTCCAAGTCAAATCCTTAATTGTGGCACCCATTTTTTGTAATGATGGATTCTTATATACATTAAATGATTATTGGTGATATTATGAGTAATGATGGAATCCTGACTTGGCTCTTAGTTAATGCATGGAGGTTTAAATGTATTGGACATGTGGAGGGTTGATTGACTATGAAGATACCAACTGACCAACAAATGAAACAACAATGATAGTTCATTGAACAATCAGAGAAGTTAATTAGAATCACTTACATAAGGTGGAAACTTTTAACATATTTGATCCATTGGAAGATGATTAGAGTGCTCACCCAAGTTATAAATATGGAATCAAGATAGGGAGCTTGATACTGTTATGAGTCTTAATGCTATTATAATCAATCTTAGGTGGAGTTTATGTTGAGTAAAGGAGGCTCCCATGGGTACTTTAGAGGGCACATTAATATATTGATATATTCAAGAGGATCAAGTTGTAGAACTAAACTTCAAACTTGACAACTTATATATTGTATTGTCCCCTTTAAGGCCAAATTAAATAAATTTGTTTTTTATTGCAAACCCTTACAACAAAAAATTGAAATGATGGAAATTACTGCTAAACCCTTAGAAAATACAATTTTTTTATAGATAATTGCAGCCATAAAATAAACATTGAAAAAATTGTAATTTTATACAATGTCTCCCACTCAAACCCTAGGATGCTACAATAATGAAATTCTAAAATCAAAACCCTCACAATCTGATTTTTCCCTAATATATAGTAACATTGAAAAAATCATAATTTTATTCAATGTATCCCACTCAAACCTTAGGACGCTAAAATAATGAAATTCTAAAATTGTGTAATGTTCCCATTTCTACATCATGAATAAACAGGTCTTGAAGAGCTTTAGTCTATTAACTCATAGACTAAATGAGCCCTTTTTGGGTAATATTATTTTATTAGTTATTTATTAATTATCAAAATAGTGATTTTTATCATAAATTAATTATTAATTAATTAATAGAATATTTAAAAAGTGGTTTTTACCACTAAGGTGCTTAAATGAATTAAATATAAATTTATTTACCTTAAATTAATTTTAAGTACTATTTTAATTAAGGTCAATAATTAATATATTATTCAAAAAGGAGATGTTGTCATGCGAGCTAAAGTAAAGATAAGGAAATGTGTTGTATCTTCTCAAAGTGGATCATCCTCTTTGAAAAGTTATAAATACATGGCAAAGGCTACAATGAAGGATATGCTGAATTTTGATAAATTGTTCTTCATGCTTGAATAAAACTATTGGGATGCATGCCCAATAAAGGTTCACTATTTTTGGTGTTGATCAATTTGAAAAAGTGTTTTTTGACACCACCTTTTACTAAAGATATTTTGTTCTTTCCCTAGAAGTGTGGTGATTTGCTTTGGCAAGTTCGTGTGGATTTTTGTGAGGGTTTCATGGTTCTTTTCTTGCATATTAACCTCATTAAATATTTATACTATTTTTGCAAGTGGAGCAAACCACCTTGGAAGCTTGGATCTAGGGTTTGGATGCTTCTTTTGGTCTATTTATTGAAAATTAAATATTCTGATTTTATTTGCTAACTTTTTGCATGTTGGTGTGAGGAATTGAAGATGTTTGTGAAGGGTTTGAAGTAGAAAATTAAATAATAATTTTTAAAATTATTATCTAATTATTTTGATAGGAAACTAAGGTTTTCAAAATTTTAGAGCAACTTTTGGTGACTTTCCCATGGAAAAAAATTACAAAATTAATTTTAATTGATAGCCATTATTTTTATGATCAGTTTGAGCTCTTGTTTGCATTATAATTCCAAATATTGAGAAAGTTATGAATTTTTGAAGTTTTCAGCTGTTCATAAGAAATAAATATTTATTGAGGTTATATTTTTGGCAAGGGTTTGAAGTAAAAAATATATTAAAAACCATAACTATATTTTTGGAATTAAATCATATTTTCTAGCCATCAAAAAGTGGTGTTTGAGCTTCAAAAATTAGACAAAAAGGCACTTGTTTTGTGCAATTTAATTTCTGGTTATTTTTTTTACCAAATTTTCAATTATTTTGGAATAAGTTAGTGGCTGTAATTCATCCATAAAACCCTACCATTTTGGTGTCTAGAGTTTGTAGATCCTAATAAGGGTTTTAAAAGCTTATTTTGCAAACTAAGGTTTGTTGATTACAGTTTCAGAATTTTGGGATTTGGGGGAAAACCCCTCTGAAATGAAATCATCTCATTTGAGGACATTACGATTTGTAACCCTCACAATTTGATTTTTCCTACTGCAAAGTGGCTATATAACAACAATGCTACAATGAAGATCAATGATCTCCTTAGATCTTTTGCCAAAACCAATCGTAACAGTCCCAAGGGATGTGCAATAGTCTACAACAGGTATGATAACCTTTACTATGGCATTATAGCCTTTCACATAATCAAAAATCTTGATTTGATTATCTACAAGCACTCAAACATTTTTGAAAATTGATAGCTCCTTGCAAGGAATTAAAAATTGAATATTACTTGTTTTATCTACATAATTGTGATCCCTAGATGGAATCACCTCAATGGGTAAGAGGGTTTTCATCCTTAAACCTAAATCCAAATGGTGATAATTTTCATCCTCACAACTCGTAGCAACTATAAAGATTTTTGTCCTTATGTTGAAAATCAATGAACTGGAAGGCTCAATCAATTGAGAAAATATATTGATCATAAACTTGAAATGGATACAAATGAGAGAAAACTCTCAATATATAGACTCAATTGTCATTTTTAGGGTTAAGGTTACACTTTTAGGGTTAGGATTACACTTTTAGGTTTTACCCTTTTCTTTTATTCACTTTTATTTTTTCTCACCCTTTTCCTCAAAATATAATTCAAAGTGACTTACGAACCTTTTAAAATAATATCACTTTGTACCCCATGCCTAGCACCACTTTATAACATCACTTTAGGACCCCTTTTAAAAATTATTTATTGGACTTGAACTTTTAATAATAAATAATATTAAGCTATTTTTTTAATAAATTAAGTAATTAGAACAACTTAAAATATTATTTTTATTATTTCCTTAGCTTACTCAAAAAAAGGGACATGACATATACTGTAGAGGCTAAACCTATGGAGTTGTGGAGGAGATGTATGGATTTGAATAGGGCCAAGGTATTTTAGGCTTAGGTGGCTTAAGGTGCATCTATAGGGATGCCAAGAGTGTCACTAAAATAGAGTGACCATGGTGCCAAGATTTTAATAGATTGACACTCAAAAGTTGTAAATTATATTTCCGAAGTTCAAATAGAGTTTGAAAGACAAGTTTTATTCTTATGTGTGAGGCGAGCTCACTCTAAGATGCAAGGTAACCTAAAAAATTCTGTAAAAGTATTAAAATTTAGGTATAATTTTAAGAGAGGGGAAATGATAGTGTGACTAATTAATAGTTGAGGAAGAACAAAGGTCTTGTACACATTTAAAAATAAGAGTTAATGTACAGATAGAATAATGCTTATGGTTGGGAGGTGAATTATTGATCTTGATTTATGATTTGCAATGTATAATAAGACCAAGGAAGCATAATATTTCTATATTGCATGGATATACTATTGAATATTGAAGATGTAATGAATTTTATTGATTAGGAAATGATGTTCTATTCATGAATATGTGACATATATGTAGAATATCGGTCTTCATAATTTGATATTGTTGAAGTATAATGGATGTGAAACCCTTGCAATGATGATGAATAGTAGATAAGTATTGGTGCGTATCTTTTTAATTGCATACTAGTATCTTGGTAAAATATTCGACTCAATTTCCACCTTGTAAATCTTGACCAAACTTTGAGTGAAGTCTACAAGCCCTCAAGCCTCTGGAGGAAGTAGTTTTCATACACTTCATTGTTCAAAAAATTAAGGTAGATCATATAGATCTCTTAGGACCTTATGGTAGAATTAACATATTTCACTTACCCAAATCCCCTATCTTAAAGGAAGAATGCAATAGAACACTAAAGAAAATAGAGAGAGAAAAGGGAGCAATGCTTCATTAATGTTGAAGTGTTTATTACATTTAACTACTCTTCATCAACTCATTTTGAAATTATCAACTAACATCTAACTACCAAATCATAAATACCAACCAACTCATAACTATAATGACCTTTACATATATTGTATTTGCCTCTCATAATGGTCATATATGGTACACCATAAAGCTTATCTCTAAACTTGACAAATTTGCTTGGTACAAGATTATTAGCTGTTTGTTCTTGAGTTGAACAATATTGTAATTCTATCTTTCTAGTGTTGACAAGCTATCTGTAATATTCTGAATGGGAATATTATACAAAAAATTGGTTTTCTTGAAATTCCTTTTTGAAGTTTGAAATAATAATATTCAATGAATATAGAGTTATGTTCTTATTAATAAGATAATAAATTTATATAACAAATAATGTTGTATAAGGATCAAATGTGCAATGTAAAATTATAGTTATAAATATTCTAATAGAGAACTCTCAAAGGGTTTCATCCTTGAGGGTTTGATATCAAGGGGTTTCATCCTTGTATCTAATAAATGAGGGGTTTCCTCCTCACATATAAAAGAAGATGTTGCTGCCTAAATTTTAGATAAGGGAATGAATGTTAAATCTGAATATACATCCTTTTCCTTCACCAAGTTGTTCTTATAAATACCCTTCATAGATTTGCATCAAATGATGTGTTTCTTTTTCAAATTGGTGTGTCTTTTCATTAAATGGGATGACTTGTATTAATTTAACTTCTATTCCTTGCATTAAATGTGGCTCTCCTTCCCATATGGACAATTTATTTAATTTAGTTGTTGTTGTAGTTAATTTAATTGTTGTTATTTTAGGTGATTCCATTGGTGATTTATTTACGATAATGTAGTTCATGTTTATGGTCTCTTTTGTATTTAGGGATATTACACTATTCGATATAACACAAATGTACCTCAATATGTTTTGTACATGCATGAAAGATTGGATTTTTGGTCATTTTAATTATACTTTGAACTTCACAATGAATCATTGTTTCCACCATTTGAATCACGTGTAGATCAGTAAGTAACCTTTTCAATCAAATTGCTTCAAAATCCATGGAATAACTATATACTTACTTTGAGGAAGAAAAGAGATACTATTAGTTGTTTCTTGGTAGCCCATGAAATGACTGTTCTTAGGCAAAAAACATATTTGGCCATAGATTCCCTATCATATGCTGAAGACACCCAATCAACATTAGTGAAACAAGAAGAGAAAATGATCACTCCAACCATACCAAATACCAAATTTTGCTTTACCATGTATATATCTTAGATTTAGTTTTTATTCTCTCTAGTGATCCATCATAGGTTCACACATGAACTTGGAAATATAACTTACAACAAAATTGAGATCAAGCCTTATGGCTACCCACCAAATTTTTAAAAAGTAATTCATTGGCCTTTGGTGAGTTGTTGTTGATTGATAACAACAAACCAAATTTCATAAGAGTAGATGTTTGCTTACAATAATTCATAAAAATTTTATCTAATCTTTTTTGGCATACTTATATTTACAAAAAATGTTATACTATCAATTTACACTACTTGCAAAAATGGAATTACATACCATAGATGCAAAACAAAAGAATATAAGAAAACAATTAGTATTAGTGTATAATGTAGTGTACAATATAATACTTGGTATAGGAAGGACCTATCACATCATATCCCTTACCCTAATATTTGAATTACTATTAATAAGATCAAATGGTTGTCAGTTAAGACACAACCATCATCCTAAACTTTCATGACTAAAAATTGATTAATACACTACCAAAATTGACAATACAATAATTATCAACACAACCAAGTCAGGTACAAAGACATTTATTTTATTCACATGCTACTTTGATAATGATAACTAATCATAACATGATTGGCTACATTATTCCCCCTATAAACAAGGAGGAGTCCCTTCCAACACAACCAAATTACAAGATCATGAATAATGAAATGGAGGATGGGAATAAGAAATCCTTAGAGGTGTG
Organism: Torreya grandis; assembly: GCA_037957365.1. Taxonomy (NCBI): domain Eukaryota; kingdom Viridiplantae; phylum Streptophyta; class Pinopsida; order Cupressales; family Taxaceae; genus Torreya; species Torreya grandis. Next base: position 3,192,189 of record JARHVA010001008.1, on the reverse strand, counting down.
GTTGCTAATAAAGAGGGGTTTATTGTGTAATGTTCCCTTTTATAGATTAAAATAATTAATAATATTATTTAAGTTTAGCCTAGTCATTTCTAATCTTTTGGGCAACTTGATAATAATCAGCTCTTGAGGATGGAAACCCTCATTGGCTCCAATATTTGAGGATGAAAACCTTCATTGGCTTCAATATTTGAGGATGAAAACCCTCAATACTCTTCAGGTGGTTTCATTTAGGAATCACATTGTGTATCACTTCATCCTTTTTTGGCACAAGGATCACCTTGGAGGGCGGTGATTTAGTTTGGGATAGTTTGAAGGTGATCAAATAAAATTTGATAGCCCTAGAAGGTGGGTGATTCAGTTAAACAATTTTGAGGTAGTAGTAGATCAATTTTACAATGATTGGGAGTTGGGTGATCTAGTTGGTAGCTTGTGGAAGGTCAACATTGTAGTAGGTCAGGTTCTTGGTGGATCATTGCAACCCTAGAAAAAATTTATAGGTGTGGTGAATGGCATATATGGTTTGATTTTTAGTTGGAGCCACAATTGGTGGGTGAAAAACTCCACTTCATTCATCATTGATTTAGTGATATTTTATTGTAATTTTTAGGGCTACAAATTGTCCAAAAATTAGTCTTTTGAGGTTAAATAAATATTTTGAATATTCTAAAATTTTATGAGGGTTATTTGATGTTGGAGAAATTCATTTTATTGCCTAAATAATCGTTTTTAGAATTTTGAAATTTTCAATTAGGTTTTCAATGAATAAAAGTCAAAATTTATATTTTCATTCCTTGGGTTTGATATAAACCTCAAATTGTTTTAAATATGCCCTAAAAAGGACATTATATGTTGTCTCAATAGGAACATATGAACCCACCACTACTGCTCCTGTGGATCTTGATTCCAAAGAGGTTGTCCCACTTGACCTCAAGTGCTTAACTTCAACTTTGAGTGCATATAATTCCTTAATGTGGCTTTTTAATGATCTCTCTTACATTTTACCATTTGAAATACTTCTTACATCCTCTCTTTTAACTGATCTCTTTCACCTTTGACTATCTAAAGTTCTACCCCTCAAGCCTTCAGTTGTACCAAATCCTGCTTATACTCAACAACCTTTAGCTTGGTTATTAGTAAGATGAGTTTATCTATGAAGTTTCTCTTTACATCACATATGCCGCTACTCCAACTGACCATGTAAGGTTTCATTTCCCTACATGACTTTCACCTTTGTATTTTGTAGTTGGCTTTGTTCACACAAAGTAGACTATAAGATTAAGTACTGATACTAAAAGGTGTGCTCAATGGAATGGAGTGATTTAAAGAAACCTTGCATAGGAGGAAAGATAGTTGGATGCCACATGGTGGGGAGCCACTATTGGGACATCTTTGGGAAGCTCTAGCCACCTTTGTGGCTCACAAAAATGCATATAAATTATAAATGATAGTTATTTTCCACAAACTTTCTTATGTTGATTGCCTTGTTCAAAATTAATTGAGATTGTGTTTACCATACAGTTGGATCCAAATCTTTGACAGTGTTAGTAATATAAATTATTATTTGTGCCATGGGTCCAATATTTTGTAGAAAGTGATATAATGTACAATTTTCTTGAGGTAGATGTATTGCAAAAAACTCCAAGTTAGGGGCCAGAGATTCACTTGGCCTTGTATGTGAAGGATCTATATAAGAAGAGTCTAACCCATCATTCCCCCTCATTGTGTGTCATCCTCCAATATTCTCTCATTACCATTCACACACTTGACTATATGAGGTTGTTTTTATGGCTTGTTAGGATTAATTGGAAAGTCAAGCAAATCTAGATTGAATGGTGCCTTAAAATAACTCAATAAGTCTTCTATTTTTAATAATTCATCTCTAACTAGTACTAGATTAAAATCTATTGAATTTTTAGTCATCGCTCTTGGCATAGAGAGTGCATATACATCTAAGATGTGAAAAGGTTGTAAAGAAAACACATGTACACTAGATATCAAGGCTGCCCTACTTCCTCATCATCATCATCCTCCTCTTCTTTAGTTTCACTATGGTCTTCTTCTTCATTCTCACTTTATCCTCAGCTTCCAAAGTGGCTATCTCTTGAATTTTTACCTGCTTCCTCCTCTCAGGGGATATCCTATATTATTTTGGTTCATTATCTTGGCCCTTTGCTTCAAAAAATGGTATTCCCAAGTTTTCAATCAAAACACAATTGGTCATGTTGGTCATGGTTGGTATTCAAACTCAAATCACTTCCCAAAGTCACTAGAGTGTATATAGAATCAAGGAATAACCTCATTACATGTTGGGTCATGTAGAAGAATTTTTATTTATAAGAGAGGAATTCATGAATTCTACTTGACAAAACCCTCCCTAGTTATAAAACTTTCCTTTAGTTAGACTTATTTTATGGTATGTCATCCAAAGTGCAAATTTAGAAGATGTGGTGGCTCTAATCAACCAACATCCGATTTCATCCAAGAGATACCACCTTTTTTATGTATCCAATAATTCTTTCTTAATACCTCTTTTTCCCTTGGCCCACATACATGCCAAATATTTAGTAGTCAAATCATCTCGGCACAAGGTCTGTAAAACATAATCCTTTTGGGGCTATGTATTTTTAGATTGCTTGTTGGCTTGATCATTGATTGCTCATGAGAGGGTATCCTAAATGCCCCAGTGAAATCTCCTTGACTGTATGATATTTTTATTTCCTTGTCCATAGAATGCATAGGTGATTATCAACTATTTTTATCATAATTACTTACCATTTGAACTGAATAAAGTTAAAAATCACTGGCACAAAAGTATGACATTTACAAAATTTTATTTTTCCACAATGTTGCCTTTAATTCATGGTCATTTTCTTTTTTTTGCTCACCAGATTTGAGATTGAGTTGTAGGTAAAATATCCCATGTGAGGGTTCATAGTGTTAGATATTTATTCTCTTTAACCCTTCATATTATAAGTTCAACCATAGGATAACTACATTTACTACCAAAGAAGCAAGGTTAACAAAATACTATAGCTTGATTTAGGTTTAGAAATCTATTCCAAAATATTGTTTGAATCAACACTATCAGGTATAAACATCTCACAAAATTTGATTTGTGATTGAATTGAAGAAATAAAAATCCACTTTCCAAGAGTTTAATGGGAATGCTGAAATGTCCCACTTAGGACAAAATTTAGCAATCCTGGAAATCACTAGAAACCCTTGAAATAAAATGTAAATTTTGATTTTTTTAGTCAAACCTTAACCAAAAAAAAATTTATAATTTTGGAAACACTTATTTTAGATAAAAATTAAATATTTTATTATTTCAATCCCTTGCAAAAATTAAGAGAAATACAATCATACAAAATACCTAAAAATCTAGATTTTTAAACCAAATAAATAGCTAAAAAATATTATAAAAATACCAAATGAAGGTGTGTATTATTAAACACCAAAATCACCCTCAAATTACCTCAAAAAACATAATTTCAAACTCTCAAAGGGGGTTTCTTCCATACTAAAGGGCTCCTAATTGGGTCACTACCCTTGTAAGGGCTCATAATTGCTGCATACCACCTCTAGAAGCTAACTGACTACTGTGCTCCACTTGGAAAGGTGCCTTAGACTTAAAATCTATCAATTCTACTCAAATATGACCTATAAATGAAGATACCCACTAAACATTGAAAAGTTTCATCTTTAATATCCGAATAACAAAGAGGCTTTCTGTCCTCTAGGGCTGAAAGCATAAGCCAGTTGCTAAAACTTTGAATATTTGGTTGATCAAATGACATGAACCTCAAAATGAACATATTTTTTTCATTTTATACCATTTCCCTCCTAGATACCTTCCCAAAAGGGGAGTGCTCCACTTGAAGAGGAAACTTAAATATTCAAAAAGCAATTTTCTTATAATTTCACTTAAGGGCTAACTTAGACAAAGGTTATCAATAAAGAACTTTTGACAACTTGAATAGAGAACCAATGTTTCCCTTGGTTCTTCCTTACCTTATCCCATGGAAAATAATAAGAAAATAGGCAAAGGGTCTTCAACCACTCTAATCTTGAGAAGGGGACATTATGGTCCTCCCTTTTTTAAATTGCTTGTCCTCAAGAAATTGTAAGTTCGGATGCTACAAAATAGTTGTACCTTCCCAAGTAGCATCATTAAGGGGAAATTATTTTCAATAAAACAAATATTCCATGATGCTTTGGTTACTTATCTTTGTTTCCTAAACCTCTATGATAAAATTTGGGACCAAAGTTAGCTTGCCCACATCATCTAGTGGTGGTAAATCAACCAAAGGAGTGGTGTGCTCCTCTAGTGCCTTTTTAAGGCAAGAAACATGAAACACATCATGAATCTGACTATGTTTGAACAATTCTAGTTCATATGCAACTTCTCCAACTCTTATTATAAATTTTTAGAGACCATAAAAATGGGGTTTAAGATTTTTCAGCCCACTATGTTTGATGGAAGATTGTCTATAGGGCTACAACTTCAAAAATACCATATCACAAACCTAAAATGTCCTTTCTATCTAATGTTGATCTCCATAAAATTTATATTTGTTTTGAGCATGTTAAAGGTCATTTTGAGCACCTCTAACCAAGACTTTTCTATACCAAATACATATCTCTTGGCACTTTACTATCTATCAAAATTATGTCCACAAAGGAAAATGCATCATATCCATATAAGGCCTTGAAAGGTGACATAGCTATAGACACGTGGTATGATGTATTATAGTAGTACTCATCCATGTAAAACCACTTAATCCATGTTGTTTTCTACCCTAAAATGTAGTTTCATAGGTACCCTTCTACCCATTTATTCACTATTTTAGTTTGTCCATCGGTTTGTGGGTGGTAGCTAGTGCTAGGAGACAATTCTGTGCCTATCAAATGGAAAAGTTATTGAAAAAATAATCTCATATACTTGTTCTCCTGATCACTTATACTATTTTTAGGTATCCCATGAAGTTTAAACACTTTGTGAAAAAATATATTAACCACTATAGGTGTAGCATACTTGGCTAGATTTATTAAAAAATGTGCATGTTTAGTGAGTCTATCCACCACCACAAATATACAGTTTTTACCTTGTACGATGGAAGCCTTGTGATAAAATTCATGGCTATGCTTTTCCATTTTTTAGTGGGAATAGGTAGGGGCTATAATAGACCAACTATAAAAGTGTGTTTACCCTTATTTTATTGGTAAATAAGGGTCTGTCGGATGTATTAAAGAACCTCTCTATTAAATCCCTTACAAAAGAACCTCTCCCTCACTTGTATGTTTTGAAGTACCTTGAATGACCAAACATTAGGGTATCATGTATAACCTTCAATATTTGATGTTTCATCTTAGATTTAGGGGTTAAAAAGACCCTATTCTTGTAGGTATTCAATCCATCCACCACCTTGTACCTTTCTTCATCAACCTTACCTTCTAGGATAACTGTAGTAAATCCATCCTTGGAATACTTAGTTGTGATCACATCCTTCCAATCCATTATAATTTTATTCATTACATAGAAAATGGGCTTCCTAAACAATGCATTAGAAATTACATTATTTTTCCTTTTGACATATTCAGTATCAAATTCATAAGATTGTAGTTTACTTACCCATTTTTGCTTCCTATCGCTCAAATTAGTTTGGCTGAGAAAATATTTTAAGATATTGTGATCTATTTTCACCCAAAAATGGCCATAAATCAAATATTACCTAAACTTGGCCAAAGCATGCATGATTTCCAATATTTCCTTGTCGTATATGGAGAACCTATGATCCACTTATTTGAGTTTTCTACTTTCAAAAGTGATATGGTGTCCTTTTTGCATTAGGACAACCCATATACCTTCCCTTAAAGCATCACATTTAAAAGCAAATGGAATGGTGAAATTTGGAATAATGAGTATTGAGCAAGTACTCATCCCTTTTTGATATTTTCATAGGTTTCCATGGTGGTTTTTGAACAACTAAAATCCCCCTTTTTTGTCAAGTCTATTAATTAGATAGCAAGCTGGGGAAACCCCTTCATAAACCACTAGCTACATAAACCAAGGAATACCCTCAAACGTGTCATAGTAGTGGGGGGTAGAAAATCCATGATGGATTGTATCTTTTTTGGTCCACATGGACCCCTTGGGTTTTGATTACATGACCCAAGTACAAAATTTTAGAAACTCCAAACTCACATTTGGACCTTTTAGTGAAATGTGTTTTCTTCTCCAACACTTGCAACACTATGTCCAAGTTTTCTTCTTCTTCTTATTTTTCTTTTAGAAACTCCAAACTCACATTTGGACCTTTTATCAAAATGTGTTTTCTGCTCCAACACTCCCAACACTATGTCCAAGTTCTTTGTCTTCTTCTTCTTCCTCTTCCTCTTCTTCTTCTTCTTCTTCTTCCTCTTCTTCCTAGAATCCCCTCAAACGTGTCATAGTAGTGTGGGGAAGATAATCCATGATGGATTGTATCTTTTTTGGTCCACATGGACCCCTTGGGTTTTTATTACATGCCCCAAGTATAAAATTTTAGAAACTCCAAACTCACATTTGGACCTTTTAGCGAAATGTGTTTTCTGCTCCAACACTCCCAACACTATGTCCAAGTTTTCTTCTTCTTCTTCTTCTTCTTATAGAAACTCCAAACTCACATTTAGACCTTTTAGAAAGATGTGTTTTCTGCTCCAACACTCCCAACACTATGTCTAAGTTCTTCTTCTTCTTCTTGCTTCAATGTCATGAACTTGCCTTTTTCCATGGAAAATTTATGACATTGAAGTAATTTTGGAAGAAGAAGAAGAAGAAGAAGAAGACTTGCCTTTTTCCATGGCAATGATGTTGTCCAAGGGTCCTTGTATGTAAAGCACAATTTTTTTATTCTTAATTCATTTCTTGATTTCACCCTCTTTGTTCATGTTTGGAGGCTCTTTTTTCTGCCCAAAACCCTGCTAATAAGGCTTCCTTTGCTACCCGTATGGGACTGATTTTTGCTAATCTAAAAATCCAGTCCTAGGTTGCCCAAAAGTATTTGTTTTTTACTATCCAAAAGGAAAATTTTTGCCCTTGGGAGCTATAGATTCAAGGTAAAGATCCTTTTTAATGGATTATTGAAGAGTAAGAGGGTTGAAATCCTTGACTAAACCCCTGATTGGGTCATTGAATCCTTGCATGAACAAAACTATAAGCCTTCTTTTTGAGATATCTGGTATCATAACTAAAATCCTCTAAAAATTAGTTATATACTCCACTAAAATCTTTTGTTTCAGCTACACCAATTCTTTAAAATGAATTTTTGGACCAGCCCTATAAAATCTTTCAATTAATCTTCTATTGAACTCCTTATAAGAATTTATGAGGTTGTGCCCTTGTGTTATCAACTTGTGGTACCACCACTCATGGGTGGTTCCCTTCAAATGCAACATGGAAAACTTGATGGATTCATCCTCCATCATAGGCCAAAGTGAGGTAGGTGTCTACCTTTTATATCCATGCCTTAGCTAAATTTTTTGTGGATCCATCAAAAGTGGAAAGTGTGAGCTTTCCCAAAGCATGTTATAGATATCCTGGATTGTTCCTTGGTTTATGACCAACCCTATAGCACCCCTTGAATTTATTTAATGTTAATAAATATATAAGGCTCATTTCCCCATTGATTTTGGGAAGATTCCTATATTCTTCATAGCTTTTAGCCACATCAACTACTATAGAAGGTTGCTCCTCCCTTTCTATAATGACTTCCTCTTTATGAAGGAAGTTTGGTTGAAAGGCCTTTGTGTATATCCAACTATCACCTTTGATAGAGGGGGAGTATTTTTGTATGTACTGGAATCCCTTTCCTCACCATTGTGAGGTTGATGCCCATTCATGTTTTTCATGGTTTGGATGAATTAAACCATCATATCTAGTGAGTGCTCTTGATTTTTAGCTAACTTTTCAAACCTAACACAATTCGAGTCATCCATGTCTCTATGACTTAGTTGTTACAACTCTTGCCTTGGCTATTCTACCTGATGTTATGGAGCCCTCTTCTTTTCCCTTTCATATTAGCTAACCTCTTTGTTACTATTTGACATATAGATAATTCACTTCCCCATAAATAGCCAAGAATTTGGATTTAATATCAGTGAAATGTCCCACATAGGACAAAATTTAGCAATTCTAGAGATACTTACAAACCCTTGAAATAAAATAAAATTCTATTTTTTTAATCAAACCCTAACCACACATTTTTTTTAAATTCTAGAAACATTTATTTTATATCCAAATTCAACATTTTATTGCAACAAACCCTTGAAAAAATTTAAAAAAGTATAACCATACAAAAGACCTCAAAATCTAATTTTTAAACCAAATATATAGCTAAAAAATATTATAAAAATACCAACTGAAGGTGTGTATGGTCAAACACCAAAATCACCATCAAATTTCCCCAAAATTTAAAGGTCAAACATAGGTGTAGGGGCTAAAATCAAAGGAGCATATTCAAATGCTTGAACAAGCAATACAAAGCAATATGAGACACTCAAGGAAGTTCATAAATAGAAATCATGAAACATAAGCAACCAATGTAAACATATCATATTAGTCCTTAGATATATGTGTTGGCAAAAAAAATTAAGTACATAGCATATCAAGTACATTGTGAAAGATATAAGCATGGATAAAGGCATGTGTAAGTATATAATCTCAAACATGATAATAAGAAATGACCATAAAATGATATAATCTAGGTGTATTTTGATCACAGTAGCAGATGCCCCCCATGTCCAAATGACATGAGTAAATGGAAGGCCCAACATCTGAAAGTGCATAGATCATGTGCTTAGGTAGGCCTGTATCACACTCAAAAGACACGTGGAACATGTGTACATAGAAATAGATGATATGCTATCTACCAATCTGGAACTAACAACATAGATGCCAAGGAGCTAATAAGTATGTAATTGTTGAATATTTTTGAATTTTGTTAGTTTTTTGGTATTTTTGGAATATTGGAAAAGAAAAGACTATCCTATGATCTCATCTAAAGGATGCTTATAGGTATCTCCCCACTATGAACCTGGTGTAATCAATTGGTGGTACTGCCAAGGAGCATGGATAAGTGTAATATCTCATTATAAGATTTGTAATGCTCTACGTATGTATAATAGGACTCTATGGTCATGAAGAGACAATAGAAATAGGGGTTCATGAAACCCATCATTGAGTGATCTATGGTTTATTTGAAATAATAGTAATACAAACATGTTTAAGTGCCCTAGATATTTGAATATGGTGCATAGTTGATAAAGATTCCATGGAATCCATAGTGTGTTTTAGATTTCTTGTTATTTACCCTTTTGTGGAGGATTAAACTTAGTAGATTTGAAAATTAATTGCCTTGGTATAAAATTATTTTGTTCAAGTGGATTTTCATATGGAATTAGGGACATTGTAATTACCCTAATGGCATGAATGTATTTAACGCATCTATGCACTGTAGAAGATACTTTGTGTAGAGTATGTATCCAAGGTCATCCCAATAAAATATAAAAATACTTATGTAAAGGATAATGAAAAAGGTAGTGACCACATGTGTTGGGCCATTTTATAAAGGTAAATCAATCTCACCAATAACCTACTATGAGGTCTCATCAAATGCACTAACTGATTTAGTTAAAGGATGTAAATCATTATGTGTATACCTGAAGTGTGTAAGTAATGTCATGGTGCAAACATTCTCGCTAGCACCATTATCAATCATAACAATGTGTATAGGTTAGTGGTCAAGGTATGCTCAAATGAATAATGAATGAAGTTTAGAGTCATCATCTACAATCTCACTATCATCAAAAGTAATAGAAGGTCTCTAAATCATGGGAGGTGTATGTCACATACAAGTACCAATAACCCCATCTAATGGGTGCCCATAATGTGATGGAGGAGGATGTGCATTATATGACATTTATACTTCTAGTTTCTTCTTAGAATGGTCTTAAAAATGGTCGTTAAATTTTTTTGATTTTGGCATTCACTAGGTTGTAGCCCTAATTCCTTTAGAAGATCATCAATTGTAATTTTTTGGTCATCGATAAGGTCTTGGATCTTATGCCTCAAGGTAAAACATTAGTTCATAGAATACCCTCGGCCCTAGTGATAGTCACAATAAGCATTGGAATTGTATTCTTTGGGTAGAGGTTGACTCATATCAACTCTATAGGATGAAGGAGAGATATAAGGTGACACTCCATAAGCTTTGGAAGTAATAAAACTAGAGACTTAGGTGTGTAAATTATCTCCTTGGTGCATTGGATAAGACAAGTTGATTAGGTTGTTGTGACACCACATTGACTATGGTAGTTGTTTTCTTTAAGGTTCTATGGGTTTTACCTTACAAATTAGTTTAATAGTAAACTTGATATTTGATGTAGTTTGTGTGTTTGCTACATACTTAAGTTTGTTCACTAAGATAAGTTTCATTTCATGATTGTGAACAATATGCATAATTCACCAAAATATTTGAGTTTTTTGAAAATAATGGACTCATATAACGAGGCAAGTAAACTTTGCTTGAAGATGTCTTGAAGCTCTTTATTTGTCATTGGATTGGTCATTTTAGCCAACATTATCTTGTATCTTAAGACATATTCATTGATAGGTTCATTCTTCCTCATTTGAGTTTTGTAATTTGGGCATAACTGATCTACAAGAGGTTTGAATATGTTTACTAATTAGATTGGTAAATCATAGACCCATCTTAGAACATAGTTCTTGAGGCTCCTTGGAAATAGTTTAGTAAAAAATTTATCATTGGAGGCATAATTAGGCCATGGAAAATAAAAATATCTAAGATTTTGTTTATGATCACCCTTTGCATCATAAAATGTGAACTTTGGTGCAATAAAACTAGTTAGTGAGAGGTGCAAAGTTATCTTGGGTGCAAGAGGGTTATACAAGACTTATTGTGAATCAACAACTTAAGGTGATTCCATAGAATCTTGTTCAATATTTGTAACCTTATCTTGAAAAAGGATTGCAACTCTTGGTCTTTGAGGTTTAAAGTTTGAGAAGTCACTAAAAGAGGTGTACCCATAGTTTGAGTGGATATAGGCATTGAAACTAGTATTGGGTTGAAGTATTTATGTTTTTCTCATGTAAGATATAGCAATAGTAAGATTTATTTTGGGGAACAAAGGTGCAAAACACATATCATGTGATCCCATTAGAAGTATAAAGTAGTGATGTACCCAAGGGGGGGTTATTTCATATAGAAATAATTGTATTACCATCTAAGGATTCACCATTACTAGGTGAGGAAGCCTTAGTGTTATCATGCTTACTAATTCCATCCTTGTAACATACAATAATGCATTTATTAGGCCCTTCTTTTTATTAATATGAGTAACTAATGCTTTTTTATCTTCCATTTGAAAATGAGTTTTTTAGTTAACATATTTCATTTCTCATATATGAAAAATTTAGAATTTGAAACAATTTACAATAATAAAAAAAATAAGAAACCCTAAGACCAATTAGGGTTTGTATTCAAAGACACAAAGGTCAGGTTCACCACATGTTTAACCCTAAATTGAGATGGGTCAATGTAGTATAGGTTTAAGAATAGATAATGAATAAGCACAAGGGTGATAAATAGATCTATAGTAGGCTAATTAATTTGCAAACTCAGATAAATAATATTCTAAATTTAAATGTTGAGATATGCTAAAAATAAAAATTAAAAGTATTGATTGATATTGCAATGAATTAGAAACAAGAGTTCTTAGTTGGCTTACTGTGTGCATATATATCTGATATGGAACATGTTGGAAGTAGACTATATTTGGATTTTAGGTCAATTGTTAGATTCTAGAAATTTACATTTTATGGCCTCAAACACTTGCATTGGACTTGGATACTTACATCAACACTAGTGTCTGAGTTGGATGTAGGTGTCCAGTATTGAATATCGATTAGATTTGAGTATGACCACCTAGAGCCTTTTGAGTTTTTTGTTGCCTTTGCTCTATTTTTTTTAGATCTCATGCATAGGTTGTCACTCCTTGTTAAATGAGAGGATGTTAATAAGTAGGTTTATAGCATTTTGAGGAACATAGAAGGCCCGATCATTAGAGTAACATCTATTTAGACTAAGAGATGATCAATATGCATAAGAGATAGTGGACGTAAGCCTTTTGATAACAAGGTCATAGAATTGAAGGGTATAACCATGAGAATTACTTACCAAGTTTACAAGATTGACGTGATATATAATTCAGATTTAGTGTCTAAACATGCATACATATACATATATGTATGTATGTATAAATTGTAGCTTCTTTATCCTTTAAATGATTATGGGAAACATGGGTTAGTAGGAATATGGTGTTGAGTTGCTCTAATGACCCCTCTGTTAGTGGGCACTACCTACATAACCAATATTTTGAAGAGGGACTCAAACTTATGTAGGACATCAAATTTGAATGGACACCTGAGAGTCAAACATCATTTATTGAGTTAAAGTAGATGTTTGTAACAACACTCATCTTGACATTTCCTAACTAGAAAAATCCATTCCATATACATGTGGATGCTTCAAGAATTACAATAGGAGTTGTCTTAGTAAAGCTAGATAAAGGTGGGCTAAACCATCCAATAAATTTTTCAATTAGGAAAATATCAATTGTAGAAAAGAATTACACAACCATTGAGAGAGAAGCACTCACCATGGTGTTTACATTACAAAAATTCAAGCATTACTTGGTAACGACTCCTTTTGAGTTCTTCACAGACCACCAAGCATTATGATACCTATTCAATAAATGAATGTTAGGGGAACAAATATCTAGGTGGTTGATGCTATTACAATAATTCTAATTATGAATAAATGTGAAACTAGGATGGGAGAATGTGGGGCTGTATCATCTCAGCCAACTACATAATGGGGAAGAACTAGAGGAACTCAAAGATGAATCTCTTCATGCACATCTATTTAGAACTAATATAGTTCCTAATAACATGGATGACATCAAAAACTTATTGGAAAAAGGAACTTTTCTTGCATATTATATAGAGATGGAAAATAAATAGATGGTTACATGAGCTATACCATATAGCCTCATTAATGGTTTCTTGTACAAGATTAATAAAGACAATGTATTACGTAGGGTAGCTCTAGAACACAAGCAATCCCAAATGATTCAATATGCTTGCCACGACCTTGAATAAGGAAAATTCATAAGAGATGCTACTAATAAGAAAAAACTTTAGATAAGTTTATTGTGGTCTACACTTTTTTAGGATGTGCATAGAGTTGCTAAACACTGCAACATCTATCAATGAATGGGTAAGCCTAATCATTAAGATGAAATGAATTTGGTTCATATGATTATAGAACAACCATTGAACAATGGGGAATAAATTTTGTCAGATCTATAGCTTCCCTAAGTAATCATATCCATGCCAAATACATTATCATGATAATCGACTATTTCACAAAATGGGTAGAAGTTGTTGCTACTCTAAGTTATGGTGCAAAGGATGCTGTCAAGTTATTATATGAAAACATTATCACATGGTTTAGATGTCTAGTTAAGCTGGTAAGTGATAGAGGAACTTAATTTCTCAATAATAATATTAAGAATCTTATGGAAGAATTCTTGATATCACACCATAAAAGTACAACTTACCATTTGCAGGCTAATGGACAGGTAGAAACATAAAACAATTTTTTGGGTAAGATGCTAAAAAAATTTGTAATGTCTAGAGAGATGATTGGGAGGATCATATTCATACAATTCTATGGGCCTATCATACACATTAAGAGTGATCCATCGGATTCACTCCCTTCTAATTAGTATATGAAATTAAGGTAATAATTCCTATAGAATACATTATACCCAGTCTACGTATTGTAATGATCATGAGGTTAGAGGATCAGGAATCATTAAGGGAATGATTGATGGATTTAAATAAGATGGGAGAATGTAGGGTAAGGTCATAGTGGACCCAACAAATCAATAAACAAATTTAGAAAGCATGGCATGATCATAATATGTGATCTAAGCAATTCTACCTAGATTAAACTATATTACGTTACAAGAGTAGATTTAAAGCATTCCCAGGAAAGGTATGCATATGATGGAAAGGATCCTACATCATTCATGAAGTATCACCATAGGGTACCATAGTGATAAAATATTTGCATGGAACTATTTTACCAGGGTGAATCTATGGTTGTAGGCTTAAACCATATCATTTTTAATCTCTATCATGTTAAAAATTAAGTGGATGTTGAGTAACATCATGTAGTTAGGATTTTATTTAATGATTGCTTGTTTTTTATTTTTTTCATAGGTTAGAATGTTTTTTAGTATTCTCATTGTTTCATAACACATTGCAACCACTATAACTAGTTATCATCACAAGATGTGACCACCTTGTTGTACCCAACATCTCCCTTCTTTCCATAGGAAATGGGGACCCACCTTTTCTTGGATTATAGTATTGAACTTGAGCCCCTCTTTTGTATGTTTATCTAGGAGAATATTTATTATTGGAAATTTTGTATTTTGGAAAAATGGCATTGGCATCATGTTTTCATAGACTAACCTTGTTAATAATTTTTGGGAGTCTTTATCAGGTTCTATGTTTTTAGACTTATATTTTTTGGGATTTGGTATTCAGAAATTTTATTTTGAAAAAATTGGTCTTTGGGATTATTATGTCAAACATTTTGTCCCTATCAATTTCCCCATGATAATTCCCCCATGTTAATTTATTCAAATAAATTGAGCTCTATTGAGCTTATCTTCATCGAATTTGTCTCTATCAGACTTTTTCTATTAGACATTTTATCCAATGGAATTTGATCTTGCTAAAACAAAAGGTCCAAAACATAACCTTCAAAATTTTTGCTATGAGCATTTTGCTTGACATACCCTTCATATTTTTTTCCACAGGCATTTTGTCTAATGAAGTAGACCCTTCAAAATTTTTATCATGGGCACTTTTCCCTATGAAGTAGACCCTTCAAACTTTTTATAGTTGCCCTTTGGCCTCTTTTGTGGCATTTTTCTTGACATAATTTCTCTTTGACCCTTTTTGAAATGAATGACCCTTCAGACCTAATGCACTTACTCTTCAAGACTTTTGTCCCAGACAATTTTCCCTATGAGCCTATCCTTTGGAATTTTTTCTTGGACTAATTCTTTTGAGCCTTTTGCCCTGGACCAATTCCTTCAAAAGTTATGTCTCAAACATTTTGTTTGATGAAAACAAACTATATGATTTGTGTCTTAGACATTTTATCTTATGAAAATGTACATGCTTTGGAAGTTATGTTTTAGATATTTTGTCTGATAAAAATTAGGCCTTTGGGCATTTTGTTGCAGATCTTTTGTAAAGACTAGTCCCCAACAAAAAAATCTAAAACAATTCCCTCACACAAAATGGCTGAAAAAATTTCCTCGCACATAATGACCATAATAATACTCTACTATTAAGATCAATAGGCCAAAAATCCTATAGAATGGTCAAGTGGTACCCCTTTCAAGAGAGCATTTTACTATGTTTTGAGCTTAATTTAATATTTTAGCCTAGGTCATAATTATATTTTATTAATACTAAGACCTTAGGATAAACATATATATGCTTGGTCCTTTTTATATCTTATGATTTATGTAGGGGTTCTTTTATATATTCTAAACCCAGGTCTAAATCATATTTATTAATAAAACTAAGACCTTATGCTATAATTTCTTATGCAAGGTCCTTTATATTAACTTATGTCTTTTAGTTATGCTTAAGATCTAATGAACCACATTAACTCGAGCTTTGTTGATCAAACAAAGTGAGAACAATGGTTGAAAATTCAAAGGACCTATTGAGGGCCATGATGGTGAAAAGTGTCACCATCATGAGAGCCCAATATTAAGATTAAATGATGCAAGTGTCAATAGTCATATAACACAGAAGCCTTGAACAACTACCAAGTGGCACACATATGAGCATCTTTTCAAAATTGGCTTATCCTAAGAGCAGAGTGAACCAAGAAATGATAAGTGTCAAGATTTTAGGGAGTTAAGTTGACTTGATGGTCATGTAGACATCTTTGACATTCATGTGAATGTAAAAATTAATTTCAAGGATAAAAGATTCAAGTTTAAATTTTGACGGTCACATGGATGTCATTGATAGTCATGAGGATGTCTTTGATAGTTACATGAATGCCAAATTTAAGCTCAATAATAAAACATTACATATCCCAATTTTGAGTATCACATGGACATCATTTATAGTCATGAGGATGTCATTGACAGTTGTGTGGACGTAAAATTTAAGCTCATAAATTAGTTGTTTGGATTTAAATGTTAGTGGGCCCAATAAGATCAACGGTCAACATTAAATCAAGTACAAGTATATTGATGATGTGAAATCAAAATAGACTATTCAAAGGTCCTAGAACAAAAAAGGGACTACCACTTGGCATAAAAACATTCAAGCTATGACTATAAAGAGCATAGAGGGCCCATGGAGCTAAAAAATGTCATGTTTATGTTCCATCATGTAAAAGATCAAACAGTGTGAGTTAATAGTGGAATTTTCTAAGATCTATACTCAATCAATTTTTGACATGTTTCCCAAAGGTAACAATCATATTTCAAAAGGTAGCAAACAAATGACATAAATAGAGCATGTAGAACTTTGGACACCTGATCTATATTTAATGAAAAACATTGGGTCTCATATGTAAGCTAACATATGCACACACATGTCTTAGAACTAATATGGTTTATAGATATGAAATTGAAGGTCAAGAAACATAACATAAGAAGGCTACAATTACATGGCATTGCAAAGGTAAATTAAAGTTAACACTATAAAATATTTTAAGATAAGGACCTTGTAAATCCTTTTAAAGGGGAATTATATAAAGGTATGGGCAAGCATGCAATGCACAATTCAGTTAGATTGGTCACAACTAACACTAATGTCACTAGTTCTAAAACATTGGTAAAGTGGTACTTGTATAGGACATATATCTGAGATCCATTTGAAAATGAATAATCTAAAAGATCAATAAGTTGTTCCCAAACATATAAAAGGAGGAATTATCATGAAATTCAAGATATAATTATAAAAAATGACTTTATACACATGTACATCTTGTATAACTTTTGTAAAGGCTATTTTAAATTCATAACTATAAGTAGACTCTTATACAGTTTTAGACCATAGTTAGAACTCAAGTTTTGACTGTCACATGTAGTAACCTTGCATGGACTTGGAGGATGAGGTGATCCCTTCCCTAAGTATATATAAATAATTGTAATCTAACTTGGATTTTGACTAGATAATTTTGAATACAAGAGCAACATCAATTCTGATCATCAACGAATGTTTTTGTGGACATTATTTCCAATTTCTATGTAATTAGTTGTTACTTTGTTTGGTTGTATGTTTTAATAATCTTTAGTGTGTAATATATACAAATGGATTATTGATTATTTTGATTGATAAACTAATCTATAGATGTGTAATAGCTATTGAAAGATTGGTGAATTATATTGATTAAGATAGTCAAGTTGTTTGATTCATAATTATGAATGTGCATGAGTGCTTTCCTTGACGTAGTTTTCTATGTGTGTGAAAAATCTACCTTAGATACTTCAATATCCTAAGCCATAATCTCCTAATTAAGGGTGTGAAACAACTACCCTAAAGGAGAAACCTTTATCTGAGGCCTGTGAATTTCTTACATCAATATTTCCTTATACTTCTTAGTGTGTTTGATTGTGTATGTATAATTGCTGCTAGTAACATACATAGGTTTTGAGAGCACTTGTCCTATTAGAAACCATCCATAGAAGCGATTCCTAAAAACCATAGAGCCTTAATTTATACCTTAACTTTCCCTCCTTTTTGATTTTGTTTTGAGATCTACCCACTTTAGATTAGAATCCAACCATCCATCCAACTCACCTATAGATTCTCTATCCTTTAGGGACCACACCTCCATCCAAAAAACCTTGTCAAAAACCTACATTCCCTACCAGATATTCTATCAATAGGTTGTTCAAACTACATACCTACAACTCATGCCCTAGAGTGGAGTTTATCTCCATTGAGATCCTAAAATGTTAGATGCTACCTCATTATATTGTGTTGTGCATAAAACCTGCATCAATAGTTAATTAGCATTAGGAGGGTTGAATGTCTGATTGCCATTAACACAAGAGAGCTCCCCTTGTGAAAATCCATAAAAAACCAAAAAGCAATTCATTAAACGTAGCAAACTAAGAAAAAAATTGAGAATGGATTGGCTCAACAAATCACCCATAGATATCCCAGGTATTGAACATGATCTTCCCGATGACCCATTCACATACCTTCCTAGGTTCCATAATAATTACCCAAGAGTTGTTGAAGAGCATATTGATACCTACACATATGTTATGCATGTTATGGACATAAAATTTGAGTATTTAATCTTTAGGTTATTCCTATTCATGATGGAAGAATAAATGAATGATTGGTTAGGAGAGTTTGCACCTCTATTACTAGTTAGAGTGATCTTGAGGAACATTTTTTGATTTGATTTGGTCCAAATATTGATGTTTATGATTTAAAAAATAATTTAACATCTTCTATGAGGTTATTTGTAGTAGGTATGTTGGATATGAATTATATAGAAGCTATCCAAAGAGAAAGCTTGTTACTGTGTCTAATAGGAACATTGTGAAAGGGGTTCCTTTTAATCTAGGCACTGTGCATAAAGAGGAAGAAGAGATCTCAGATGAAGAGTGTATTGCAGCCATCAATGAAGAAATTATAATGTTACAGGAGAAATTGAGATACCAAAAACAAAAAGAGGAATCCATCAAGCTAGGAGAATTAGATCATGCTGATTGCATCCCTGTATTTGATGAGATAATTGAAGAAGGGAATAATGACAATGAGGAAAGTGTCAATTTAGAATAATATTATCAACCTTTGCAACAAATTTATCATATAAAATTTTCTAAAATAAAATATCAATTACTTTTCCTTAAAAAAGAAGATATTAGCTTTGAGGATGGTGTTGATGATTCTTGTGACTACTAGTTTGCATTAAAATCTCTATCATAAGACTTTTTTGATGATTATATTCCTGACTTGTTCTCCTGTGATCATGTAAGCTTCAATGTTGAGATTTAAGATTATGTTATTCCTAAGGTAGGTACATAATTTTATCATGAGGAAAATGAAAAAGGTATGTTATTTTCCCTTAATAATTTTGATTCTATTTCTAAGCTCCCTTTCAATGCAATTAATTCACATAGGTGCTCATGCCTTGATTTGATAGACAATACATTAATTAGTGCCTAATTATAATGTGCATGACACTATGGTTGATAATATGATTGATCAGGAACCCCAGTGTGTGTGGACATCAACATCATTTGACATCAATGCAAAAACCTTTGATTACACATATGATGCCCCTAAAGTTGCATATATTCTAGACCATAATTATTCAAAAGAAGCATATTACTTAGATGGCAACAATCAGAGTTTCAATTCAAAATAACAATAAAAAAAGGATTAAAAATAGATAGTGGATGGGATGACCCCTATTGAATTAATAATTAATGAATCTCTCACTCCAAAAATTAGAAATAGTGAGCCCCAAGAAAGCAAAAATTTTATTCATAATTTGGAAAGTCAAGAGATGATTCATTCCAATAGTGAAGGTCACACTCAAAATGGGAGTTTAGATGAAGTTTTTGAGGAAAATGTTATTCATGATTATACTTATGATTCTTATTCTATCTTTGTGGACCTTTCCCATAATGAGTTCATAGGGGATGATGACTTTCAATAGTATAGGTCAGATATAATATCCATTTTAGGAGACACTTTGGATGAGTTATTTTTTTATTTTGTCTTGGATGTCCCATTGAGTAACCCTAATTTTTTGTTTTACAATATGAGGTAAAGGCTCAAAATTTTATTGAATGAATACAAGGATGTCCTTGCTTATTTCACAAATTTAATGGGAAAAACCTTGTTATTACCAAAGAGTGAGAAGCATACCAAACAAGTTTCCAAATCCATCCCCCATCTTGTTTGGGTTTTCTTTAGAGTAGGAATAGGTTAGGTTTTTTTTTCTATCAGTGTTTTCATTAGATAGTTTATTGCTTTGATAGATTAGTTTCCTGCTTTCTGTATTAATCTTTCATGCTTTTAATATTTTGCTTCCTTAGATTAGATTCCTACTTTCTTAGTTTAGATTTCCTAATTTCATAGATTAGTAATTTATTTCTTTCTTTGACAAATGGAATTGTGTTTAATCTAACTATAACCAAGTTAAAATCCAAACCAACTAAGCTTATGACTTATAGAAAAGAGGAAAAAATAAAAATTAGGCAATTTGGGATTAGTTTATAGATTCAGTGTATTTTTGTGTTTTTGAGTCTTTAGGGTAAAGGTAGGTAATCATGGATTATTTTTAATGGTGTCATAATTGAATACTTTTACCAGGCATGTGGAAGTTTCTCTCAGAGTACTTCATAAAAATTTACATATTTTTCTTATTTTATTGGATCAAATGAACTTATCACATTAAAAACCTATTGGAAATGATAATTATAGGTATAGGTGTAGTTGGAAGGGATGTTATAGTAATGATTTATTTTATAATTATACCATCCCACTGGGGTTCTACCTCTTCTTTTTTCCATTCAAGAATAAAAGAAAAAATAGAAGAAGAAAGAACCAATAAGTTCAAAAGAGCAAAAGAAAATCAAAAGACTTGTATGATGAAATAAGGTCAATGTAGCACACATCATGATCAAAAGAAAATAATGAAAATAGAAGAAAAGGAGACTAAGGTATCTATGTCAGGGCTATGGACACCTAGTTGGTAGTAGATCAATGCCTGAGCTCCTCTTGTTTTTGAGCTTTAAGAGATACTAGAAAAAAAACTACAGCTTCATCAAGCCTTTGACAACTCATCACAACAAAGGTTAAATGAACTACACATTTTGACAAACACAAATCCAATAATTAGAAACCAAGTATGTTATTTGAATGAACTTAAGACTCTATTGAATGTTTATGATTTAAGTATTATTTTGTGACACACTTCATGATTTATTTAATGATTGCTAACTAGAGTTATGGGTTCTTAAATACTTAGGAGTATTCCCATTGTGAGTCACCATTTATTGTATCCAACATCCCCCTTATTTCCATAGGAAATGGGAACCCACCTTTTTTTGGATTATGGTCTTGACTTTGAGCCCCTATTCTATATGTTTATCTGGGAGAAGATTTATTATTGGCCTTTTCATATTTTGGCAAAATTTGCATTGGCATAATGTTTTCATAGACTAACCTTGTTAATAATTTTTGGGAGTATTTGTTGGGTTCTATGTTTTTGGACTTATCTTTTTAGGATTTGGCCTTAAAAACTTTTGTTTCACAAGAATTAGTCTTTGGGTTTATTGTGTTAGACATTTTTTCCATTATAATTTCCCTGTGACAATTCCCCCTTGCCAATTTGTCCAAAGCAATTGAGCTGAAAGATTTTATCTTTATCAAAAAAAATTATTGGACATTTTTTCTAACAAAATTTGATCTTGTTGAAACAAAAGGGCTGAAACATACCCTTTAGACTTTTTACCATGAGCATTTTTCCTGACAAACATACACTGCAGACTTTTTGGCATGAGCATTTTGTTTGATGAAGTAAACCCTTCAAACTTTTTATCATGGGCACTTTTCCCTAAAAAGTAGACACTTCAAACTTTTTACAGTTTCTCTTCAACCTCTTTTATAGCATTTTTCTTAACAAAATTACCCTTTGACCCTTTTTGAAATGACCCTTCAGACCTAATGCACTTACCCTTCAGAAATTTTTTCCCAAGCATTTTTCCCTATGAGCTTGTCCTTTAAGACTTTTATATTGGACTAATTCTTTTGGGCCTTTTGTCCCAGACTAATTCCTTCAAAATTTATGTCTTAGACATTTTGTTTAATGAAAATAAACTATGGGATTTATGTCTTGGACATTTTGTCTGACAAAAATGTACATGCTTCAAAATTTGATTTTTAGATATTTTATTTGATAAAAATCAAGTCTTTGGGCCTTTTGTTGCAGGTCTTTTTTAAAGACCATTCCCCAAAAAAAAAGATTAGAAAAATTCCCCCACACAAAATGATCAAAACAATACCTTGCTGCCAAGGTTAATAGACCAAAAATCCCATAGAATGGCCAAGTGATACCCCTATTTAGAGAGCATTTTATTATGTTTTGAGGTTAATTTAAGATTTTATCTTAGGTTGTAATTGTATTTTATTAATACTATGACCTTAGGCTAAAAATCTATATGCTTGGTCCTTTTTATATATTATGATTTAGAAAGGGTAAAAATTAACACAAGGGCTATTTTATATATTCTAAGCCTAGGTCCAAATCATATTTATTAATACAACTAAGACCTTATTATAGAATTTTTTTTGCAATGTCCTTTATATTAACTTATGTGTTTTATTTATGCCTGTAGATCTAATGAAACACATTAACTCAGGCTTGATTGATCAAATGAAGTGAGAGCAATGGTTGAAAATTCAAAGGACCTATTGAGATCTACGAGTATGATAAGTGTCACTAATGTGGGAGCCCAGTATAAATATTAAACAATGTTAGTGTTAATAGTCATAGAGCACATAAGCCCTGAGTAGCTACTAAGTGGCACATATATGAACATCTTTTCAATATTAGCTTATCTTAAGAGTAGAGTGAACCAAGAAATAACAAGTGTCAATCTCATAGGGATTTAAGTTGACTTGAAAGTCATGTGGACATATTTGATATTCGTGCAAACATCATAATTAAGCTTAGAGATAAAATGTTTGGGTTTAAATTTTGATGGTCATGTGGATGTCATTGATGGTCATGAGGATGTCTTTAATGGTTGCATGAATGTCAAATTTAAGATTTGTAATAAAACATTATGGATCCAAATTTTGACAGTCACGTGGATGCCATTGATGATCATGCAAACCTCAAATTTAAGCTCATAAATTAGTTATTTAGATTCAAATGTTAGTGGGCCCAAGAAGATCAATAATCAACATTAAATGGGGTACAAGTAGATCGATGGTGCAAGATCAACATGGACTATTCAAAAGTCCCTAAATAAGTGAGGGGATACCACTTGGCATAAAAACATTTGAGATATGACTATAAAGAGAATAGAGGCCCCATAGAGCTACCAAATGGCATGCTTACATTCCATCATGTAGAAGATCAAATGGTGCAAGTCGATAGTGGACTTTTCCAAGATTTAGACTCAATCAGGGTTTGACATGTGTGCCAACGGCAATAATAATATTTTGAAAGGTAACAAATATAATGACATAAACATAACATGTAGATATTTGGACACTTGAGCTATATTTAATGATAGACATTGGGTCTCATAGTTAATTTAACATATGAACATGCATGTCTTAGAACTAATCTAGTTAGTGAATATGAAATTAAATATCAAGCAACATAATATAAGGAGGTTGTAGTTACATGACATCTCAAAGGTAAATTAAAGTTAACACTATCTAATATTTCAAGATAAGGACCCTATAAATCCTTCCAAAGGGATATCTATAAAGGCATGGGAAAGCATGCAATGCATAGTTTAATTAGATTAGTCAAAACTAATAATAATTTCACTGGTTCTAGAACATTGGTAAATCTTTACTTTTCTAGGACATATGTCTGAGATCCATTTGAAAATAGATTATCTAAAATATCTACAGGTTACTCCCACAACCTATAAAAGGACATATTGTCATACAATTTGAGATATTATTGTAAAAAGTGACTTTATACACATGTACATGTTACATAACTTTTGCAAAGGCTATTTTAAATTGATTACTATAAGTAGACCTTTATACAGTTCTAGAACACAGTTAGAACTCAAGTTTCAACTATCACATTAAGATAGTCAAGTTATTTGATTCATAATTTTGAATGTGCATGAGTGATTTCTTTGATGTAGTTTTATGTGTGTATGTAAAAGCTACCTCAGATACTTCACTATCTTGAGTCATAATATCTTGAGTAAGGGTGTGCAATAACTACCCTAAAAATATCAACCTTTATTTGAGGCTTATGAATTTCTTGCATCAATATTTCCTTAGACTTTTTAGCTGTATCTAATTGTGTGTGTGCAATTACTACTGGTATTATGCATAGGTTTTGAGAGCACTTGTCCTATTAAAAATTAGCTAGAGAAGTGATTCCTAAAAACCACAGAGCATTTTTTTTGCCTTACCCTTCCCTCCTTTTTGAGTTTGTTTTGAGATATGCCCAATTTAGATTAGAAGCCAACCATCTATCCAACTCACCTATAAAACCCACACCAACACACCTAATTAAGATAGCTCACCCAGGATAGTTGGCCACCACTACACCAAGATTTTTAATTAAGTTAAAGAAGGTGGTAAAAATACATATACAATATATGGAAGGCTAATAGTTAGGTTAGACCATTAATAATGTAATATCTCAAATATTGTAATAGTTTTGCATTAGTTTTGGTAATAAAATGAAAAGTGGATGCATCAAACAAATTGATTAGCTAAAGGGATAGTTACTCACTATAAATAATTGACCAAAGATAAATCACACATCCTACACACCAAACATCCCTTTCAAGATGATTTCCAACATCTAATATTAATTTCAAAGAGAACATTCATGTGCATACAATCAATGCATTTAAAGGAGGTAGTGACATAACTTTGGGCACCAAAAAGTAATAAAATAAAGGGATATGGATAATGATCAAACATTACATCCTCAAAATAACTTGATATTTCTATAATTGTCTTTTTAATTATTTACCTACGTATAAATTTTACACCAGGGTATAATTCCTTAGATAATTCAATAGCTTCACTCATTCATCCAACCATAGACATATGTCAAATATTAATCCGACTATCTGATGCTTAGTAGGAGGAAATTGGAATAGGGATAGGGATCTGATAAATGAAGTAAAATGATCCAAAACCCTTTAATTTCATCAATAGGATAGAAGATACTCTATTTTCTCAAGAAGCCTAAGGAGCATCAAAACCAAGAAATTTAACACTACAACATCCACTCTATGGTTTTAACATAGAGGTTACTCAAGATACCTATATTTGGCTAGTTAGATGAAGACATGATGACATTTCTCAATTGTTAAAACCAAGGTGCTATTCATTTATCTCAAAATATTACCATCTAGATCAATGTACACTCATTGTCAAGAGTAACTAACCTTCCCAATCATGGCAAATATCTAATATAATATAACTCTACAATGCCACCTCTTCACTTAGACATCAAAAAACAATACACCACTAGGTCAAGAAGAAGAACTCCTATTGATTCAATAACAGATGCTTCACTATTCATCATGGTCTAGTGTATTACTAAAAGATTTGGGCAAACCACAAAGCATGCAAAGCAAACAACAAGAGACATAATTGACATTACTTAATGATAAAGATGCATGCAGATTTCAATTGGCCTAAATTCTTGGTTACCAAGCTTACCAAAAATATAAAAAAGGTAATTAAAAGAACTATATAAACCTTTTAATATCAATTCTTGGTCCTATTATTGTGTTTCACTCTAAGGAAGCCTCCACTAGGGCTAGTAAATGTCACTGCTAATTTTTGGCCTGATATTGCCTTCATAAGCATTGCATGGACCAAAAATAGATAGTATTATGAGCAATTGGGGTGGTTCAACACATGGTGGATAGAAACCCTCATGCTAATTCAATCACATCCCAGGATTCTATAGGATGTCATGTAGTATCTGGGTCAACATGCATATGTTAATAAGCTACATAATGGCATACAGATAAAGGTACATGAGTTATATAACCCAATTATCACCCTTATTCTATTCATCATTTCATTGGTCGATACAAATTATGAAGTCTATCAACAAAAAGCCTTAACTACAAGGTCCATACCTCCTTTGTAAACCATCCCTCTATAGGCCCAAAATTAATAGGCATAGTAAGTAACTATATAAAAACTCATACAACCAACACAATCATAAGCTTCAACATAGCCAAATAAAGGAATGAGGAAATCACCTATGTGCAGAGCCTCACCACCTCTACCAAAGAAACAAACCTAATAAATGAAGTCATGGATCGATCATCCCATGGTTCCATGAATAGATGTTGAGTGTGTCTTACTTGAGATGGGGGTAGAATACAAAGAAGGGCTTTAATCAATGTTAGACAACATGGGCACTGAGGTGTATGATGTAAAAGAGGAAAAAAAGTTTTTTTAAAAAGTAGTACATGCTTTCCAAGTGTGAAATTAGGTAAGGCAAGACCTTTGGGTTGATCTCACTCAATCACCTACTCATATTATTGTTGACGCTATAGGATAGGAATCAAATTGATGAAAATTAGAAGCATAAATATTTTTAACAAAACTAGCTATAGGATCATTGGTTACACATGCCATAGACTTATCTATAGAATATATCCCCACACAAAGCTTATTCAGTCAACCACACACATATTAGACTAAAAATACCTCATAAATAGTGTGGGAAAGGATGGTATCTTTTGGTGTACCTACAAAATAAATTACTAAGCAACCAACTCAACAACCTCAACCTCAAGGAGTGAAGAAACAAAAGAAGACACTCAAGCCTCTAGCTAAATCTATAAGAAAGAAGATGGTATAAAAAGAATAGCTTGGAATAATAAAATCATCAAAATAGATTGAATCATATGAGAACATCAAGGAAGAAGAGGAACCCATGGATACAATCATGCCTAGAGAAGAGGAAGAAAAATAACTTGAGTAGGGCACACTTGATCCTGAGGTGAGACAATAAAAACAAAGCATAGAGGAATCACAAGAAAAAGTAGTCATGTTGCCGTTAGCACAATAACAATATGCACATAGTCCATAACTAAAAAAAAGAGATGTAGTTATGGAGTAATAAAAGAAAGTTGAGGAAGTAGAGGTTTCAAAAAATCAAGCTGAGGAAGTTGAAGCCAAAAAAAAGAAAGATGACAAAGCTAAAGCTACATGTAGGTAGGATGAAGAAGCAGAGGTAAATAAGAAACAATAAGAAGAATAACAAAGGAAACAATAAAAGGCCCATGCCATGTAGAATAAATAATAAGAGAAAATAACCAAAGATAAAGCCAAAGCTAAAACCAAAGCTCAAGTTGAAGCTAAAGACATAGCCAAGGCTAAGGCTAAAGTAGATGCTAAATCTAAGGCTAATGTAGAAGCCAAAGTCAAAGCCCAAGTTGAAGCTCAAATAAAAGATAAGGAGGAATATAAAACACAAGTTGAAGCTAAGAATAAGGCTAAGGTAGAAGAAAAAACTAAGGCTAAGGAGCTCAAGGATGCACAAATCTATGTAAAGGTAGCATATACTAGTCAAACCAAGGGCACTGAAGAAGCAATGTAGCTTCGTAGCCATTGGCTATGGGATGTCCTTGCTACACCCCCCTAATGAACTACCTTCTTACTTCTAATTGCTTAGTTTACACATGATCTTGTGACATTTTCCACTACATCCATCTTACTTTCCACCACTATAATGGAAACATCATTAGACATAACCTTGTTATTGCTCTCCAAATAGATTGAAGGAGTAGACATTTTATATTAATGTATTGCTTAGAGGGATTTGGATTTGGTGAAACAAGTTCTGAGGCTACAAGATAAAAATTATGAAGTAGAGGAGAGGTTGGTGAATGCAAGGCAATTAATTAATAAAGCATATTCCACCTTAATTACATAAGTACTAGGTGATTAGGTTATGTCAAAGATAAACAATTCATGGCACTATTGACAAAACTTACAAAGAGCTAGGGAGCTACGCAAAAAGTTTTAGAATTGCACACATAAGGACATGTTCTTAGGATAGAAACAAAGACCATGTGATAACTCCTTTAGGAATATGAGTAGGTCCTAGATACTACTACAACACAGGCTAAGAAGCTATCCTAAGATATGATCAACTAGAGATAACATTTGAATCAATTGTTGGTTATTACATAACCTAAATTTTCCATTACTGATAAAGCTAAAGCCATGCTAGAGGATCAAATAGTAATTGTAGAGAAAATTAGTGGTGCACTCAGAAAACTATTGGATTCTAGAGATGTTTTTGTATAGAATATGCAAGTATGGCATCATGAAATAATGCACAACACTTTTGTAGTTGTTCAAACCCAAAGGAAAACAAAAATATTGGATGAGCTCATTTTGGACATGTAACAAAAACAATCAAATGCTAAGGCATTGTTTACAATCAAAAAAGATGAAGACCTAAAAAACTTGATGATGATATAAGTACCACTATAAATTCCACATGCAATGGTATGTGAAGTACTTACTAATTGGAAAATACTCAAGAAAAATCTAGCTCAAGTTGATCCAGTAATTTCATAGATAAAGAATGAGCCCATTTTCATTCCTCCATAGCTTCTACAAATCATATTAGAGAGGGAGACCAAGGCATAAATATGATATTTATAGATACCCTTGGTAGTGGATACATTAGGAAACATAGGGCTTATAGCTACTCAACAACAACAAACTCCATAGACCTCTAACAAACCCTCTTCCCAACCATAGTAGTAAGGTTATAATTTTTTAACTTATAGCAGATTCATATTTTTATTAGATAGTATAAACATTAGGAGTGGGGTTAAATTGGTTAAAAATGCATAAAGGGCAGCCACTATTTATGATAGTCTATTGAAAACCTAAAAGGGTGGTAGGCTAGTATGTTAGTTAAAAACCTAGAATGATGGATAAGTATTGCACAAAGGGTGAAAAATGACAAATGACACCTGAAGTGATTACTATGACTTCTATCTAGGACATAGAATGGAGCTTGCTACAATCATGAAGTATATAAGATAAATACTTGAGAAGTGTTTGATTTTGTCTTTTGTATAGTTTTTTACGTATTCAGCCTTGAAATTATAATTAGATAATTGGAGAATGCAAAGAGTCTTTCATTTTGTTTATCAAAAGGTTGGAAGGTGAAGAGACATTAGGATTGTAAAAGACTATAAATAGTAATTTGATGTAATATAATATGGCTCAATGTGTTGATAGAGATTAATAAAAATTGTCCTATTATGGTTTTCCTTTATTTTCTTTTAAGTATGATGTATGTGTAGTCAAGTAATCTATTTTAATTTATTTTATAATCTGATATAATAAAAATTATGATCTTGTTCTATTATAAATCTATTTCTTCCTACTTTTCAATATATTTGAAGATGTCATTGATGGATTATACTAATTCTGTCTCTTTGGCACCTTTTTTTACTCTCCACTACATAAACTATCCCTATAATTAGCATATTCTGGTGCAATTTCAAGAACCTTTACTAATAGTAGTCAATGATGGTTTTACAAAAGGGTCAAAGTGAAGGCCTTTTAGATCTATGATCTAGTCCTTTTATAGGATATGGTTTATAAACAAAAGGGACAACATAAAAAATTTAATCTATTATGGCTCGATCCCTATGAAAATTTTAAAATACTAGGTGAGAATGCATTTTGCCTAAGCTATCTTATTGGTGAGGATGTCCCATTTCCTATCAAAGGACAATTCTTCAAGCACTAATTCTAGAATTGAGTGGCTTTAAATCCCCTATAAATAAATTCTTTTATGATATATGTTTTTCTTTTATGTCCCTTATTTCTTATCTTAGGTTTGATTTTATTTATTTTATCTTTTATTCTTAGTTGGGTTTATCCTAACTATTTTTGTCCTACTATCCCCCTATTTAACAAAGGAATAAAGTGAAATTATATTTCAAGAGTAACATGGATGACACTCAAAGAACCTAATCAAAATTGTACTCAAATAACTAGTGTAAATTATTATTGTTGCTTGGTTCATTTATTAAATTCTAAAGGCCAATGGCTCATAATAGAAGCTGTGAATTTAGAATAACTATTTTATTGTTCAAATCCATCTAAAGAACTTAAATATATATCAAAATAAAAATGTAGCATTGCTTAAATTATAATTTGTATTAAACCATCATGAACTTGTTGATTTCCTTCTACTTGTGGCTTGGTCCCCAACCCTCTATGAATGAATTACAAAATTTCCTTTTAAAATAATTGATCTAAAATGTAAAATCTATATTTTTCTTTGAAAGGGCGATCTTGGTAGCCTCCACCTTAGGATTTATATCTTGATTGGCAATGGAGTAAGGACTTTGAAAGGGACTAAAGGTAACTATATTGGGGATATAAATGCCTAGCTAGTAGCCCAAGCCACTTTCTCCCCAAGCTAAATTATAAAATATTTTCCTTTAGCAATTTTGACCTTATGCAAATCTGAATCACTACATTTAAATGCAAAAGAAATAAATGATCATACACGTAGATGGTTTGAGCAGAATTTTGGTTTAGTATATCACTTGTTATTATAGACTTTAGTGCCTTTGAATTTAGGTTTGTTATGAGTAATTGCTTTTAGCTAATGTTTTTTCTTCTTATGAAATCATAGTGTCTAGATTCTCAAAATACTTATGAGTATTTCCCACTAGAAGTCACCATTTGTTATTTCTTGGAACACACCTCATTTTTAGATTGAAAACATAGACCCTCTTTCTACTTTAGATTCTGATCTTATACCTTTCAGGAGTTCATTGTGGTTGTTTGTTTAAATTAGTCTTCTTGAGAGTCCATTCTTCTAGATGTGAAGATTTGAAATTTGAATATGCTTCACTACTTCAAATAAGTCTGAATAAATCAAATGTTCATCAGTAGTGCTTAGTCTAATTCATATCTAGGTTGCTTCATTTTTAATTTCTAAATTTACATGAATCTACTAAGTCTTAGTCTATTTGTTTGCTTATTTTTTAAATACATTTTACAGCTTCCTTTTAGATTATTTCACCTTTGGTTTGTTAAAATTATCTAACTATTTTAGAATTTTATTATTCCTTTTCCTAATCAATTTGATCCATTTTTATTCTCATTTTAATCTAAATGTCTAAGCATTAATAATGTTTCATTCTATAATTTAGCCACTTCTCATTAAAATGGATAAAATTGGCTTTTGAATTGAGCAAAATGGCTAAGTATATTCAAAGATTCATTTCATACTTATTAATTTCTCATCTTCCATGTTCACCTTTTTTATTCAAAATTTTAGCCATTGATTTTATAAATCTGATTCACTAATTGTGCCTTCGCATGTTGTGCTTGTAGGTTTTTGGAAAGAGTGTAGGTGACTTATTTAAAACTTTTGTTCTAAATAAATTTTTTGATGACTCTTAATAATTATTCAAAAAATTTCTCTTCAATAAAAATGTCACAAATTGCATTGGAATTTATGTGTGAGGGTGTTTTTTACATACGTTCTAAAACAAAAGTTATGAATATTTAACTCTTTGAGATAAATATTGACAAAAAAAATTTCCAATGACAAAACTTGTGAAGGATTGGATAGTAGGAGGCTTGTGAAGATTGGGTTTTAAGAACATTTTTTTGAAAGAGAGGTTTTTCAGCTCTAGACTTAGTCATTTTAATTTTAATTCTCTTAGCCATTAATTTTGAAATCAATTCACCAACTTTGACTTTTTATATTGTGCCTGTAGGTACTCAAAGTAAATCTTGACTCTTTTCTTATTCAACATCATAACTTTATGTGGCTCTTGATGGTCTAAATACATCTAAGAAGTCTTTTGGGACTTAGTTAATTTCATGTTTTTTGCCTAGTTCCATGTGTCACTTTTTTGCTTAGTGGGACTTACCCAATTTCACAAAGGTATCCCAATGCCATGTGTTGATCTTTTGATAATATTGGGCCTATTCAAAATTATTTTAAGAATTAGACAATTTTATTCAAGGTTGCCTAGTAGGGCAAAGATGCCAGTGATGTTTTAGGCTAGCAAGTTAATGAGATGATGCCATATGGCATAATCCCTCTACTCTTATATCTTGGAGATGTCTATACCAATGCAATGCATCTAAACTATCAGGTTAATGATGATGTTCTTTATAGAGGATGAATCTCTAAGAAAGTAGGTAAGTGAGATGATGCCACATGGTGAAATATCACTACTCCATAGCTCGCTGAGTAGTCCATGCAAGCCTACTGATGATGTTAGAGCCCTAGGTAAGAGAGATTATGGTGCAGGGTGAAATATCACCTCATAATAGAATACATGTCAACATGTGCCTAAAGCCTCAATCTAGGTAGTGAAAAGTAAGGAAAGGCCATGTGGCCATAAAATGACAAAAGTAAGCAACAAAACTAAAGCCCATAGGTATCAATAAGTTTCCAAGTGGAAAAATGGGACCCATAAAAGAAAAACTAACCATGTAATGAGGAAAATTAGAGGGGAATATAAAAGGAACCCATGAGGTAGTAATCCATCAGAACTAAGGACACATTGGCTATGTAACAAGTAAGGCACTAGCTTGAAATTGACATCCCATCTAACCATCAAAACTATCAAGAGGCCAAGAATGGATTGTGAATTTAATATGATTTGAATAATCAAATTACAATCCAACTAAATTATGAATATGTAGGATTAATGAGCATGGCATATGCATTGGCATCAAAAATAAGGTATAAAAGACAAACTTAGTCTTAAAGAGGCAAGACAATTAATTGCATATAAGTTTGGGTGGTTGGTGGTCCTAATGCAATCTCAAATAAATTCCTTATCAATATTCATTCTTGATTTAGTCTAGCATGGTCCCTGATATTTTCATGATGCAATAGAATGGGATTCACCACCAATGGACTGTTAGTGGGCATGCCACATCGATGATTATTGTAACTACCCTCATGAGTGGGTGAATTTGATTTTGAACTTCATATTTAACTCTTCATGCTTGTGTACCTATTTAATATCAAATCTTGTGCCAAGAAAAGGGTTAGTTCTTTATGTATTTTGTAAAGGAGACATACGAAATCAAACATTTTTTTTGCTTTATTAGGATAATCTCTTCCCTTTTATTATTTTATCTTGTCATTACATAGATGTTTTCCTAGTCTTTGATGATTGTATAAATTTCAAGATATTGTTAATCACAAGGAAAATTATGATAACTATAATAATATTAAGTAGCTATGGTCATTCTCTGCACTTTTTTATGGTAGTGATGACCTTTCTTCTCACAATTTCTCTCCCTCCCAGACTCTTGCACCATATTTAGTTGTAGTTGTGCTAAGTCTAGTTCAATTAAATATTAGTCTTATGGGATTCATTCTATTAGATAATTTTGGGCTCACTTATGTTTACAAAAGGTGCTTTATCCCATTACCTTTAATCTTTTGCTCTTTATTTATACCTAGGTTAATTTAGGAATATAACAATTTGAATTGAACAATTAATCTTGTTTTATTTATAATTGTATCGAATGTTTATCATTATTACATTCCTAGACATGATAAACTGATGAAGGAAGTCATCTTGTGAAAGGAGATAAATTATGGAAGCACGACATATATTAAATAACTGAGCTAGAGTCAATTCTTCTATTTCAAATTATTAAAGTAGGCCCTTTACATGGAATAGTTCACATCATCCAACCAAGTGAAGACCAACATACCAAGATCTAGTACATTTAGACCTTAGCAAGGTATTTTCTTCATGATATCTCCCTCCTTTTAAGAGATTCTAGGGATTAATAAACCCTTTGAATAATTTTTGGATACGTGTCAAAACCTATATAAATAATATTCAAATGTTAAATCCCTAAAATCATGTAAATTACAACCATCAATTGCACTCAAAAAAACCACTATATCACATTTTACATCAAGAAAAACCTTCAATACTCATTATAATGAATGATTATAGGATACAGTTTTAATACATGAAAATATATACCATATTAGTTAGAAATCTACACGTCCAAATCATTTGAGATTACAAAACCTATTTTATTATATCAAAGAAAACAAATCAGCTGAATCTATTTCAAAGATATATTATCAAACCAAATGGAAAAAACCCAATAGTGCATGCAAAGTAATTCATATTTTAAAATAGAATAACATATATATTATATGGACTTGAAATATGAGTAAACTTGCCTTTTCAAACTCCCAAAGTATACAATTTCTTAAACAACTATGCCCCATATTTCATCACAACTCATAAACAAACTCAACATATTAATTAAATATGTAGAGTTGAAGTAGGTCCAAATTATCCAAGCCATTTCCTTATAACCACCATATTATCAAAGACTCAAAAATGCATACGAAGTATAATGAAGCCTTCTACATATATTTAAAAATAATTAGCAAGTGGAATGAATAAATTGGAAACACTTCATAAAGGAAACAATATCAACTGAACTAAAAATGTTGTTAAGATCCATTATTTTTAAAGATTTTTTGAAAGTAAAATATAACACTATAATATACATGAAATATATTTCTCACTCTACCATCTAACATTATACATGTAAGAAAAATAAATGTCAAACCAAATATTCCAACACAACCTAGAAAAAAGATATATTCAAACTATAATGATTGAAAATAACAACTAAAACCCAAAAATGAAATAGATGTACATTATGTCACCTTTATAACCAATTTCTCCAATAATTGTTATCATTTGATTTTCAAAATTATTTTTATGTAATGAATGGTTCATAAATTTATTAAAAATATAATTCATTTTTTACACATAAGTTCAACAATGATGAAAAGGGAAAACAAAACACATCCCTCAATAATAAACAACTAGTGCATACCTTGATAAAACTTTGAGTACAAGAAATCATAAAAACTTAACACAATCAAATGTTACTGATCAATCAAAAAAATTGTAGAGATTGACTTCTTCCTAGAAATCTTAAACAATGGTGTGATGGTCAAAAAATAAAATCCTTTTTATGTTTAGGTAGTTGTTGTAAACATTCATTCAATGAGACTAGGTGATGTGTCCACTAGTTTAGTGGATGATCAATATTAGTAAAAACTAAAACTATATAAACTAAATCCTTGAGATAAAAAACACTTAGTATCATTTTTAGGTTCTCAACAAATTTTATACCATGATATGTAGGATTGAGGCAAGGATAAATGCATTTAAGTTTATGTTAAATCAAAATTACTGACAAATATACTTGCCATGATTTGAAAATAATGACAATACAACTTGCTACTTATGTATTAAAACTAAATATTATATGTAATATACACATTTAATCAAGCATAAATAAGATAAATTCCAATGTTTGAATAATTCAAACTATAGAAATCATGAAACAATTATCACACCATAGACAATGTTACAAATGTACAATGTTAGGGTTTTATGTTTAGTAAAATGTGACAAAAATCAAAACATGAACTTGTCTCTTTATAACTTCATTTGAAAAGCATGTTATCTTGACCATGCATGCATATGATTTAAAAGTGACAAGAATATTATGACATAGTTGCAAATGAGTACATGAAATCACATAACTATGCATCCTAGCTAGAGAAATGAAATAATCAAACAAACCATTTGTATCTACCCTCAACTTTACTTATCATTTTCAATGCGATCAATTAGTAAATACATAACCATGTGATTATTAATTTGAATATAATTATTGTAGATTTTAAACATAAAATATGTTGTGTAATCATATATCACCTTGAAAAATCTTACAACAATGCTATAACATACCAAAATATGTTTAAACTAAAATGCCATTGTTACTAAACAAGATGAACTTCATCAATTACAACAAACATGTGTGCATCCTACTGACTGCAAGAATAAGATGCAAATATACTATATATACTAATTTTATGAATGAAATTGATACTTAATCGATCCATATTATTCTATGTAGTACCTCACATTATTGTTTTTTAATTGGTAATGAGGGTTTTTTTAATAGGGGACTCCACCCTATTATAAAAGATATGCAAACAATGTATCAAGAACCATACAAGATAGAGAAGTACGTAACTAAATACAAAAGTATAATAAATAACTACTTCAAAACCATTTAAAAACCAAAACCATGTAAAAAAATAATAACAAAGCACTAAAATTTATTCCCCCCTTCAAGGGCCTCATCTCAATTAGTCAACATATTCTTTAAAGTTTGTTTTATATAATCTATATCTTGAGCCTCAAGATTATGGCCTTTCTCCATGATCATGATTTTATCCTTCTTGGTATAATGTATCACACTTTCAACCTCATGCCTCCTTTTTATAAGATGAATGAGCACACAAATACTATATAATTTTTTTTTGACTATGACTTTATTGTAATCCACCAAGGCTTCTAGGTTCTTTTTGAGGGATATGTTCTCCTCTTCCAAAATATCAACTCTTTCCTCACTTATTCTCATTTACATTATCGTATCCTTGATGTCCTTTATACAATTTAACACCTATTTATCCCTGTTAAGAATCTTTATAGAATATTTAAGTTATGATCCTTAATAAACCATCTAATGAAGGCTCTATGTAAATCAAGCTCCTCATTTATTCATTTAAATTTGTCCTACTATATGAGGACTACAGCCAATTCCTCAAATTCCTTACCAATATTTGTTTTACCTCTATTATTATTTAAATCAACCTAATATTTAATAAGCTTTATCCCCTCAACAACCTATTTTATATTTTCCATTTTAGGGTCATTAGAACCATCCTTAGTGTTTGGTCCTTTTGTAGTAAGGGTTATGGTAGACTCATTTGTATGCTTCCTAGGAGGGATTTTGCCTCTCAATAATATTGAAATTTTCATGATAGGATTCCCTTTCAATTTTTTATTGTCCTTATTCCCTTCAAAGATCAGATGCCCTAGACTCAACTTCACTGCTTTAGAATACTTATAAATAAAGAGAATCACAACTTGATGCATAGGAAATTTTTTCTTACCCTTATTGGATTATAAAATTGATATTTCCATGATATTAAAAATATATAAGGGAATACTAACCAAGGAGTGATGTATGAATAAATTTAAGAAGATAAAATGAAAAGTAAGAACATAATTATACTTATAGACCAAGAAAATAATAGAGATTAATCAATTGTTAGTGAATTAATCCAAAATAAATTGAAGACATAACTTCTGAAGCCTAATTCTGAGGTTGAGCTATGTGATAATCAAGCAAGAAATGAAATATTGGAAGATAAAAACAACATTTATACCTTCCTTGAAGATGCAATTTAAAATCGGTCTAAAGATGTTAAAATTGGCTTATAGATGTAGAAGTCTTTGTTAATGCTTGAATCCTTGCATGAATAACATCTCTCATTATCTACACATGATTTATATTTGGAATTATAATGTGGTTTGAATGATGGCAATGATATTTAGAAGAGTTTCACTACCTTGGTTGTCCATTGTGAAAGAGTGTGTAGACCCTTTAATATATAGATTTGGTAAATTGTTATAGCTATACATCTTGAGATGAAGATCGAGGGTCCAATATTATTCCTCCATTATCATAAATGAGAAATATGGAGTGTGAAAGAAAAAGGTTATAGTATGTCATATAAATGTAAGAGATTTAATTCATAACCTCTATGTGCACTTGGTATGATGATGTTACCTTGGGTGAGATAATATTCTAAATTTGATTTTAGGAAAATATGATAATTCAAATCCATGGATTTTCCCATTAGAGGAATATTTAGGTTTGATTATGTGGAATTAATTAATAATTAGAATAAAGGTGATTTTGGTAAGGTTTAAAGTGTTAATATAAGACATAATTATAATTGACACAAAGTTTCCAATTTTAAGTGTCTATATTTTTCCCTTGTTTGAGAAGGCATTGCAAGACACTAGGCGCAATAATGATTTTTCAAAGAAATAAAAAGTTGTTTTGATTATGATTGAAGATTGATGTGTTCATGTTTTGTTGAATATTTTTTAATTTAGTAAAAAACAAGTCCAAAAATAATCCCCAAATAATGTTTAATAATTCCCATGATGCCCTCTTGAGGGAGTGGTTGAAAAATAAGATTAATGGATAAACCCTCAAAAAGAAGGAAATTGACAAGAAGAAAAATGAAATTAACCCATGGATGAGATTCACCCATTGGGTTAATGATTTCATGCTTTGATTTCCAATGGTTGATAATAATATAATTTAATTGGCCCCAAGGTGGGGGGAAGCGGGAATTATACAACTTAAAATAAGTGGCACAATTTGACTTACCACAAATAGGGTGAAAACTGTGGGCTTAAAATTATAAAAAAAGACTATATGAGGGAATTAACCCTAAAAAGGGTAGTCTTGATTGATCATATTAATGTGCCCTAGTAGGGTGGATTTTATCATTGATTTAATGAGTTACGCCAATAGGTAAGATTTGATCATTGATCAGTCTAAAATGGTTTTCTCCAATAGGGCAATTTTTTATTTGGACAAATGATGATTAGGAAATTGATTGAGTGGTTGGAAATCATAGCTCAAGGGCATAACTTGTTACATAAATTAAAGATGAGTAGGTATAAACATAGGTGCAATGGTATAATGACTTATCAAATAATGAATCAACCACAAAAAACTAGGCACACAAGAATGCTCAAAGATAATAAAAGAGATTATGAAGAATAATGATTGAAGAATAATACATATGTTAATAAGAATGAAACAAGGGAGTTTGATCTAACCTTAGAAATTGAATGTAACTGAGTGTTACCTACATAGTTCAAATGGACCCCAGGCTGATGTAGTTATCCCAAAAATCATGAGAAAATCTAAATGAAAGGAAATTATTGACTTTTTTTATATGCTTAGATGTGGTATGAATAAAATATAACTTAGTCATGTAGTCCAAAGATTGTGTTGGATTGGTAGACAAGGATATTTTTGATACAACATTGATGATTATACTTCTAACATCTTGATTTTTTATATAATACCAAATGGTATGCACCATGATATAATACATTGGAATAATACATATATTAATAAGAATAAAACAAGGGTGTTTGATCTAACCTCATATACTGAATGTAAATAAGTGTTACCAATATAGTTTAAATGGACCGTAGGCCAATGTAGTTATCCCAAAAATTAAGAAAAAATGTAATGAAAGGAAATGATTATGAATTTTTATATATGCTCAAATGTGGTATGAATAAAATATAACTTAGTCATGCAGTCCAAAGATTGTGTTGGATTGGTAGACAATGATATTTTTGATACAACATTGATGATTATACTTTTAACATCTTGATTTTGATATAATACCAAATGGTATACACCATGATATAATACATTGGAATAATACATATGCTAATAATAATGAAACAAAGGTGTTTGATCTAACCTCAAAAGCTGAATATAACTAAGTATTACCTACATAGTTCAAATGGAACCCAGGCCGATGTAGTTATCTCAAAAATTAGGAGAAAATGTAAATGAAATGAAGTGATTATGAATTTTTGTATATCATCAAATGTGGTATGAATAAAATATAACTTAGTCATGCAGTCCAAATATTGTGTTGGATTGGTAGACAAGGATATTTTTGCTATAACATTGATGATTATAATTCTAACATCTTGATTTTTTGATATAATAGTAAATGGTATGCAGCATGCTATAAAACACCATAATGACTAGGGTGAAAAATATATAAAGATTGACCCCCAATCTAATTGCCAGTTGAAAATAGTGTTGGAAATACTGTCATTGATGTCAAAGGTCTAGCATTATTGGTGATAAAGGCCCCATTGAATTTAATGTTATTTGTAATTGATATATCTTGGATAATGTGAGTTAATATTTATTTAATATTAATGAATATATTTTTGGTTGCATATGAGACAAAAGAAGGGCCTGTGGAGAAGTCAAAGAGCCATGGGGTAAATACAAAAGAAGGATGGGACACATTTTCCCATGAAGAGTCATCTTGGGGAATTCTAAGAGTCACCAAATGAAGACAAAAGAGAAAGGGCACAATTTCTCATGAAGGGACACTTTAAGGAATACAAAAAGTCACCAAGATAAGGACAAAAGTGGGAAGGATGTTTTTGGTCATGAAGGGTCACCACATGACTTTTCAAAGGTAAGAATATGAAGGGTCATACAAGTTTGGCACCATTTTCCATGAGGATTGAAGGGTCACAAAGGGGGAAGGCCAAAGGTCATTTGGAAAGCTATAAATAAAGGCTTGAGAAGCCATTTGTAATATGGAATATAGAGGTTGATTTGATATTGTAATATCTAGCTTAGAAGAGCAATTGTGAGAGATGAATATGATTTGTATTTGTTATATCTAGCTTAGAAGAGCAAAGGTGAGAGAGAGGAAAGAGATGTTATATTAAACTATCATTTGTTGAGATAGCAACATTGAGAGATAGGTGTGTGGTATACACAAAGGGGTTGGTGCTCCTGTGGGTTGGTGCTCATGAATTATTACTGGGTTAGTGCTCGATAAAGGGGTTGGTGCTCATAAATTATTACTGGGTTGGTTCTCGGTAAAGGGGTTGGTGCTTGGAAAAAGGGTTGGTGCTCCTATGGGTTGGTGCTCAAAAAAGGGGTTGGTGCTCCTGTGGGTTGGTGATCATGAATTGTTGCTAGGTTGGTGCTTAGCAAATGGGTTGGTGCTCCTAAAAGTTGATGCTTGTGAATATTGTTTGGGTTAGTTCTCATTCATATACTTGAGATTGTTCTCCATGGTTTTCCCCACATTGGGTTTCCACATTATATCTGGTGTCTCTCTCTATCTTGTGTGGTATTTATTGTTTGAGTTTTATTACATATCTTGAATGTTTGATTAAGTGGAATTTGGTTAAAGGAAAGTTTTATAAGATATATGATATACTGATTCACTCCCCCTCAGTATATCTCATGCTTAACAATTGGTATTAGAGTAGGTTCCTTTTTGAAAAGTTTTACAGATTGAAGGTAGATCGAGAAAGTACAATGGCTGGGTCACAAGAAGGATTTTCTAAAAATAAGGCACCTTTGTTTGATGGGATGAATTATGCTTTTTGGAGCATGATAATGAAGGTTTATTTGATGGCCCTTGGATTCAACATATGGAAAGTAGTGGTGGAGGATATGAAGAGCCACAAACATATGCAATTACTCCAGTAGAAAAGAAGGCAAGTGAATGTAATGCTAAAGCTTTAAATGCTATTTTATATGGTGTATGTGAATCTGAATTTGTTAAAGTTATGCAATGTAAATATACTCATGAAACTTGGGTAAAACTTGAGAATATTTACAAAGGTGATGGAAAGGTTCAGCAAGCTAAGCTTTAGACTTTTAGAAGGTAGTTTGAAAGTTTGAAGATGGAAGAAGAAGAAGATATAGCAAGTTATCTCTTACGAGTTGATCAAATAGTAAATCAGATTCAAGGTCTTAGAGAAACGTTAGAAGAGTCAATAGTGGTGAAAAAGGTTTTGAGATCTCTACCAATGAGATATGATGCAAAGGTTTTGGCAATCAAGGAGATGAAGAATTTAGGCAAGCTAAAGATGGATGAGCTTCATGGTATTCTCACAACATATGAGATGCAGATAGAACAAGATAAACCCTCAAAGAGAGAAGTGGAATTCAAGACATCAAAGAAAGAGAAAGCTAAGATTCAAGAATCAAGTGATAGTTCTAGTGATGATGAAGATGACAATGGAGCACTTTTCATTTGCAAGCCAAAAAGAGGAATAGGTAAATATCAAGGAAAATTACCTTTTAAATGTTTTAGTTATGGAAAGATTAGACATTTTTTAGCTAGATGCCCAAATAAGGGTAATGATGATGAAGAAGAAAAGCTTACATATAAGAAGAATTTCAAAGACAAATTTAAGAAGGGATTCGAGAAGAATAGCCTGTATTCTAAGGATCCTAGCTCAGTCAAAAATAGTGGAGTCATCGATTCAGAAGAAGAAGAGATTCTATTCATGGCCATACATGAAGGTGATCAAGAAGAAGAAGAGGAAGAAACTAAAGTAAATATGGAAGAAGAGCTCATTTGTGCCTTAGAAGAGTTAGAAGCTGTTCAGAAGAAGAATCAAAGATTAAAGCACCAGATCTAGAAAAATGAATAGGAGTCAAAGGAAATTATTGATGATCTAACAACACACTTGGAAGAAGCCAAGAAAAATGAAGAAGATCTCACAACACAGTTGGAAATAACAAGAAAAGAATGTCAAATGTATGTTATTGAAATTGCCTCTTTAAAAGAAGATATTGAGAAAGCAGTCAATGATAAAGTAGTTAGTGATTCAAAATTTGAGGATAGCACTAACATGCTAAATAAGATATTGGAAAGTCAAAAAGAAAATTTAGATAAGACATGGATCAGTTTTGAAAAGAAAAAGAGCTATGCTGAAGCTCTTATAAAAGAGGAAACAAAAAGGGGAGAAGTGAAAAATACAAAGGACATTTCAAATAGAGAAGGTTGGAGAGAACAAAGCTACAAAAGACAATCAGGTTAGAGATATACAAACATGTCTTATTTTTATGGATATTGTTTTTATTTTAATGGATATGGTCACAAGAAATTAAAATGTAAAAAAAGAGCTAACAATTTCAAAAATAAGAAGGAAATTCAAGTAGAGTCAAGCAGAAGCCACAACTCTTTTGCTCCTCTATCAAGCGTTGATGAAGAGACCATAATATGTTACAAGTGCAACAACTTTAGACACATAGCTCAGTATTGTAGAAGCGTGTTTGAGTCAGTCAAGAAGGATTAAAGTTTCAAAGCTCCATTCATTAAGAAGAAGGTTTAGACATGTTCATGGCAGAAGAAACAACTTAAAGATTCTATGATGGTTCAGACAGCCCTGCATGTAAGAGGTAAAGATCAGCCATGGTTAATTGATAGTGGATGTTTGAGGCATATGATAGGAGATAAAAGTAATTCATTACTCTAAAGAAAATAAATGGTGGTACAATGAGATTTGGATATAAAACCACTGCCAGGATAGCCAGAAAAGGTACTTTGATTTTGGATTATGGTAGAACTAAGACTAAGAATGTTTTGTATGTAAAAGGTCTTAAGCATAATCTATTGAGTGTTAGTTGAATATGTGTTCAAGGATACACATTAAAGTTTCATGCTGAAGGTTTTGAGATAGGAAGAAAAGATTCAAATGAGTTGATTGCAAATGCTCAAAGGATAGGAAATAATATATATGTATTGTCAGATATCTTCTCAAAGACACGATCAAAGGAGTTGGAAGTAATTTCTATTACTTCTTGCCATTGATGTTTAGCATCAGTTGAGGGGGAGCTAAGTGTTAGCTCCAAGTAGGCCCTTTGCCATTGATGTCAAAAGAGGAGAATAATAGGTACAGGTATAGGTGCAAAAATAGTTACAGGGAACAGATACAGGTTGCTATAGTAAGGGGGAGTTATTGTATGTTTTTAGATGATAGTATGTGCAGGTGACAAGATGTGGTAGTTTCAAGATTGAGGTTGCCATCAATGACAAAGGGGGAGAT
The DNA here is from genome assembly GCA_037957365.1 of Torreya grandis. Classification (NCBI taxonomy): domain Eukaryota; kingdom Viridiplantae; phylum Streptophyta; class Pinopsida; order Cupressales; family Taxaceae; genus Torreya; species Torreya grandis. The sequence goes on along the minus strand of JARHVA010001008.1, from coordinate 3,148,719 downwards.
TATTGGAAATATTGTCATTGATATCAAAGGTCTAGCATTATTAGTGATAAAGGCCCCATTGCATTTAATTTTATTTGTAATTGATATATCTTGGCTAATGTGAGTTAATATTTATTTAATATTAATGAATATATTTTTGGTTGCATATGAGACAAAAGAAGGGCCCATGGAGAAGTAAGGGAGCCACGTGGTAAAGATAAAAGAAGGATGGGACACATTTTCCAATGAAGAGTCATCTTGGGGAATTCCAAGAGTCACCAAGTGAAGACAAAAGAGGAAGGGCACAATTTCTCATGAAGGGACACTTTGAGGAATACAAAAAGTCACCAAGATAAGGACAAAAGTGGGAAGGACATTTTTTGTCATGAAAGGTCACCACATGACTTTTCAAAGGTAAGAATATGAAGGTTCATACAAGTTTGGCACCATTTTCCATGAGGATTGAAGGGTCACAAAGGGGGAAGGCCAAAGGTCATTTGGAAAGCTATAAATAAAGGCTTGAGAAGCCATTTGTAATATGGAAGATAGAGGTTGATTTGATATTGTAATATCTAGCTTAGAAGAGCAATTGTGAGAGATGAATATGATTTGTATTTGTTATATCTAACTTAGAAGAGCAAAGGTGAGAGAGAGGAAATAGATGTTGTATTAAACTATGATTTGTTGAGATAGCAACATTGGGAGATAGGTGTGTGGTATACACAAAGGGGTTGGTGCTCTTGTGGGTTGGTGCTCATGAATTATTTCTGGGTTGGTGCTCGATAAAGGGTTTGGTGCTCCTATGGGTTGGTGCTCATGAATTGTTACTGGGTTGGTGCTCGACAAATGGGTTGGTGCTCACAAATTGTTGTTGGGTTGGTACTCCTATGGGTTAGTGCTCACAAATTGTTGTTGGGTTGGTTCTCAGCAAAGGGGTTAGTGCTCCTGTGGGTTGGTGCTCATGAATTGTTGCTGGGTTGGTGCTCAGCAAAGGGGTTGGTGCTTTTGTGAGTTGGTGCTCATGAATAGTTGCTAGGTTGGTGCTTAGCAAAGGGGTTGGTGCTCCTGCAAGTTGGTGCTTGTGAATATTGTTTGGGTTAGTGCTCATTCATATACTTGAGATTGTTCTCCATGGTTTTTCCCACATTGGGTTTCCACGTTATATCTGGTGTCTCTCTCTATCTTGTGTGGTGTTTATTGTTTGAGTTTTATTGTATATCTTAAATGTTTGATTAAGTGGAATTTGGTTAAAGGAAAGTTCTATAAGATATATGAAATACTGATTCACCCCCCCTCTTAGTATATCCCGTGCTTAACAAATAGTATACTAATGATAGAAACCATGATGACAATGCTAATATTTACTAATGGATGGACTCAAGTAAAACTGTGTAAATATAAGCCCAATGATGATGACCTTGTCAGCATAATGGACTAAGTCAAGGAAATAATAGAAAATGGAAACAAACAAACATGAAAAGAAGCAAGAAAACACAAATTGAAAATAAAAGAAATAAAAGAATCCAATTGCCTACCCAACATAAATGCACCAAGAATAATAAAAAATGAATAATGTTAGACCCACACACAAATAAAAGTGAACAGTCAATTGATTAACCATTTGTGTGTGGGATTATAAGGAATTACTCTTAAATATTTTGTTCCTGAGCTATAGAGGCAAACTAACAGGATACGACAATAATTGTAATGAAAATGGGGAATAGAATAATATGGAAGGGGTAGTTGAGCTGAGTCCAAATGCCTCATACAAGTGGACACTAGTTTCATAGTTATATGGACTTTGAACCAAATGTAGTTCTCCCAAGGATGTGGGATAGAAGATAAATGATGTTAGCTAATATATTTGATTATATAAGAAAAAATGAAAGGGTAAAATCATAAAATAGTGAGAGAGTTTAGAGAAAAATTGAAAAAAAAGAATGATCAAATAAAATTGGTCGAGCTAACCCAAGATGCCCTATGTATCTAAACATTTCCTATATAGTCTATATGAAGACCTTGGGTTGATGTAGTTCTCATAGAAATGGGAGTGAACATGATAATGAATGGTAATGGTAAATGGAAATGATCATGGTTAGATAAGGGGTTCCCACCCAATAAATGTGGCAAATTATGCCATCTAGAATAGACTAAAGGCCATTGGTGAATAGGATTACAAAACAAGCAAAAATTTTAAGGCTTAATATATGTCATAGATATTTTAAACCATTTCTTGGATATTTTTGATTTTTATGTTATTTTTGGGATTATTTTGAATGTTTTTAGGTTTTTGGCATCTCAACTCAATAAAAGATAATGAGATGTATAATGTTTTAAATCTTAAAATGATGAGATCATGGCTTAGGTTGCTCGTAAAATAGTGAGAGTGTGGCTTAGGTTACTAAAAAAATGGTGAGAGCATGAAAAAGGGGTGACCAAGCTGACCTTAGAAATTGAGCATTACCTATATAGTCTAAAAGGACCTTAGGTCAATGTAGTTCAACCATGTTGGGGGATATTACGAATCAATAATAAGGTTGAAAATTACGAATGACATATGAACATAATCAAATGATACATGATTGGCATAGTAGGATTAATGGATAAATGATAAATGAGGGAAATGAATAAGATTATAAAAGGATTAGATCACATGAGAACCAAATGTGTCCAGTTGCCAAAGTGTCAGATAGATAATAGGCAAGAATATGCTTCCCAAATAGGTCTCAATATACCTTCTGTTGGGGAATCCAAGAACAACACACCTGTTTGATCCCACTTGTTAGGATCTTGCTCCTTAGAAAGAGCACAATATGATTACCAAATACAAGCAATTAAACATGCAGAATTATCCAGAAGTAACAAGTAACTAGAATTCACAAATAACACAGAATATGAGAGACAACACACTATCTTGTATTAATACTCATCCAAAAAGAAAATACAATAAAGAAGATGCCACTTCTCCACACCTCTCAGAAGCTTCCCACACCTCAAGTGTTCAGTAATTTTCTTCAAGAGTTCACTCTCTTACCAAAAATGGTCCCAACACACAACTCACACACATAATTAGTGTTCACCTCCAACTAGTCAGTAATAACCCTGCCAGTACACAAGTACTCAAAGTACTTCAAGTAGATCTCCCATAAGCTTGCAACAACCTGCAACTCAAATGATCATACTTACACATGTAGATCTTCAAATGTGGCCTTGCACACCTGCTGACCAAGATCCTACAATTGGAAGAAATCCTTTTCTTGCTTTAATTACAATACATGCCAATGGGTCTATAAATAGATCCCACACTTAAACAATAACTTAGAATATTAGTTTAGACACGCAACTCAAGACTCAAAATAGCTTTTACATGTAAATAATCAGTTTAACAAACTAATTGTTCATGCAACAAATAGTTTTGGAACACACAGGTGACCGACATCGGTCCTTATCTGCCTGGTGTTGACCAACATCGGCCGACTCCCTGCCGATGCCGGTTGCCTTCTACATTCATCATGACCAACATCGGTTACAATACCGATGCTAATACTTTTAGAACTCAGTAACCTCTCCATGTTTGCATAGTTGAAGCTTTTAGCTCCACAGCCTAATAATCTCCCACTTGGAGATAAATAGCTGTAACTGTACCTATACCTGTACATCATCTAGTTTGTTCCCTTGGCTTTGTATCCCTCTTCAAAATCACTCTTGAAGACCAACCACCACACACCCTATGGTGCACCTCCTGTCATCCAAATCACCTACCACATCTGTATCTACAAACCATGTAGAAAAGAACTTGACCCTGCATAGCATGTCGACCTACTGCTGGTCCCTCTAAGAATCCACTAAACTGCCCTTCAGTGCTTCTTTCCCGAATTGGCTCCAAATTTGTGACAACTCCCACTGCTTGGGAAAAATTAGATCTAGTACATACCATGCACTTAACCTCATTATGTGAATCAAGACATTGTTCATAAAACTATCCAACCATCAGCATGCTAATCGGTCTCACACAATCATCCTGAAACAAAGTCAACCTGTGACCTTCCATGTCCCTAGAACACACTCATGCCAAAGAATATTGCTGCTCCTAGATTCCTCATGACACACCTCTAAACTAACTTTACCTTTAGTTCAGCAACTCCCTATATATGTAACCTTGCAACAAGCACATCATACAGTAATAAGATAATGTAGCTAATATTATCCAACCTGGTAAAGAGAAACACAATGGTCAAACCTGCATTATCTTGCAGCTTACTTAAGACCATATACCCTGGCCTTTTGTCTCACATGTCTATTTCCACTCTTCTTCATCCTAAAAATCCATTCGTTTCTCAGTGCTTACTTCCAGCTGGAAACTCCACCCAAAACTCTCGTTTGGTTCTTCTCCAAGGAATCACATCCTCCATCCATGCCAAGCTCCCACTATTTCTTAGATCTACCTGCTCTGCTTCTTTAATAACTTCTTGGTTCTTTACCATCAGTGAGCAACAAGTAGTGTAAAGAAGGGAAATGATGAATTTGAGGCTTACTTACCCTTTAAGTCCTCCATATGGGTGCTTGAGACTCCTTGACAACTTGCTGTCCACACAAAATCCATCTCAGTGACTGATGCCAGTCACATCTCAGTCTGCACCCGACCAATATCGATTCCATGTGACTACCTCATCACCGACATCGGTTCCCCTTGACCGACGCCGGTGTTTATCTATCCTTGAGTCACTGACGTCAGGCTACACATAGCCAAAATTGGTCCCTGTCTGGACACCGATGCCAATTTTCTAACCAACATCGGTCTCTATGTTTTTTTGTGAGAAATGACTTCTACTCGTGAGCTCCTTTTGGATCAAAACCCTGTCAAAATCACCCTTTCTCTACTCAAAATTCTTTAGCCCTTTTCGCTAATATCTATCCGTCATCTTTTCCTTGAAAACCAAGGCTTTCCTACTCTTGTCACGAACATCAGATTCCTCAAAAAATGTTACCTTCTTCTTTTGCATACAAAAACCTTGATTCATGCTTTTCAAATCCAAAAGCATACCCTTTGACTCAAGAATATGCATCTCCTTCTTATTCATGTGACCAAGCCTATTAAGCCACATCTTCGAATCTAAAGCTAAAGTAGATAACCCAAAAATAGAATAAGTAATACAAGTAGATAGATAAAGCGTACCTACTTTCTTACCTCTTGCTACAAGTGCACCCTTGGTAACCTTCTAAGAGTCTGCTGTGAGAGTTACTGTGTAACCCTCATCACCCAAACTTCTTACAAAAATCAAAATCCACTCCAGAACTGGGACATGCATGACCTCCTTCAACACCCATGTGTTACCTGTCTGCAATTTCAGCTTCACTTTCCCTTTGCCAACCATCTGACAAGGCTTACCATCCCCTAAATAAATTTCTCCAAAGTCACCCTAGACATACTCATGAAAAAATTCCCTATTTGGGGATGCATGAAAAGAGGCACTAGAATCTAAAACCCAAGATTCTACTTTATCCAAAGAACATACCAGAGCATCTTATGTAATGAAATTTACAACATCTGCTTCTTCTTCATGTCCTTCATGCTGATCTTTACCCAACCAACAATCTCTTTTTAAGTGCCCTTGCTTTCCACATTTCCAACAGGTTATTCTGCCATACCTAGACCTGGATCTCTTGCTTATCTTTGACCTTGATCTCCCATGCTCAATCTTCTCTCTTTACCTTCCCCTGCTTTCCACACTCAAAGCATTTCCTGATGATTCACCTATGTTTTTCCTGTGTATCTCTTCATTCAAGATTACACTCACAACATCATCAGTTTAAAGATTTTTGAAGCGAATGCAGTATTAGAAACTGCCATTACCAAACTCTCCCAACTTTTAGGTAATGAGCATAAGAAAGAGAGCCTTAATTTCATCATCAAAAATAATATTGACTAAATTTAACTGGTTTACCAGACCATGGAAATCACTAAGATGACTATGAACAGATCCACCTTCCAACATTTGCAAATTAAATAATTGCTTCATAAGAAATACCTTATTCGAAGCTGAGGGTTTTTCATATAAATTTGCCAAAGATTCCATCAACTCTACCATTGTCTTAGTGTGTGATAAGTTGGAAATCACAAACGATGCAAGACTCAACCTTATAGATCCCAGAGCCTTCCGATCAAGAACCTCCCATTCTTCATCCTTCATATCCTGGGGCTTGCAATCAACCCCACCCAACGGTAAGTACAAATCTTTTTGATACAAATAATCTTCAATCTGCATCCTCCAAATTTGATAGTTCTTTCCATTAAACTTCTCCATTCATAGCTTACTTTCTTCTACCATTACTCTACTCCCACTCAAATAGAAACCCCTATGAGTAACCTGTAATCAACACACACTAACCAAATCTAAAACACCTGTTAGTATCCCAACCAAAAGCTTTGATACTAGTTGTTGGGGGATCCAAGAACAACACAGCTATTTTGATCCCACTTGTTAGGATATTTCTCCTCAGAAAGAGCACAATATGATTACCAAATACAAGCAATTAAACATGCAGAATTATCCAGAAGTAACAAGTAACTAGAATTCACAAATAGCACAGAATATGAGAGACAACACACTATCTTGTATTAATACTCATCTAGAAAGAAAATACAATAAAGAAGATGCCACTTCTTCTCCACACCTCTCAAAAGCTTCCCACACCTCAAGTGTTTAGTAATTTTCTTCAAGAGTTCACTCTCCTACCAAAAATGGTCCCAACACACAACTCACACACAGAATTGGTGTTCACCTCCAATTAGTCAGTAATAACCCTGCCAGTACACAAGTACTCAAAGTACTTCAAGTAGATCTCCCATAAGCTTGAAACAACTTGCAACTCAAATGATCATACTTACACATGTAGATCTTCAAACGTGGCCTTGCAAACCTGCTAACCAAGATCCTACAACTGGAAGAAATCCTTTTCTTGCCTTAATTACAATACATGACAATGGGTCTATAAATAGATCCCACACTTAAACAATAACTTAGAATCTTAGTTTAGACACACAACTCAAGACTCGAAATAGCCTTTACATGTAAATAATCAGTTCAAAAAACTAACTATTCATGCAACGAATAGTTCTAAAACACACAGGCAACTGACATCGGTCCCTGTCTGCCTGGTGCTGACCGACATCGGCTGACTCCCTGCTGATGCCGGTTACCTTCTACATTCATCATTACCGATGTCAGGTACACTGTCGATGCCAGTACTTCTGGAACTCAGCAACCTCTCCATGTCTACATAGTTGAAGCTTTTAGCTCCACAACCTAACACCTTCCACTTCTATAACAAGGTAAAAGACGGGAAGACTAATGATCACAATAAGATGGGTTCACCTAAATAAGATCAAATGGATAAAATGGCTTAAATGGAAATGGTTTATAATGGCTAAGATGTTTTGAAAAAAATGGTTTATAATGTGGATAGGATTGTCCCCAAGTGTTAAGTTACTTGTAGACAACAATTATTTATGCATGATGCTAGAAACCCAATTTGCGTAATGGATGATTTATTTATATTTTGATTTTTTTTTGTATTTTTAATTGATTTTTGGATTTTATAACATCTAAACTCAGTAGAGGATTACAAGATTCATAATGTAGACCCTTTTTTGTCTAACCAAGACCTACTCAAAATGATAGCTCTATCTGAATCATGTTGCTGATATGAATGATATGGTTATTATCATGATATTCATTGGTCATTAATTCTACTTCCTTCAAACCTCTAAACAAGATTTATTTATAGAATCTATAAAAAAGAGTTTTTATAAGAATGGTAAATAAAGGTAGGCATGGGATAAATGGTCTAATTAGATAATCAAATATAGGTCTTGAATGGATGATAGGATCATAATAGAATGTATAATTGTTTATGGGAAAATGAATATTAGGATTTTCAATCCCACACATTATTGTTGATTTCAAATTCAACTAGATTTTGGTTGTGGTAGGGACAATATTAAAATAAAAAACTTTTTCATCAAGCAATGAGTAATGGAATGACTCAACTCTTGATGACTCGAAGAGGTCTTCACCAACATAGTCTTCTTGATTGTTTTGATCTATATTGTTTAATACTCCCTTGAATAATGTTTCAATAAGGGATGGTGATAATTAATTTTGATTGTCCCTTAATGCCTTTATCAAGGTTTCACTAAAGGATTCTTATTTTTTATTCTACTTATTGTCTAACACCTCCAATAATGTTTCATTAGAATATGTTGAGTTTAGAATTTGATTGTCTCTTAGTGCCTCAAAAAAGGTTTCACTAAGATATTGTTGTTATGATTGGATATTCTCTTTCTTCCCCAAAAATTCTACCTCTAAAATGCCATAATGGAATAAGTTCAACAATAAATGATTATGTTGATCCCAATCAACATTTTTAGGAGGTAGAATGACGATAGAATGGCTAGAATGGGTAATGATAAAGGCATGTGTAATGGTAATGAAAGGGTTAAAAGAAACATAGTTATCATAGAGGCTAATAGGAGAAATTTTTCAATGTCAAAATAAGATTTCTTAAAAACCATGGAAGGATCATAAATATTTTCAATCAGATATGATGGATATGTGCAGTCAATGTACTAACACCCATTAATATATTCTAATTTTGAAGTTGATTTTGACTTAAGAGTATATAAATATGATGTTGAGGCTGACATTTATTCTAATTTTGATTCTAAATTTGATATTAGTTCCAAAATAGAACCCAATTTTGATATTGGTTCTGAAACAGAACTTGATTTGATGTAAAGGTAACCACAAAAAGGGCCTACTAAATTGCATTGTCCATAAGTACCTTATTCACCTTTCAATTAGAAATGAAGGATTTGAGATGAAACAATGTTTGGAAATAAGAGAATTTGGGCAATGAACAAATAATGGCATTTTCCAAGATGGTTTTGTTTTGGTCAAAGATGGGTGATTCAAAAAAAATGTTGAAAATAGCTTGACCATCTTGATATTATGTTAAATGTGGATGTATTTGATCGTGTTTGTTAAGGGGATAATGACATATCCTTATTGAGTAGTTATCAATCTTGGACACACTTAGCTTGTCATTAGATAAGGGTACTCAACTAGGTAATGACATAATAGGTCTAGATCATTGGATTCATTGTGGTGTCTCTTTAGGATATCTAATCAAATAATGTAAGTCATCTATTGGAAATCTAGCTAGAAGTTTAGCACCCACATTTGACAACCTAAAAAGATCATAATATTTATTGTCAAAAAGGTGTCATGTAAATTGGTCTTGTTCATAGTCTATAATATAAAACAAATTTGGGAGGTATTGTTGATGTAGAATGGTCAATTGGCTTTGTGGTCATAAGACTAGATTGGATTTTAGATTAATGGTTAAAGTGTCTAAAATAAATGCAAAGTGGGATAACTATTGGGTAAGCTGGGTGAGTTACTCTAAAGTACCTTTTCATAAGACAAGATTATCATTTTGGGATGTCATAACTCAAATTAACCTTAGACTATTGCCCCCAAATAATGATACATACAAGGGGAAATGGATGAAATAAATGGGCCCCAAAGAGGGCAGAATTGGTATCAATTAGAATGGGCCCAAAAAGGGTAAATTGGCATATATTAGAATGGGCCCAAAGAAGGGTGGTCTTGGCTTGGTAGAATTGGTTTAGCCCCAAAAAGGGTGGTATTGGTCTAGATTGGAATTGGTCAAAATGGTCTTAATTTGATTGGCCCCAAAAAGGGTGAATTGGCATAGATAGTAATGGGCCCAAAGAAGGGTGGTATTCGCTTAGTATAATTGGTTTGGCCCCAAAAAGGGAAAACTAACACAAATATGATTCAAATGAAAGAAAGGATGGATGTCATGACTTCATCATTCCCAACTGACATGTGTAGGATATTGAATAGAAATATAATAAGTGGTTTGAATTAGCATATAATTGATTCTAAAATAGTTGGATTTGGCCTAAATAGATTTGATTTGACATTAGAATTAGGATGTGGTTCATATTAAACCTATTATGATTAGAATGTGGTTCAAGATGAATCTAATTAGAATTAGTTGGCATGGCACATGGTTCAAGATAAAATGGATTTGGCCTTGATTTACATATATCACATGGTTTAAGATGAATTATAATTATCTTTGATTTGGCATATGGTTCAAGACAAAATGAATTTGGATTTTATTTTTTCCTTTGTCGAAGTTGACTTGATTTGGATTTTAAATTTGTAATTGGACTTGGTAGACATTAAATGTTCAATTGGGTCTATCAATGCAAATTTTAAAGTGGAATAGTTCAATAAAAAAAATTTCATGTAAGTATCCAAATAGGAAAGGTGTGTGAATCAAACTTGTATCCAAAAGGGTGTCCAAATCTTAGTACATAAAAGGCTTTAAACAAGTTTGATTTCAATTTGGATTATTGGTTTGATTACCTAAGATTTAAACAATTTCACTTTGGAACATTGGTTTAATTTGAAAATGTGTAAACCCTAGATAAAAGTTAGCTTTACAAAATGTTTAATAAACATTGGTTTTGATCATTTGAATTCAACTACACTTGATGTGAGTTGGAATTTTGATTGAATTTGAACTTGAAATAAGGGTTGAATGGCATATGAATTTTGGAAAAGGTTTAATTTGATTTGATTTGGGCTGACCTAGTCAACCATATTTAGCATTAGACTTGGCTTAGACTAGAATTAGAATTTGGAATTTTAATTATAATTAGTTTTAGAATTGGAGGACATAAAGGCAAAGTTTGAACAAGAGTTTACATTTTGGTCTTGGAATTGTATTAGAATTGGACTTGGTTTGAATTTGTAAATAAGGTTGAATTGAAATTGGATGGCATAAATGCATAGTTAGAATAAGCATTTGTAACTTTTGACTTGAAATGATATTGGCAATTTGGACTAAGACTAGGCCTTGGTTCAATTTGGTATCCTAATGGTGTGGTTTAGAAAAGTAAGTTAGGCATTGAGGCCAAGTTTAACATGTCACTTTTGTTTGACCCAAAATTTTGGTAGAGTAATACTTCATTGTGTGGGTATAAAAATGGTTTCATATTGGGCTTGGTTAATTTGATTTAGTCTTAAGTGTAAACAAGGTTTTGACACAACAATCAAGTAACAACACATAAACATTATAAGACAATTTAATAACTAATGCAGGTTTGTATCACATCCATTAAAAATTTTAAATTTTTTTCCTTGAGAGAGGATTATAAAATTAAGTTTTCATTAAATAAATTATTACAATTATTGATAGGGTTTTTAAGCCCACCTTCTCTCTCAAGGTTTGTATGATTAAGACAATCTTTGGGGATGCTACCTTTACACCCCTTCATTAATGAATGATCTGCATTAAAAGAGTAATCTAAGAAATAATCCAAGATTGGGTCATTCATGATAGGGTATTTTCCCTTCACAACCACTTCAACCATAAGGTTCTCAATGAAGTGCTACTAGATTTGGGGTTTTCTTACAATTTTACTTGGGATATCTATATGGTCCCTATATACCTCATAATATGTGGATTCAAATATTTTAATGAATAAGTTCAATATCAATACCAATATTTCTCCTTTTAAGGGTAGCAAACATTGACCTAAGATATTGGAAATAACTCCCCAAGGTTACTTTCCTAACATGACTTTGTGAAAGCATAATGCTAGGTCTTCATGATGGAAATGTTCCTAAATTTATATACTTTGATGGATAAGTGGGGTTTGTTATGATTCTAGGATATCAATTCCTAGGTCAACACAACCATAAATACTAATGGAAAGGTGATGAAATTCACCTCATCAAGTCAAATGAAAAATAGGATAAATGTAAATAGAAACTTTTGAATTTCTAAGTCACCCAAAAAGAGGAGAGCATACTTGTAATAAGAACTCCATAAGACAATCAAGTAACAAATAAATTTGTAAAATTAAATAACATGAAAATGAAATAGTTTGTTAAAACCTAAATTGAAGTGTGAATTAATTTTAATTCCCAAATCAAAATGTGAAGTAGAAATGATTGATTTGACTCAAAACACCATTATTTGGCTAAGGTCCTGTAAAACAAATAGTTATAAGTTTAATAAAAGTGGTTTTGAGCTAGGAAAGAGTTTGAAATTTGGTTTTTTTCAGTCTCAACCTTTACATGGAATTATTTTATAGACCAGTTTCACTGCTAAGTCTTCCAATTTTTCCACTGCAACCTGCACATAGAGAAAATAAAGTTAGAAAAAAATCATCAACAAAGATCACAATTTCATTGATGGTCTACATTATTTTGCTGATAGCTTGAATGATTTATCCAATGATTTTAAGGATTTTGCTAATAATTTTGAGGATTTAAATGATGATTTGCATGTTTTTTCTAATAGGACCTATGCATAGAAAATAACTAGAGAAGACAATGGAAAACGTTTCACTATTGATTTGATAATTTCACTACTATTGGTTTCAATTTCATGATTATCCTAGATAATTTCACTATTAATGGATATAATTTCATAATTAAGAAGAAAAATATTAGAATAAAAAATAATGAAGAAATGATTTTTTTTTTAATAGTAATCTCACTAATTCATCATGATTTCACTAATGTTTGGAGTGATTTTATTTCCATCTCCTCCAATTTCACAAATTTACAGAAGAACACTATCAGAATAAAAAATGTAAAATGATAATTTTGCTATTGTAAGTAATAATTATGCTGATGAAGGATTCAATTTCATAGTTTACTCCACAACAAACAATTTTGTTACTACTCTCAATGATTTCACTGATGATCTCTTTGAATTCATAGTTACGTAGTCACAAATTTGTTATTTCATTCTAAATGGACTTGAACTAATTTTGGAAGAAAAAAGAGAGAATTAGCTTATTTGGAAGGATAATTCTAGTAATTAGAAAAATAAAATGGTCTAGAAGAGGTTGTGGGATGTGTCCAATTATTCAATAGGTCCCATCAGGTATGCCATTATGCAGATCAAGAATCTAAGAGAGATTAGTCAATTATTAGTGAAATAATAAAAATGACTTAAATACCTAACTTCTCAAGCCTAATACCTAGGTTGAGCTATGGACTAAAAATAATAAATGCAAATTGGAAGATAAATGAACCATGATTTTTACCTCCCTTGAAGATTATTTTGAATATGGGTCTAAAGAGGATGAGCTTAGCTTGTAGATGTAGAAGTATTTATCAATGCTTGAATCCTCACATGAGTAGCATCTCTCCTTGTCTACACATGATTTGGATTTGGCATGATAATGTAGTCTGAATGATGGCCTTGAGATTTGGCATAGCTTTGATGCCTTGGTTTATCATTGTGAAAGAGTGTAGAGACCCTTTCATTTATATATTTTCCAAATTATTATGGACTATATATATTGAGATGAATATCAAGGGTCCAAGATTAATCCTCCATTCTCAAATGAGAAAGATGGAGTGTCAAATAAAAGGGATAGAGTATGTCATAAAAATGTAAGAGATTCAAATCATGACCCTTTTGTGTGTGTAAGAGGGGTGTAAGTGGAAGAGTGTGTCAGATGTATTTTCTCATCATAGTAATACTTAGGCTTGATAAATTGGGATTAATCAACAATTAGAAGAAAGGTGATTTTGGTAAGGTTGGATGTGTTACAAGAAGACATAATTGCAATTGACATAAAGTGTCCAATTTTAAGTGTCTACATTACTTACCATTAAGGGTAGTAAATTTCATGACTTATTTCTCAAATTCATTTAAGGGCCAAAAAATCAAATCTCTAAGGTAACCATGTTGAAACATAATCAATTCTTCATCATTGTCAAGGGATTTCTAAACTTCAACCTTAGTGTCTATACGAGATTTGTATAATCTATGGCCTTCCACCTTTAAGATTGTAACCTGAGCAATAAACTCCTCAAAAATATCAATATCATCCTCATTAAATTAAACCACTCTATCCTTCCACCCTTTAATAAATATCTTGGATATGTGAGGATCATATCCATCAATTATCTTGATGAACCTACTAAATCCACTAGCTTGAAGGATCCCCCAAAGCTATATTTTTTTGTTAAGACTTTTGTTGAATAAGGCTCAACATGACACATATCTCATCTGATCTTAGCATCAATTAGATTCACCCAACACTAATAATCAAGGAAATAAATGAAACACAAATTGGCTCAAGCTTCATTAAGAATAATAATGAAGTTCCCATGTCAAAAGTCATGATTACCCTACCACTTGGGATCATAAATGATGATGTTATTCCACTTTTCATGATTTTTTTATACTTATATTTATGATCATTATGGATAAAAAACCTTAAACTCCACCAAAATTAGGGTTGAGGATCCTATAAAAAAATTATGAGTATAAAAATAATTCTAATAAAGCAATATTTATGATATTCACATACACAGAAACAACTGCTTAAAGGAATGTAAACAAGTTGGCACCTGCCAACAAACTTAAATGTTATGATAAAATTCATCATATGGTAAGACTAATCATGTCAAAACTTTCATAAAAAATGGTAATGAAAATAGACATAACACTAAATATAGGAGTAATCTAGTTTTACTTAAGAAATTGGGTATAAAAATTAAATTACAAATGTAAATAAATATAGGAGTGTGATTTAGGTAAATCATTTATTAAGTAGTTACATGTGTAAAACCCATTTAAAAATTAAAATATTCAGGGATGAATTGTTTGGATACCATGGCATGAAGAATAGGAAAAATTATAATATGGAAATTTAGGTTGGATGAACAATCAATGCATAGCCTAGAATGTAAACCCTAAAAGTTATTAACATTCATAACACATTAATAATTAGTACTTAACATCATAAAATATTATTCTAAAAATGATCAAGTAATAATATCTTGATAATAACATAGAGTGATACAACAAGCCATTCTATCCTTTCTTTGTAATGATGAATTCTTGTAGACTTTGACAAATTCAATCATGACCAAAATAAGAAAAATAGAAAAAAAATCAAACAAGCCAAAAATGGAATAACAAATAAGAAAGAGAAAGATAACTAAAAAAGAGTTTAAAATTATGACCATTGATTGAATGACGCAATAAATTAACCTCAAGATTCTAAAGGTGGAAAATATTCTTTCTAATAACAAATATTTTATAAGGACCAAGCCAAAGTGAATCAAATTTATGATGCTTGCCTGGTTATTTATGAGCTTTATTTCAATATAGTACCAAATCACCATTTTTTAATAAATGCTTTTTGAAACTGTTTTATTAAATATTTTTAAAAGTTTTTCCTTAGAATTTTCTAATTACTACAAAGTAGTGGATTTAGTCTCATAAAGGGATAAGATATCATTAGTTATTTTCTTAAAAACATTAGTATCTTCAGTTAAATATTGGATTTCTATTGTCAAAGTAGCTTCAAATCGATAAGCTAGCATGAATGGAGAATAACCTATTTCAGATTTCACCATTGTGTGATCAACCCATAACACTTAAAATATATTCAAATGCAAATCACATTTGTTAGAACACACTAGTTTTTCATGATTGAAAACAAATTCTTATTATTGGACTAGACTTGTCCATTTTTTTGAGGATAGCATTTCAAATAATGACTAGAAATAATTGAG
Organism: Torreya grandis; assembly: GCA_037957365.1. NCBI lineage: Eukaryota > Viridiplantae > Streptophyta > Pinopsida > Cupressales > Taxaceae > Torreya > Torreya grandis. Next base: position 3,133,087 of record JARHVA010001008.1, on the reverse strand, counting down.
TAATGACCCAAACATTCTAAGTAATCATTTGAATTAATTTGTGGACCATTATTTGATAATTTCATAGGGAACACAAATTATAGAAAAAAATTGATTCTTTAAAAATTAAATAACTTCAGTTGTAACAAATTTTTTTAAATCCATTACTTCAAACCACTTAGTGAAATAATTAGTAAGTATCAAAATATACATGTGACTAGTTGAAGGAGGGTGAATACCAAAAATAAAATAAATACACCATTTAGCGATTTTTTTTTTGAATCATGGGATTTAAATAAATTATAAGTAGTCTATCTATGCTAGTGAAAAGTTGACATGGCATATAAACATGAACTAATTTATATGAATCTTGAAAAAGAGTAGGACAATAATAATCTACACTCAAGATTTTATATGCAATAGTTTTTACCATATAATGACTGCCATAACTACCTGCATGACATCCTCTAAGGAATTTTTGGGTTTGATCATGAGTTAAATAGTGTAAAATAACACAATCTCTATTGCTAGAAAATAGAAAATTCTCTACTAAAGTAAATTTCAAAGCTTTTAAATGAAGTCACTTTCTTTTCTTTTTATCAAGTTTTCAAGACAAGCTTGATTTTTGAAGTATCAAAATAAATCATGGTATCAATTATCTTGAGAAAACTAAAAATCCCATTCACTCATCTCATGACTAAATTTAAAATATTTATAAAAATCATCAACCTTTGTATTTTTAAAATGAGGATTAGCATGAAGATAATAATCAATCAAAAGTATAAAACCATTTATACTAGAGATTGTGTTTTCAGTTAAATGTTTTTAAAAGTCATTTCCTTTGATAGTCTTGGATGTTTCAAATTCGATATCAAACTCTTGAATCATGAAAATACATTTGAATAATCTTCCTTGAATAGTTGGTTGTTTCAAAATATAAGAAAGAATAGGTACATTTTATCAAACAATAACATTATTTCCCATCAATAAATAGCTAAATTTTGTCAAAGAAGAAATTTAAGATAGACCATTTTTTTTAGTAAAAAGATATCTAGTATGAATATCTTTTAAAACTTATCTCATATGATCGATAGGCCTATCTTCATGATTTTCATCATTTTGAGTAATGACATCACTTATGGTCTATTTAGTAGAATTTAACATATAAAATAAAGGGTTTCTTTAGATCTGATTTACCAAGTATGGGTGCACTTACAATGGGATTTTTTAATTATAAAATGTTGAATTAGAACCTATATTTGAAATATAAGTTTGACTTTTTTATAATATTAATTAATTTTACTAAAAATGATCTATAAATAAATTGATCTTTATTGGAATAACTAATGATAACGTGGTGTTATTTATGTACCCTTAATACATTACATTATATTATTTAAATAATAAATTATTTTATTATTTATAATGAGTTTATCTTTGTGTAAATAAATAATAAAATATATTAAATGACCTTTGGAGAAGTTGGACCCATTAATGTGGTGGTTGAAAAATATCACATTATAATGGTTAGATTACATTACATATATAATGAAGAGTTTATATTGTAATATGTAATGAAAAAAGAGAGAAGAGAAAGCTTGTATTGGGTATATATTATTTATAAAATAGTGAATAATCTTGGTGGGTTTTTTTACTTCTTCATGAGGTTTTCTCATGGTATATATGTGTTATGGTGTGTTCAAATTTTCCCTCATTATTTCATGGTGAATGTGTTTGCTATTGGTCTCACATCTAGATTCCATTGCTCGTATGTAATTGTATTGCTTGTTCTATCATGGTATCAAAGCTGGTTGATGCGTGATCAAGTAGCAAGATTGTAGATTTGATTTTTTAGCTTGTGTCAAGCCTATATTCATCTACTTTTCAAGCCATGATATGTTCATGAGAATTTTTTAAGCTTGTCCTTTAGTAGAATTAAGTAATTTTATTTTTTCCCTCTTTTAGAGCCTATAGATTTTAGATTTGTGCATTTTTTCATATTTTATACCTATTTTCATGCCATAGATCTAACTAAGAGTCTTACAATGCGATAAAAATGCTTCTTTAAGAATTTATTTTTTTAATATTTTTTTGTTTTTTTGGACTAATAATCTGTATAAAGGTGGTTAAAGATCTTTAGTTATAGATCTAGCACTTACAGGGAGTTACAAGTATTAGTAGAGCCAACAAGTGAGCAAATCAACCCATAGGTGTATTTTTATGGCTTATATATAGCCTTGGCTAATTAAAAATTCAATAAAAAATTTAGATTGGTAATTATTTTTCTAATCTAATATTTGAAAGATGAATTCTTCAATATTTTAGACTACAAATCACCTTTTAAGAGCCTACTTGAAGATTCATTTTGTTTTCTTTAAGACCCCAACTCTAAAATACACCTATGTATGGACTTTGTATGACTTGTATTTTATTTATTTAAAAATAGAACCAAGTCTGAGTCTCTGAGTGTATATTTCATGGTTTTTAAGGTGGATTTATTAGAATTTAATCCTTCAAAACTCTTTCAAAACCTTACAATCTATTCCTTAAGATCAATTTATTTTTTCAAAACTTCTAATGATGTCCCTATTTAGCTTTGTATGGCCTCTATGAAAGAAATTTCATTCAAAAATTTAGATTTATCTTTCTATAGCGCATTTCTCTCCTTACAAGGTGGATTCAACAAGACTTAATCATGTTTATGCCACTTACAGAGCTTGAGGAGAAATAAATTAGAGTTTTCTAATTTTTTTAGTTCCCTTGGGTGCCATAGCTACAAAAAAAATTTAAAAACTAATTTTCAGTCTGTAAAACCCAGATCTAGGTCTATGATTAGCTTTAGAAGGATATTTGCATGTGTTTTCAAGCTTTATTTTATAGAAAAATATTCCTTGTAGCTCTTACTATGCATCCATCTCCTCCTCCAATGCCATTCTTCTATTTTGAGCATTCTATAGAAAATATCAATGGGTATGTCTATTTTTATGAAAGTATTTAAAAAATAAAACTTTTATTTAATACCTTTTTTCCCACATATGTAGTGGCCCCCATCTGTGCCTTTTTTAAATCCCTTTTATTCAAATTCAAATTTTATTTGTAGATAATTATTTTTACAAATATTTAATTATATTTAATGTTTTATTATTTTTAAAATAAAATAATTAGATCAGAAAAGGGTTAAATACAATCTAATGTATTTATTATGTTAACATGTTTAGTGGGTGAGTTGGTTAGCTTAATTTTGATAGTACACTTGTATGAGGTAGGTCCTATGTTCAAAGCCCCTAAAACCTTTATTTTGATCAAATTTAATTTGATATTTAAAAATATATATATATTTTAATTTTGTGTGTTTATTCACATGGGAACTTGTGCTTTGTTCAACATTTGACCCTATTAGCTATTTGTCGACCATAGTCATCTAACTAGTCAATTTATAGGTTTTGACACATTATGAAAACATTAATAAGGTCATTTATTTAATTTGAAATATCTTACTATTGATTTTACAATAATTTAGTTAAATAATGCAATTTTCAACACTTTTTATGACACTTGCAACTTTTGCTCTTGTAATTATTTATGTTTTTGAATTGTTTTGCAATCAACTAAAGTGGCTAGTATTGTTTACTCACTAGATATATATTTTATTGAAAAATCAAGTATAAAACATGTTAATTTTTTTTGTTTTCTATTTTTTTTTTGTCATTTTAGTATAAAACATAAACTTGTAATGTCAACTTTAAAATATATATATTCATTACTCAAATTATATTATGAATTATTATTAATAAGATATATAATGTTTAGTTAACTTAATATCAAATTATTAGTGAATTTATTATATGTTCATCACATAACCTACTTGTTAAATTTAATATTCTTGATTGTAAGCTTATATAAACTCCTATTGAAGGTTGTGTTAAAGCTTGATTCAAAAATTGTGTACAATAAAGCTAACTCCTATTTATAAATATTTTATTGGTAGTTTGATTTATCTAACCATTATTAGGATATATATTTCATAAGATGTGGGTGTTGCTTTTATATTCATGTAGGATCCATACTTAGATCATTGGAAATTAGCAAAATGAATACTTTGGTATATAAAAGGAATTGTAAAATTTAGTTTATATTATTCTTCCTTTGATTATACTAATTTATTTGATTATTATGATGATAATAATATTATGATAAGTATACTTTTGGATATGTGTTTATGTTTGGTGTAGGTGATATTACTTAGAGCACTTCATGTGAAAATTTTTAAAGAAGCCTTATGCCTATGAAAGATGATATAAGAACATCATATGGAAGTTTATCATTGCACCAACCTTCTTGGTGATAGTCGAAGTTCTATAGCTTTGGTAAAAAATCCAATGCAACACCAACAAACTAAAGCATATTGAAGTTCATTCAGCCTTGGGCCTATTGAAGTTACTATTGAGGGGGAGTGTGCATGATAATGTCACTTCTTAAAATTCATGTGGGTCATGTGTTTCCTTATATCTCTTTATAATTCTTCTCATTGTAAAGCATTGTAATATATCACTTTATATGATTTTGGTGAAACTTCATATGGAAGTCTATATTATACCCAAAACATAGTAACATGGAGGTCTTTATGTTATAAAAGACTATAATATGTTTGGTTGATTATTCATGAGAAATTATAGGATGTATTCTCACTATGGGATGTAGTCTCACAATCATGCTAACCTAAAATCACTCTACGTGGTTTATTGTAACATAGTATAATTCTTTTAAAGGTGCCTATGGGGACATAGTGCAAAACTTTTAGGTATCTACGGGTGTATAGTGTAAGTCCTTTAAAGGTGATTATGTGATTGTGGTTACATAATGTAATAACTTTGGATATCTATAGTTATATAGTGTAATTTATTTAAAGATTACTATGTGATTGTGGTTACATAATTTAATACCTTTAGGTGTCTATAGTTAAGTAATATAATACCTTTGGGTGAATATGTTTACATTGCATAATTCTTTTAAATGTGACTATGGCATGATGAAGGATGTTTCCTTCAATTATTACCTCCTAAAACTCATTATGTGGATGGTTCATGGAATGTAAGTTTGTTATTTTGTTACCTTCTAAAAATCACCATGTATCTCCACTTAAGATTAAGGAGGAGTATTGGAACAATTAATGATTAAGTGGTGTTATTTATGTAATATTAATACATTAAATTACATTGGTTAAATAATAATATATTTTATTATTTATCATGAGTTTATACTCATGTAAATAAATAATAGAATATATTAAATGATTTCTAGAGAGGTTGGACCCATTAATGTGGTGGTTGGAAAAGGTCACATTATAATTGTCAAATTATTTTTCCTATATAATGAAGAGTTTATATTGTAAGATATAATGAAAAATGAGAGAAGACAAAGAAGAGAAAGCTTGTATTGGGTATATTTTATTTCTAAAATAATGAATAATCTTAGTATATTTTTCACCTCTTCATGAGGTTTTCCCATGGTATATATGTGTTATGGTGTGTTCAACTTTATTCTAATTGTTTCATGATAAATGTATTTGCTATTGGTCTCACATCTAGATTCCATTGCTTGTATTTAATCGTATTGTTTGTTCTATCATGTGCATGATAATTTCACTTCTTAAAAGTCATGTGGGTCATATGTTTTTTTATATTTCTATATACATTTTCTCATTGTAAAAAATTATAATATATTACTTTATGTGATTTTGGTAAAACTTAATATGAAAGTCTACATTGTACCCAACACATAATAGCATGGAGGTATTTATGTTATAAAAGACTCTACTACTATGTTTGGTTTATTATTCATGAGAAATTGTGGGATGAATTCTCACTATGGGATATATTCTCATGATCATGCTAGCCTAAACTCACTCTAAGTGGTTTATGGTAACATAGTGTAATTCCTTTAAAGGTTCATATGGAGACATAGTGCAAAACTTTTAGGTATCTATGGCTGTATAGTGTAATTTCTTTAAAGATGACTATGTGATTATGGTTACATAGTGTAATACCTTTGGGTATCTATAGTTGTATAGTGTAATTCATTTTAAGGTGACTATGTGATTGCGGTTATATATTTTAATAACTTTGGGTGTATATAGTTAAATAGTGTAATACCTTTGGGTGACTATGCTTACATAACATATAGCATAAATCCTTTAAAGGTGAATATGGTAGATGAAATATGTTTCCTTGAATTTAAAACTCATCATGTGGATGGTTCATAAAGTGTAAGTTCATTATGTTGTTACCTCCTCAAAATAATCATGTATCCCCACTTAACATTAAAGGGGAGTATTGGAATAATTAATGGTTAAATGGTGTTATTTATGTACCCTTAATATATTAACTTATATTGGTTAAATAATAATATATTTTATTATTTATCATGAGTTTATCCTCATGTAAATAAATAATAAAATATATTAAATGACCTTTGGAGAGGTTGGAACCATTAATGTGGTGGTCAGAAAAGGTCACATTATAATGGTTAGATTACCGTGCCTATATAATGAAGAGTTTTGATTGTAATATGCAATGAAAAAAGAGAGAAGAGAAAGAAGAGAAAGCTTGTATTGGGTACATTTTATTTCTAAAATTATGAATAATATTTGTGGGTTTTTTACCTCTTAATGAGGTTTTCTCATGGTATATATGTGTTATGGTGTGTTCAATGTTTCTCTTATTTTTTCATGGTGAATGTCTTTGCTATTGGTTTCACATCTAAATCCAGTGTTTGTATGCAATTGTATTGCTTGTTCTATAAATATTTAGGAGGTGGTAAATATGTAATGAATTTAATTTTCTTAATATCAATATAAATTTTATTTTTAGACATGATATGACCTAATATCTTTCTTTATGTTACTCTAAATATAAACTTCTTAGGATTTAAATAAATATCATATTTTTACATCTTATTAAAAAGTCACTAAGATGATTAATATGTTATTTATCCTCTTATAATGCACAATAATATCATCAAGGTATACATGGATAATAATGTTAATTAAGTCATCAAAGGCTATGCACATAGCACTTTAAAAAGTGGTACCTAAGTTCATCAAACCAAAAGACATTTTGATAAAAGTAAAAGTTATTCTTTATGTAGTAAATGTAGGATTATGTCTATCCTCTATATTTACAAAAAAATCTGATTATAACTAGAAAATATGTCAAGGAGAGACACAATTTTAGATCTTACAACTTGCTATAAAATCTAATCAATACCAGGTAGAGGAAAATTCTCTTTAACACTAACTCTATTTAAATCTTTAAAATTTACACACAATCTAATATCACCATTTTTATTCATAATATGAACTAATTTAGCTAATTAATCATAATATTTTATAGGAAAAATGACACCACCATCCAAAACTTTATCAATTTCCTTATTATTGTGTCTTCTAATAAGGGGGAAATTCTTCTAATCTTTTGTCTAACATGTTTTATACCAATTTTGATAGGTATATCATATTTAATTATATTTTTATCATAGTATTTTAGGTATTTATATAACCAAACAAAAACATCAATGAGTTATTTAAATAATTTAACAAATTAAAACTTTTCCTTAGTTATAAATTGAATTCATAAATAGACATATTTAGGATCTTCCTTAGTGCCAAGGTTAATAGAAATAGTATCATATATTAATTTATTTAATGGCTCATTGATATGTGAAATCTTTAGCTAATCATTTAGAGTAAAAATTGATTCTAGAATGAATAACTTAGCAGGTAATTTATTAATACTTAATTACAAATAATCACCATAATTCAACACATAGTCATCATGATAAAAATAATTTCCTTGTAATAAAGAATAAATATTTTCATCACAACTAAAAACTTGTCTATTTTCATTTAAATTAGGCACCTTGGGTCTAAAAATATTTGAAAAATAAAATTCAACATTTGGATCACTTTTACTTAACATAAGATTAGAAGTGAAAACAAAGAGAATATAATTCAAGAGGTTGTTGAAGGTCTGGAATTGCTCAAGGAGAGTAATTTGGAAAAAGGGATAAACATCAATAAGCAATAAATAAATAATGACTAAGAGAATATGGACATGGATATTGATATAATTATAACATCCCTTAAGAATAAGAATAAATTGGAATAAATGGGTGATGAAATTTAGTTACGTAAGGATTTTATGCATTGGTTTATAAGGGATAATGTTAGACTCAAATACACCATGAATAAAATGAACAAGAATGAAGGAATTTATTATTCAAAGGTTGATTTGATGGAAATCATTGAGTAAATGAAAAGGATGAATGAAAATGTATCAAGGATTGAGCATGATAAAAAAATCAAGAATAATCTAAAAATTATAATAGTAGTCTTATTTCTATGTAGAATTCTATTCAGAACATGTAAGGTTTAAAATTATTGGCCAAAAGGAAAAATGAATAAATAGAGCATGTTAGAATGGATAATAAGAAGGAGGGTATAGAAGAGTAGAGATAGGATCCAAAAACTCTTTAGATAATGGATAAAATAATAAATAACATTAAGAAAAACTGGAGTGAAGTGTTAGAAGAGTAGAGCTACCTAGGCTATTAGTGCTATTTTTCTACTATTTTTTCTATGTTTTTGTTGTAACCTTTCTTCATGTTCTATTTTGGTGTATCAAAATGATTATTTTTTTACTATGGTTCAAAGACCATGACTGTTAGTTTTTTAATGGGGTGGAACCCCTTTAACAATCTACTTTTACCATTAATAAAAATAAGTGTATCAGCTTGATAATTAAATTCCCTAAGAATATGAGTGATGTTAGAATCTTCAAAACATTTAAGAAGTAACTAATTTTTTAAGTATGCATATGGAGATGGGTTTGATTTATTTTTAAAATATTTCTAACTTATCCAATTATCAATTCAAAATCTCCAAAGATGTCTAAATGTTTAATATTAAGTTCAATTATTTTGCAAGACTAATTAATAGAAATTCAAATCTCATTGTATTATTAATATTATCAAACAACAATTTATAAGGATAGAAAAATATTTTACTAGTAGGAGATATTAAAACAAGTCCAACACCATTACCATGTTGTGAAAAAGCTCCATCAAAGAATAAAGACCATTTAGCATCTCTAGAAAAAATTATTTCTTTCTATTTTTTAGGTTCATCTAGTGTCAACAACTCATAATTATTAATTCTAGTTTTTACCTAAGAAATGGTAGGTGGTATGGAATTTACGGGAATAATATTACATTCCTCTCTATGCATTAATATAATTTAGTTACCAATAAGAATCCATGTTGTATCATTGTTTAAACCTAAAATATAGATATGTGAGGAATATAGGGTTAAATGGGTAGATATAGCTTAGGGTATAAGGATGGTAGACTATCTCTAAAGGAGGATAATTGTTTATGAAACTCAAATAAAACACATACTAAATTTTATTATACTTATATTATAAAGATATAAGTTAAAACTATGTTAGATGTTGTAATGATAAAGAAAATAAGATAGTTGATTTTGATGTTAATTCAAATATGGATCTAGAACTTGTAGAAAGTGGAGTAGATATGGATTCTAGAACAATCACCTAATTCTATAAAGTTTACCTCTATAGATGGAGACACTTACATTGACTTGGTATGGTTCTATTGATGCTACTATCTAGATTGGACATAGGTGTCCATTACATAATACCAATTAAAACTTGATGTGACCACCTAGATGCTTGTAGGTTTTATATCACCTTCACTCTAGTGCATTCACATTTGGGTCATGGACTGTTGATCCTTGTCAAATAAAAAATCATATTTATTCATCTTCATAGTGGTTTTGGGGAAAATGGGTTAGTAGACACATGGTTTTGACTTGCCCCAAAAACCCATCTATCAATGGGCACTAGCTATACTAATACTCAAAATAGGGCCTCAAAGTTATAGAGTTATATTAGAGGTAAAATCACTAAAAAGGGGGGTGAATCAGTGATGATAGATAATCTAATTCAATTTCCAACTCTTAAACATTTAGCATACATCAATCTTGATCAAGCAACATAAACATGAAAGCACATACATCCAAAGCATACATAAGAGCATACATCACATGAACACATCATATATGTGAGAAACCCTTTTACGGGATAAAACCCACTAAACCCTATAAGATGGAATACAATCCTATAATAACAAGACCCAACATCTATATTAGAACACACTAATTAAGGAACACCCATCTCTTAATTTAGTGAGAAACCAATCCCATAAGGAGATACTACCCCTGTCTAGTTGAGCACCCACTATAACTAGACCTTTAGTAAGATTTACATTGCAAGGAGGAACCAAACCCCTAGGCAACCAAGCACCCAATTAGATACCTAAATAGATCACCTTGAACACCTATTTATACTTTTCAACTGATGATGATCACCTTTGTTTTCACTCTTCTCTCTCAAACTACCTCTAGGGATGACTCACTCAAACTACCTCTTCTAGGCTCTTTAGGTCCAATGACATGTGTGTCCTCCTACATAAACTTATCAAAAAAGAGTGACTAATCATCTTTATTATTTTATAGTCTTCACTAACTTGTACCTTCTCTTTCAAAAGTTCTCTCCTTCACTTGAATCCACACATGCATAACAAGTCTACAAACCATTGCCTTGGTCTCCACTATTTATAAAGTCTTCATGAATATCGAGTTCTTGGTTAGAAAATATAATACTTGAATTAAACCTTAATACTTCTATCATGCTAATACATATCTCAAATACATTATCACAACTTGGCCATAACATCTATGGGTCACACTTAAGAAGTTATGCCTTAGTATCCCTTATAGGTCTCATGAAGACCTATTCACCCATTTAATACTTCATCAAGAAAAAATAACACAAGATCATTTATAAATACATGGGCCCACTCTTAATTACCTCTAAAAAACCTTCAAGTGATTACTCCTGCCAAAACACTCTTCTGTTAAAACACAAATTGTTTGAACAATATTTTATACATACAACCACCATAACCAAACAAATGGACAAATTTTAAGTGATTTTAAATAATTAATATTGATTTTTAAAACCTAAAAAATACATAAAAATAGTCTTCATGGAGTATACAATACTCTCCAATAGTTATTTCATCTTGAAGCATCAAAATAATATCAAGAACAACTCAAATATCCTTCTTGGGTTACTTGCAGAACATGGTCAAATACATAGTCAACTTTGGAACTCAATATATTTGATTTTACAAACATTCAAACCTTATAACTAGATTATATGGATGAAAATTGAAGTTATCTACAACTTTTCTTTTTACTATATAAATAAATTCATCTTGGATCTAAAGATATAGCTCAAAAACTAAGCATTAGTTTTTCTTCACAAATTTGAATATTTAAATTCCAACCGTCACTATTTAGACACTAAACATCAAGCACATTGACCTCATCTCATGATTCCTAAAAACTCTGGACAAGTATGAACCATCAATCTCCTTTGATTAGCTCAATATTTATCTGGTAATACTCATTGTTGATCTTAGATCAGATCTCCTGTGATTATGCCACTTGGTATCTCTATGTACCTTTTTCACATTTAAATATTTTACTTGATCCACACCATTGATCTCTGTTAGTAAAAACACCTATTAACCATTGATCTTTTATTAGATCAATGAGATAGGGACACATGTCACTAGTGTATTTAATCATAGGTACCTTTGATAATTTGACTTCACACTCATCATTAAATCAAGATCTGGATGATGAATGCTCACTGTTAGATCTACTGAATAATGACCTTAGAGTTAAATGAAGTTAAACTTGATGGCTTATAACCCATCATAGTCTACAATAGCAACTTTGAATGTTTATAACTTGATCTAGAAAACACCTCAAGAGTCTAATTTTTTAGGGTACCTTCTTGACACTATAAAGAATATCTCCATAGAATTATTTGACCTCGATTGATGTTTTGAGTACCTAAAGTAAATGCACAAAATTATTGGTTATTTCATATATGCATGATATGCATTGGTGGTTTGGGTTCTCTTAAGCTATAAGATGCATGTTTCTCTTTCTAAATGATCAAGTGACACATAGAGCTTCACCAAGACATCTATGGATGCCTCACCTTCTTTATCTATATAGACTTGCAAATGTGCCATATATCTTCAAACCATCAATCTAATCACTTTGTCCTTAATGTATTAGTATCTCAGACTCTCTTTGACATCAATTAAAATCCAACATCAATGACTATGGTCAATAATATCCCCCTTTGTCATTGATGGCAAAACACCCTCAGAATGACTTCTTATTTGAACTTCTTCATTCTAATCTTTCTCTCCCTTTAACATTAATGACAAAGGGTTCTTACTCATTATGCCAAAAAACATTCCTTAACATTATGTATGCATTTAATTACTAATAATATGCTGAGGATACTTACATAATTTCAATAATATAAATCAAATTCTTCCCCTTTGACATGCATCAATCTAAACTTAGTCTTATATGATCTTTGGACTTGTCAAACTACTCATGGAGCTTTGAAATCTACCCCTAACATCAAGTTCCATCTCATGTCATCTATTATTTGATATACACCAATTTTAAATTGGGATTTTTTATCCTTGGACCTATCTACTTACAAAACACACAAGCTCTCTTTTCTCATGCATGAAGATTCAAAACCTTGTCAAAATATATGACTTGGTTTGATCAAGTCATCATATCAATATACTTGAATTCATAACTATAGTAGACAACTTCACACTTCTATCATGATAAATCATATTCACATATGCTCCCACTTACATGATTCACATCTTCTTCAAGCCACTCAAGCTAACTAAGTTAGCTCCCCCTTAGCCAAATACATCTTGCACATTATAAATATTGAAAAGAACATACCTTTCTATGCAATAGAAAATTTTGATAACTCACCATCCTTGATCAGACACTTGGAAACCTCCATTATTTGCTTATATATCTTCAAAACCAACATCTTCAATCTTCTCCATTTGACTAACTAGACCATTCTTCAATTTTGATCAAAAACATTGAGTTTAGAATCACTATTTCTAAAAAATCTTATCATGTAATATTAAATAAACAAATATTCTTATGACCTTTATTGTCTTGTAATATCAACCAAAATTCAACTAACATCCACCATTCTTCCTCTTGTTATCAAGTGTCTCCTTGAAGCCTAGATAGAGACACCTAAACCCATGATGTCCTAGAATAATGTGAAATCAAGAGTTTCCCACAACCCCTCATATTCCTTCTCCTCCTTAGTCATCTAATACTGATAGTTCTTCTTCTTCTTCTTAGGCTTAAGAGAAGCAACATACTCATCCACTACAATATTCTCCTTTTATTTTAATAAATAATTAACAATACATGGAGAGAATTAATTATCATGACATACCTTTTCATCTAAAGAAAGAACCTCAACACTAAGCATTGAAAACTGATGTTCTTTGCTTGAAACATGCTCAACAATAGCATGATGTTCACTTGTATCCATACACACCTTAAAACTAGTCTCAATTAGCACCTTAGTCTTATCCTTGAGCTCAACTTGAAATAAATTTTGATTCTCCTTTTCTATCTAGACAGATGACATATTCTCTTAGCATTGCTAAACCTTCTTCATATCTGATTCCTCTTTTGGTTTAGTAGGTAGTCTACCTTGATATTTCAGAACAACTAAATTAGTTTTCTTAATCTTCACTTCTTTAGGATTTCATACCAAGGATCAACCTTTCTTGGGCACACTAGGATGTCCATGCACCTTCTCATGACTTGAGATCTTGCTTTTACAATATATTACAATATGACCAACTTGATGACAATAGAAACACATAACATAATTCATGCCTTCTTATTGATGAATATTATGAATCTCAACAAACATACCATCTTGTCTCTTAGGTTCATTATGCTCAAGCTTAATTTCCTTAGGTATCCATACCTAGGTTTGTCTTTTCCCATGCATTCTAGGGTAGAAACTAGCAATATGTCCCATGTCATGACAATTATATCAGACTACATTATCCATACCTCTAGTTGACCAACTAATCTTCTTTGTATAGTTTCTTGCCTTATGACCAAATTTGTGACAAGCCTAACAACAACCATTAAAATATTTTTCATACCTCATGGTACTTGGTTGCCTTATGGATCTTTTCTTTTTGATCTTGGTGCTTGCATCTTTCTTATCTTAAGATGACTTATTTTGATCTTTCTTAGTCTAATTTACCTTGATAATAAATTTCTCATGCCCATCCTTCAATGAATCTAGCTTGGTATTCAATTGAATGCTCTCATCCTCTTTATCATTTTCTAATTTATTTTGTTCTTCTTCAAGTTTTCCTATCTTGATTATGACCTTTTCATGTTCATCCTTTAGAGAAACAAGATTAGTCTCTAATTAAGCATACTCATCTTTTTTATCTCTCATGCTTGAAATTGAAACCTCTAACTAAATTATAAGATCTTGGATGGTCTCCTTATCCTCCTTAACCCTTTTGGCCATGTCATATTTCAATTTACATGCCTATTATTCCATAGACTTGATTAGTTCTTGATTCTCCTTTTCTTCTCTCATAGATTTGCCCGATAGACTCCCCTCAAGAGATCTGACTTGTGCTTTAAGACCTTTGATCATATTTCTCATTTTATAATTCCTCTTCTTTTGCTCCTTCAGTTCACCAAGTTCATTCATGAGCTTAGATTCTAGATTAACTTCTTCTTCCTCTTTTGAACTCAGATTTGTCTTTGTAAACTTTAGTTGATCCTTAAGAATGTTGATATTCTCTTTATCAATTTTTGATCCTGAGTTTGATTTCAAGGATTCTATCTCTTTTTTGAGCTTGATGTACTCATCTATAATAACCTTAAATTTTTAGGCCATGATCTTAATCTGAGCTTCTTCTTAATCATACTCTTTCATCTTACCACTTCACTTCTCAAAAAGTGCCTTGTGATGATTCCACTTTTATTCAATTAATTTTAGACATGCATAAGTAACTTCCACTTGAGCCTTAAACTCTTGATTCTCTTTCTTCAATTGCTTATCTATATTGTACCTTAGATCACCTTCAAGTGGTTAAACTTACAAAGAAGGTCCTACTCTGATACTGATTATTAAAGGTACAATATTTGAGAGGGGAGGGTGAATCAATGATTCTAGATAATCCAATTCAATTTCCAACTCTTAAACATTCAACTTACATCAATCTTGATCAAGCAACATAAACATGAAAGCACATACATCCAAAGTATACATAAGAGCATACATCACATAAACACATCATATATGTGAGAAACCCTCTTAAGGGATAAAACCCACTAAACCCTACAAGATGGAATATAGTCCTATAATAAAAAGATATAACATTTATACCAACACCCACTGATCAAATAACACCCATCCCTTAGTTTAGTGAGACACCAATCCCATAAGGAGTTACTGCCACTATCTAGTTGAGCACCCACTAAAACTAGACCTTGAGTAAGATTTACCTTATCAAGGAGGAAGCAACCCACTAAGAAACCAATCACCCATTTATATACCTAAATATATCACTTTTAACACCTATTTATACTCTTTAATTGATTATGATAACCTTTATTTGCACTCTTCTTTCTCAAACTGCTTCTAAGGTTGACTCACTCAAACTACCTCTTCTAGACTCATTATATCCAATGACCCATGTGTCCTCCTGCACTAACTTGATCAAACAAACATGACTAATCCTCATCACTCTCTGATTGTCCTCACTAACCTATACCTTCTCTTTCAGGGGTTCTCTTTTCACTTGAATCCACACATGCACAACAAGTCTAGAAACCATTACCTTGGTCTCCACTATTTATAGAGTCTTCATGAATATCAACTCTTGGTTGGCCATAATACTTGCCTTAACCCTTAATAATTCAATCATGCTAAGATATATCTTAAATACATTATCATAGGTCAGCCAAGCATATATGGGTCACACTTAAGTAGTTATGCCTTTTAATTAGGCCTTAGTAGCCCCTATAGGTCTCATGGAGACCTATTCACCCATTTAACACTTCATTAAGCACAATAAGAACACAATATCATTTAAAAATACATGGGTTCATTATATATGAACTCTAAGACACCTTTAAGTGATTACTCCTACCAAAACACTCTTCTTCTAAAGCATAAATTGCTTGAACAATATTCTATACGTTAAACCACCATGAATGAATAAATAGTCAACTTTTAAGCAATTGTCTATCCTAAATATGGATTTTTCAAACCTCTAAAAGAAATAGTCTTTATGGAGTCTAAAACATTCTCTAATAGTTTGTTCATATTGAAACATCAAAATACTAAAACTCAAATACCCTTCTCGAGTCACTTGATGAGCATGGTCAAACATATAGTCAACTTTGGAGCTAAATATATTTAATTTTACAAACATTCAAACCTTTTAGCTAGATTATCTAGATGTACCTTGAAGTCCTATATAACTTTGATTTTTACTACATTAAGAAATTTATTCTAGATTAAAAGATATAGCTCAAAAACTAAGCATTGGTTTTCCTTCCCAAATTTGAATATTTAAATTCCAATGTTCACTATTCAGACACTAAACATTGAGCACCTTAACCTCATCCCATGATTCTTAGAAAACTATGGTAAAATATACACCATTGATCTCCTTTGAATAACTATAATTTTATCTTACAATGCTCACCATTGATCTTAGATCAAAGATACCATGATTGTGCCACTTGGCATCTCTATGTACCTTCTACACATTTGACTCTTTGACTTGACCCACATCATCGATCTCTATCAGTATGAATTTTGACAAACTATTGATCTTCTCTCAGATCAATGAGATAGAGACACTTATGACCATTACATTTAATCTTATCTACTTTTGAAAATTTTACTTCACATGCACCATTGGATCAAGATCTAGATGATGAATACTCACCACTAGATCTACTGACTAATGACCTCAGACTTTAATGAAGTTAAACTTGATGGTCTTTGGCCCATCATAGTATGCAAAAGAAAATTTTAAGGTTTATAACTTGATCTATAAAACACTTCAAGAGTCCAAATTTTTAGGGTACCTTCTTGGAATTATAGACAATATCTTCATGAAATCCTTTGACCTAATTTGAAATTTTGAGTACCTAAAATAAATACACAATTTTTTTGGTTCATTCATATCTGCATGACATGCATTGATGGTCTAACTTATCTTAAGCTAGAAGATGCATGTCTCTCTTTCTAAATGATCAAGTGACACACCATAGCTTCACCAAAACATCTATGGATGCCTCACAACTTCTTTATTTATATAGACCTATGATTGTGTGATATCTCTCCAACCCATCAATCTAATCACTTTATCATTAATTTATCAATATATCATGCTCTCTTTGACATCAAAGACAACCTAATATCAATGACCATGCTCAATAAGTTCTCCCCTACATTTTTTCTTATGTGTGAATCATGTAATGTGTGATAAGAAAGTACAATAATGACCTAGCTTGTAACTTAGAAAACATAGATCTTGGTCTAATCCTTTAGTAATTCAAACCTATAGATATGTTTCCCATATAATTGATATATAAATAGGATAAAGTATGAAATTTTTTTCTCACTTGAGTACTTGATATAATGATTTTGCTAAATGACCTTATGAATTGCTAGGTGTTTCCAAGTATGTGATAGGTGAGGAATGATTGAGGGTTGATCTTGTATTTATACCAAATCCATTTGGAAAATATATCTCATTAAATCACATAGTTCAACCATAGTGATTCATTTTATTTACAAACTAGATGACTTTAGGGAACCAAACACTTGCATTATAATTGGACACATGTATTGACATAGACATCTGATTGGGATGCATGTGTTCAAGCAGTTAAAAAAGAGGAGTAGGTATAAACATTTCAAAGACAAAAATTAAGTTGGTTTATAATATTTTTGATCATGATATAAGGTCAAATTAATCATAATAACATTGGTCAGACTAAGAGATAAGTAATGAGGCATAGAGAGATAGTGTATGCGATCCTTTTAGCATGGGAAAGGTCTATAAGCTAGAGGTACATATATTATATGTAATTTTTAAGTGTAAAAAATTGAGGTACCATATAATATAGAAATAGTGTCTACATTTGCCACCTTTAATCTAATAATAAAATTTCTAATTTAAATGAAAAGGAATGAATACTTGGGTGTGTATAACACACATTATTTTTTTGAGTCCAACTTGAGTTATTTACTGATGATTGACCTAAAACCAAGAGAATGCTACATTATTTAATAAATGCATATAATTTGAGATTGAAAGCACTAAAATGATTGAAATTTAAAGAGAGCACAATTTAGGAGTACACTTGTGTATCAATGTAATTGTATTGCCTTTTGGTAATTTGGTTGAAGGATGTATCATTATGAATCACTAAAACTAATACTAGGATAAATATAAAATCTATAAAGTGAATTTACTTAAAGAGATAGAGAGATATTGGAGGAAAGATGACCCAAACCTTGGAAAAAATATGAGTTGTCACCTGATTATTGAGATTAGCTCAATCGTGTAACCCAATCATACTTATAACCTGGTGAGTGTGAGTGAATAAGTCAACTCACACTATAAAACTAGTGAGGGAGGATGATGTAATCAAGTAAAACCTATAAAATTGACAATATTAAGTTATTTAATCATCTCAACCATATTAAAAAGTGAACCAAATTCTATAGTAGATTAACTCAATACAATTTATAACAATCAAACTTGGTAGGTGCTAGTAGTACTTGAAAGTGTTTAAAATCTAAAAATGATTTGATTTTACAATATCAGGTGAACATTTTATAGCATATACATCTTAGATATTTTTCATGCTAAAACAATGAATAACAATGGTACCCATGTATAAAATTCTACCAAAAATGTGTATATGAATAATGTAACTGTGAAATTTGGCCAATTAAAAATTGTGTAAGTGTGAATAACATGTTTATAAAATATGGCCCCATTTTATATGGATAAATATAAAAATTAGTATAAGTATGGATAAAATGTTTCTAAAACATGCCTCCATTATATTCTAAATTCAAGAATTGGTGTAAGTGCCAATGTGGAGGACATGTTTCTATAACATACTACCATTGTAATTTGGGTATGTTAAATACTGAATAAGAGTAGAGAACATGTTTCCAAAATATGCCCCCACTGAATCTAAAATTATGACAAATGTGGATAATATGTTTCCAAAACATGCCCCCATTTCAATTTGAATTTGTGAAGGAATATAGAAGTTATGCTTCTATACCATGCCTCCACTAATATGCCCCCTCATTTTGAGTTGAGGTAAATTAGAAAATAGTAGTTACCTTACCTCAAAATGATAATATAACCATGTAAAATGTGAATGTACCATGTAACATATAGAGGTAACATGTAAAGGTAAATATATCATTGAATCATAATGAATGTGATCACACCAAGTCTTAAGATGCATGAGGTAGATCATGGCAACATATAGATAGTAAAAATACAATCTCAACAAGTAAATAAACACACACATAAGAGCACTCAAAGTAAAATTGAAAGGTAAAAGTTCCAAGGAGATTGTAAACAAGGGGAATGTTCAAATGTTGCACAATTGAAGGGATGTGACTTAGTCAAATGTCCACAAAGTAAAGAATGACATAGTCAAATGTCAAAGTGTAATAAGAAATGATATATTCAAATTTAAAATACTAAAACAAAGGAAAGAGAGATACAAACAATGGAGCATATTCAAATGATCAAATAAGAAAGATAATAGAAAGGTAAGACACTTAAGTAAGTACATAAATTAAATCATAAGCAACCAACATAAACACATTATATTAGTCCCTCGATGTATGCATTATAAAAAAATGTTAAGTAATGTTGTTCGATACAAGATCCCAATCCAAAAATGCACATGAGATTAAGAATTTTAAAAGAGAATAGTGGGGAATACTGATGGAATTTCATCCTCCATTTTATTAATGATTTGAAATCAACCCAAGGCATGAATGTGGATATTTATCTTCATAATGGAGGCTGCATGGAATAATCTCTAACAGATGCAATAGTCACCACCAGTGGTTCAGTCTTGATAATTGAGAATGAATGAATTACTTAGATATATTATTGGTATTTATGCACTTTGATCTAACATTATTAAACAAAAGGGAAAGCGTAGTTCAATTTCTGAAACAAACACAAAAGGAGGGAAGAGTAAGGCAATAAATAAATATCTCAAAACCATGTGAATTAAGGTTTTAATAATTAATATGAGCACATCCTCCATAGTTATACCAAAGTGTATTGAGTCTTTCCAAAGGATTTAACTCTAATGCCACATAATGGGAAGAGTCTAGAGAAGCAGCTTAAGAACACTTAACCTATGAATCTTCACTAAATAGCAATACTAGTAGTCTACAACAAATCACACATAAACTTCCAAAATAACTTGAAATTTATCACACTAGTTATTATTATTGTGAAGAAAATGAAAGGAATTAACAAGAAGTTCATGAGAGGTAGGCACATTATAAACATTGCATTCATAAAGTAATAGAGTCTCAAAATAATTATATGGGAATTAATATTGACTTAAACTAAAACAAAAGACACTTTGGTAAATAGAATGTGTGTCACTTAAAAGAGATGAAATAGAATTCATTAACATAATTAGTTATATTACAAAGATCAATCTTTTCCAACTCTTTAAAATTAAAAAGGGGATGAAGGAAATCATAGGTGAAGTACTAGCTTGATTCTAATAACACTTTTGAAATACAAATTTTTAACCTTAAAATTACGACATGACTACACTTTTATAGATAAGGATGGGATTCACCTCCAATTAGCATGAGGTTCCCATCTTGACCCGTAATGGCCACTCTTGATGGTTACAAACATATAATTAAAAAAAGGATAAAATCCACTTTATCCTACCCCAAAAATATCCATGGGGGGACACTCAACTGATACATGGAGGTGGCTTATAAAAAATGGCTCCAAACTACTTTGACTTTGCCTCCCTAGCTTGCAGTGTAACTATCACAAGGTCAAACTCTCATTACAACTTGGAAAGTTTCATTGAGGGATTTCTAAAGATTGTTTTAACCTACACCATTAGTATTTAGTACACATAGAAGGGAGCCTCCATTGAAACCTAGACCTATGACTCCTAGTTGATGCTCACTATAGATTGCATTGAAATCTTAATAACCCCTTGAGATCCATCCTAGTTTGCCTTGGATACCTTTACCCTCATGAACTGGTCAAAGTGACCCGAGTGGACCTTAAATTTTCCCTTGTCTAGGAGAGTGTCATCTGGATAGAACAACACTAAGATATTTAATTATTTAAAATATCCCAATATCTTCCATTTACCATCTTTCAGGGTTCCCATCACTATTTGAGATAAGGTGAGCCAGTCCTCTAGTGTAGTCTTCATAGTCCTAGCATATGTCTAATATAAACCCAAATCTAAAATGGGAATAAATTTGAGATCTAATAACATCCCTATATTAATCACAATAGTCAAATTTTATCACTTCCCATGAATTATAGTGACCCTATCTAGATAGTCTTGGGTATGCTAGATGAGTACCATGTATCCTCCATAATACCTACCACCTTCCCTAGAGTGGAGAAAATTTATAGGAGGGAATCCTTAACACACCCAATTAATTTAGGAGGGAAAGATATCTTGACCCATGCTTCATTATTTCTAACCTAGCTCTACATGTCCTTGAGAAGATTTTATGACATATCATGCATCTCTCAAAGAACTGAGAGTGGATCTTATATAATTTTCTCTTATCCTTCAAAATTTCTCACCTTGGTGAGAGAGAATAAGTACTATTGGGTTTTCTAGAACACATGGTTTCCCTCTTGTATGAACTTATGGGTGAGAATCCTCTCCATGTTCCCTATGGTGTGGTCAAAATCTAATTATACCTATGGGGTGCCCTACATCATCATTTATGGCACCTATGTTACTAGGACCATCCCTTAGGTCTAAGGAAGTGTATGTGGGGAGGTAGAGATGGTAGTGGTAGGTGAAGGATGAGGTGGAGGAAAAATAGAGGAAGTGAAGGGAGTGAAGGATGAAATCAATAGAGGAGGAGTAAGCATGGGAGCGTAAGGGGTAAAAATGAAAGGTGAGGCCCATGGGAACATTTATGCCCACCAATGACTCTAGGTCATGTTATCACCAAATCTCACACCATAGAAGAGGGTGTTCAAGCCTATTTTAGATTTGGACAACATGGGAACACTTCTAGGTTTGTGGGTGTACCTATAATGGAAGTGAGCCTCTAGATTTAAGTGTTAGCTCCCTGAATGTATCTTGAAGTGCCTTCACCTATACTAATGATTGCTTATGGAAAAAGAGTTAGGAGTTGTATGAAATGAACCCAATATAAAATTGGGGATGATACACCAAGATGTTTTCCATATGAGCATCATACTTTCCTGCACTAAGAAATAAGGTACACAAACTAACTTCCAATTCCTATGGATTCTAACATGAGTATTTCAATATGGAGGTGAGATGCACAAGATCTATTCAAGATAAGTGAACCACAGGCTAGTTACATGCACTAAGGCTCATTATACACTTAAAATATAGGCTCATACACTTTAAAATACTTCATATGACCTATTAGAATAGGAACTCTTGCACAAACATGAAAGGATAAGGGAAGAAAAGATAGAGAATAATCACTTTGTATCACCATACATCACTTGCACACTTAGACCATTATTCTAGAATTTGAAATTAGATATGCATTAATGTTCAAAGGCAACATATGATGTCATTCTAGTTGGGATTTGCCATACATGGAGTGGAACTATTTTAAAGTAACTCAAGAGCTATATTTATAGAAGAAAGGAAGTAAGAGAAAGGGAGATTTGGTGCTAAAAAAGGGAATCAATTAGTTTAAACATTTGAAATATAATTACAATTACTTCTAAAAATTATGATCATTCATACCATTCAATTGATCTAGGTCACCTCAAGTGGTATCATAGTTACATATTCCATCATTGATGCTCCTTAATAGTACAATGGTGGGATCAAGTGGTTCTAAGTTAATTTTGGTGTCAATGTGGTTACAATAAATGGATCTATCTATTAGAATTTTGTCTTGGCACTAAACCACTCCTAACTAGTTTGTTATGGCATGAAAAAGTGGAGAGAAGGGTCCCTTTCATGTAGCTAGCTCTGGTGTTGAAGCCATCAAAGTCTATGTGTCTGCCATCATGGTATCCTTTTAAATGTTGGCTCTTGTCCAAGCTAAATCATGCTTAAACATGTCTCCATGTTCTTACTTACCTTGCCCCATCAAAAATTACTTTGTTGACCTTTGTCTAAGTCACTTGGGCTTGGATTTATTTGATTATCCATCAAAAAATAACTTATATTATTGACCTCTTAAATCATATTGATCAATTGATCTACCTGATATGAATGAGCATGATTCATAGATCCTTTACCAAGAATCACATGTTTATACCACTTGTCAATCAAGCCTTTACACTTAGGGTTCATTGACTCTTTGAATTGATAACATGCCATTGATCTTGAATCCATGATTGAACATGATCCATTGATATATCTAGGACAATTATCCTATCTTTACCTACTCACCATTAGATTTTATCTAGGCACTAGAGATTTGGACACTTATCAATCCTGTGCTTAGTCAAGGACCCCTTTGATAATTTTTAAATGCAAATAGCTATTTCATGAGCTTGAATTTTGACATCTACAAAACCATATTTGACATTTGTGTGAATGTATTTGACATCTGCATGACTGTCACTAAGATATTTGAACTTCAATAGTCATTTACCATGACTTGAATTTGATGTCTACATGCCTAGTAATTAACATCCATGGGAATGCCAATTACATCTACATGACTATCAATATTTGGACCCTAATGGATGACTATTGAGCTTGATTTTGATGTTTTTACACCTATCACCACCCTACTATATTAACTCTGCCAAAAAAATTGGTTGATGTAATTATGTCTTCAGGGAAATTGTTGTAAAATAATTTCCTCAAAAGAATTTGCTTATTCGAGACTTTTGCATGGGGTTATTTTTCTTGGGCCTTTTGTAACAAATAAAATGTCTAAAATAAATAGTCTTCAAGATTTTTGGATGGAATAAAATGTCTAAAAGAAATAGTCTTTGAAATTTTGTATAGGATACTTTGCTAAAAAAATGACCCTTCAACATTTTTGTATTAACCCCTTTCCTAAAATAAATGACCCTTCAAGGGAATCATATAGGACACTTTCCTAAGAAAAATACCCTTTGATATTTTTTATAGGACATTTTGTTAAAGCAATGTCCCTTCAGAACTTTATCTTGGTCACTTTCATGAAAGAAATACCCTTCAGGCTTTTCGTGTAGGACACTTTCTTGAGAAACTGACCCTTTAGGATTTTTTATTTCAGAATTATTTATATGGGCCTTGTGTTTCAGATAATATGTCTGAAAGAAACCCACCTTTGTAACTTTTGTCAAAAAATTTCCTTGAAAGATTTATGCAATTGAAAAAATTATGTAGATAATTTTTCTAAAAGAAATCTGACAAGTATCTTTTGATGTGGATAATTTTCCCAAAATAGTTAGGTCTTCAAGAAAATTGTTGAAAAACTTTTACCCAAAATAAATAAGTCTACAATATCCTTACCTTGGACAAATTTCTTGAAAAAGTCCCTAACACTTAGCCAATTAAGTGGAACAATTTATCTAAGGGAATTATGCCTTGTACTTTTGTCAGAACCTTTGTGTGGAACAATTTATTCAAGAAAACTCTAAATGCTCTAACACTTGGCCAAAAGTTGAAATATCTCCCAAGTGCAAATTTAGGCTTTTCTGGACTTGTTATTACAACTGCACATCACCATGAAAACCTACCACTTGCATATATGATTTTGAAATGACCCCTAAAATTCCAAATGGCACAAAGACCAAGATAGATAACGACTAAAGATATCAATTGAGTTACAACATACTTTATGACATTATAAAAAGGTCCATATACAAGATTTTGACTATATGAGGTTGACCCATTTTGGCCTGAGGTAAAAATGGTCAATAGGTCTTGCCCACTTGAGGGAAAATAACCCACAAGAGGGGATTGTTTAGTAAAAGGGATGAGATTGGTTGATTAAAGATAAATTACTAGGAGGTAAAGGTGATGGAAAAATGGGGTTAGCAAGTTATCAGAGGAGATGATAGGGAAACTGTTAGAGGAGTAGAAGAAATTGGTAGGGGAGGAGGAATTAGAGTAGCTAGTATATGCACCATGGGCTAGGCATGAACTAATTTTGCTTCTTCTTTAGCCTTTTACTTAGGCTAGCTCTAGACACTATTATGGAAAGAGTCAATGTAGGTAAGGATGAAGGGGACAAATATGAGAGTTATTGCATTATCAAAGGGATTTTAGGGATAGAAATAGTCACTATAGACACAAACATGGGTGCACTTAATCCTAGAACAACTAAGGTTGATGATAGATATAGGGCCTTCACAGGAACTTAAATTTGAGTCATGGCCAATGGGGGCACTGAGAAAGTCCTAGGTTGGGGAATGGAAGTGGAATATGGTAATGAAGAAGGCAAGAATATAGGAATAATGGATGACATGAATTTATAGGTGAAGAGTGGAGGAGGTGGAATTATATGGAAAAGGAGTGGTGCTACAGAGGGTAACTAGAAAGAGGAGGTAGTGATGATAAAAACTTGTACTAGTGCCTATTGTTGTCTCATCTTGGGCTCATTTTTGGGCTATTTATAATGTCAAACCTTAGATCCTAGGTGGCTTGGGTTAAGGAATTTAATATGGATATACCTATGATTGTGATTCTTTTCATTGAGTGACTTGAGTTTGGCTTGGTTGAGGATAAGGTGATTGAGCTACTAAAGGTGGAGGAGGTAGAGCCATGGTAGGCTGTCATTAGTCATGAGGGACAAGGAAACATGATTACTTAGAGGATTCTTCTATAAATTATAAGGTGAGTTGGTGTGATGTCCCTTGAATATTGGGAAATTATAGAGGGGTCTAAGAGGGCCTAAAGACTTGGAACTTTTTACCCTTCTCCTTCCTACATGATTCGATCCTCACAAGCACTTCCTAGTCATCCAAAATGTTTAGATATAACTCACCATATTTAATCTTGTGGGTTCAATTTTCTATCTACCTTGATTTATATTTCATAAGATAGGGGTAGGTCCACTATTGTCATGTCTCTTCTTAGAAACATAGTTGTCCAAGGGTTTAAGAAATTCTTATACATTTTAAACACTAGTTGGGGGTTGGGTTGGTAACCCAACTATACATCTTTTGAAACCTAACATTTAATTTCTTGATAGGCTTTTTAGGATCCCATTTAATATAATAAAATTATTGGTACAGGATACTAGGGTCTATTACTTTCCCAAAATAGGCAAGGAAGGTAGTGCTGAAATGGTCCTAATTAGGGAGTAAGTCCTTGAAAAAGTTGAGGAATAAGTTATATGTTAATTCCATCAATGTGAATGGGAAAATCATGTGTGGTAAATCCTATTATTCTAAATTCAAGAGCCTTAGGTTAGTTTTATAGGATCTCACATGCTCTTAGGTAGTTCATCCTACACCAAGAGTGAAATGGGGAAGATATTTCTCAAGGTTTCTAGGTAAGTCATGGAGAAATCTTGGGACATTAATGGTAGAGCCACCTAACCAAGCCATCCTAAGTGGTATATTTAGGAGAGGTTGAGGGGATAATATAGTTTTAATCATGGTAGGTATAGGTATATTGAGCTTGGGTCTTATGTGTAATAGTAAGGGGGAAACCACTAACTAGATATAATAGGACTTAACTCTAGTGATAGGTGAACTAATCTCTAGGATGCTTCACAAAAAATTAGTAATTAGTACATTATTATCAACAAACATGATTTCAAATAATTTATTACTCAACACACAAATCCTTGGTGCTTTCCCATTTGTCTACTGATGTTGGGTGTGTTTGAAGGACACAATAAAGGAGATAAATTAAAAGGGGGAAGATTTAATCAATAAACTTTTATTTTAGGGTTTGGGTCATGTCTAAAAATTATATTTAAAATAAAAGAGGCACTCCTTCTATCACCAGCTATTGTTCAGTCTAAGATCCCAATCCAAAAATGTTCATGAGATTGAGAATTTTTAAAGAGAATAGTGGATAACACTGATGGACTTTCATCCTATATTTTAAGATTGATTTGAAATCATCCCAGGGCATGGATACACATATTTAGATTCATAATTGATCCTTGAGAGATGTAACAATCACCACTAGTGGTTTAATATTGATAACTAAGAATGAATGAGTGAATTAACTGGATCTATTATTGGTATTCAGGCACTTTGATATAACATTATTAAACAAAATGGAAATGGTAGTTCAATTTACAAAATAAACACAAAAGGAGGGAAAAGTAAGGTAGTAAATAAAGCTTTCAAAACCATGTGAAATTAAGGATTTAACTATTAATCTAAGCACATCCACCATTTTTACACTACAATGTACTAAGTCTCGCCAAAGGCTTAAACTCTGATGCCACATAATGGGAAGAGTCTAGGGAAGTAACTTAAGAATGCCTAACTTGTGAATCCTCACTAAATATAAATACTATAAGTCTATAATAAATCTCACATAAACTTCTAAAATAAATTGTAAGTTATCACACTAGTTATTAGTATTATGAAGAAAATGAAAGGAATTCACAAGAAGTTCATGATAGGCAAGCACATCATAAACATTGCATTCATAAAGTAATAATCTCAAAATAATTATCTGGGCATTAAAATTCACTTGAAATTAAATGAAAGATGCTTTGGTAAACACAACCTATGTCACTTAAAATATCTAAAATAGCATTCATTAATATAACCTATTCAATTACAAAGATCAATCTTGGCCAACTCTTTAACATTCAAAAGGGGATGAAGGAAATTATAGGTGAAATCCTATCTTGATGTTGAGAATAATTTTGAACTAAAAATTATTGACCTTCAAAGTATAACACAATTATAATTTTATAGATAAGGATGGGATTCACCTCCAAGTAGTGTGATATTCCCATCCCAAGCCATAATGGCCACTCCTAGTGGTTATGATTATATATTAAAAAAATGATAAAATCCCCTTTAACCCACCCTAAAAAATATTAAGGGGACCATTCAGCTGATATGTAGAGGTGTCTTGGAAGAGCTATCTCCCAACTACTTTGACTCCACCTCTCAGGCTTCTAACATAGATACCATGAGTTGAAACTCTTAATGTAGCTTGGCAAGGTTAATCAAGGGCTCTTTAAAGATCATCTCAACCTAGGTTGCTAGTCTTTGGTACAATTGGTGGGGATCCTCCATTGACACCTAGCTCATACTCACTATAGATTATGCTAATATCTCAAAAACTACTTGAGCTCCTTCATGGTTTTCTTTGGCTACCTTGTCCCTCATAATCTAGTCAAAGTGACCTAGGTGGACCCTAAAATCACTCATTTCTAGTAGAGTGTTGACTAGGTAGAACAACGAAAAGATATTGACATCTTTAAAATAAGCAAATATATTCCTTTATCCATATTCTAAGGGTCCCATCATAGGTGTACCAATCCTCCATTACAATCTTCATAATCCTAACATAGGTCTAATATAAGCCCAAATCTAAAAGGGGAATAAATTTGATCTCTGGGAACATGATTTTGTTAATAATAATAGTCAAAATTTGGAACTTCCCATCAATTATAGTGACCCTCTCTAGATAGTCTTGGGTTTGTTGGATGAGTACCTGGGTATCTCCATAGTCCATACCACCTTCCCCAAAGTGGAAAAAAGTTGTAAGAGGGCATCCTTGATGTGAATAATTAATTTAAGAGGGAAAGATATCTTAACCTACACCTCAAGAGTTATGAACTAGATTTGCATGTCCTCAAGAAGATTTTATGACATATCATGCATCACCTAAAGAACTGAGAGCTGGTCTTTTACCATTTTCTCTCTAGGATTATCACCTTGGTGAGAGAGAATAAGTCTTCTTAGGTCTAATAGACCATAGGGTTTCTCTCTTATATTTACCTTTAGGTAAGAATCTTTCACATATTCCCCATGGTGTAGTTAAATTCCCATTATACCTCTAGGGTGTGTTACATCATCATTTATGGCACCTACATTACCATGACCATCCCTTGGGTTTTGGGAGGTGTAGGTGGGGTGGTAGAGAGGGTAGTGGTAGGAAAAGGACAAGGAAAAGGTGAAATGGAGGAAGTGGAGGGAGTGAAAGATGAAATTAATGGAGGATTAAGAGGCATGGGGATGTAAAGGGGAAAAATGAAAGGTGAGGCCCATGAGAACATCTAAGCCCACCACTAACTCTGGTTCATGCCCACCTAAGGGGTGACGACTTTCAGGAGGGGTGTGTTTAGTATCAAGTATGGGACTGGTTGATTAAATCTAAATATTTGAATAGTCCAGGTGATGGAAAAAGGGTCCAAGGAGGTATGAGAGGATCCAATGGGGTGAGTGCCAGAAGAACACAATAAACTAGCAAGGGAGGTGGAATTGGAGAAGCCAATATATCCACTATGCGATGGGCATGAATTACCTTTCACTTCTTCCTTGAATTTTGACCCATGTCAGTTGTAAATGTTGTTGAAGGAACCAATGTAATAAGGGTTATAGGGGATGAATATGAGAGTTATTACATTATTAAAGGGATTACATGGATAACACCATTTACTAAAACATGCATATGGGTGTACTTACTCTCAAAATATATGAGGTTTTTGGTGGAGATAGGGAATTTACAAGGACTTTAATTTGAGGCATGGTTGATGGAGATAATGAGAAATTTTCAAGCTGGGGAATGGAAGGGGTGTATGGGAATGAAGAAGGTAGGAAGCTAGGAAAAATGGAGGCCATGGATGGCTGGGTGAAGAGTAGAAGAGGAGGAATTATATGAAAAAGGGGTGGTGATATAGAGGGTAAATAGAAAGAGGAGGGAGTGAGGGGAGGAAATTATATTGGTACATGATATTGATCCTATCTTAGGCTCATTTCCAAGATGTTGTTGATGTTAAACCTTTGAGCTTAGGTGGCTTAAGGTCAAGGTCTTTGATTTGGATCTGCCTATGCTTGTGCTACCTACCATTGAGTCACGTAAGTTTGGATTGGTTTGGGATGAGGTGCTTGATATTCCTAAGGTGGAGGAGGTAAAGCCATAGTGAAAGGAACTGCTAGTAATAGGGGAGAATGTAGTGGGATCCCTTAGAGGATTCTTCTAGCAATTATGGGGGGAATCAATGTGACATCTCATGAAGATTGGTAAAATGTAGAGGGGTTTCAAGAAGGCCTAAATACTTGGACCTTATTACCATTCTCCTTATTATGTGATTTGATCCTCATGAGTACCTCCTTTCCATCTATGGTCTTTAGATAAAACTCATCATCATCTACCATCTAGTGGTCATAAGTGAGGTTAAGGTTGAGTACTTTTCTAAATGGGATTAGATCATGCCCTTTGGGTCCCAATCCTATGGTTCAACTCTTCCCAATGCTAAAGAGTCCTAGCTAGCTACCAATTTTTTAAGGGAGGGAAAGAGTGGTACACATGATAACTAATTATGATTGTGAGAGGTAAGCAAACCTTCTACTCGTGACTGTTATAACATCCAAAAATGTCTTCCATCAATTGATAAGTGATTTCAACCTATGTAATATGACCTTGGACATGATATGGTAAGCTTAAGGGATCCTTAAGTATACCTATGACTTAGATGAATGTGTCCTCTAGAATACCTATAGTCCCTGATAGGAGCTAGTGAATCTATGATTTCTTGTGATAGATGATGCATAAGGGCCTCATTGATCACATTATATACCACTAAGTAGAAGAATTCACAAATGTCTTAGATGTTATTTTTGTATTAGTAGATATATAGTTTTTAAAAAACTATAGGGACCATAGGGTCATCGGGAACCCATGTAGGAAAGGTCAAGGGATTGAAAGTGAGTGTCTAATAAATTGTGTCTATGAGATAGATCATCATATAAAAATGTACCCCTACTAGCACATCTACTATGGATCTAACCATGTTGAAATTGACTATGCCTCTTAGATCGGGTATGTAGGAGACATCTAGGATCATATGAAGTGGGAGAACCTACTATTCATTATTGTGAAAGAAATATAGGGCCTTAAACAACTAATTTAGTAGGATTATGCCAATCTAGACCCCCTCTTTGAAGGTGTAGACTATGTAGGCATTGAAATATTCTTTATTAATTGTTTGTGTCTAGGTTATCTACCCAATCCTCGATAACATCATAGATTTGGAAGGTGTTGGTACATGTCTTCACCAATGCTCTTTCATATGAAAAATTGGTTTCAAGGAGATTGTATTAATATTTTTAGGTCATGCCTAAGATGTTGAAAATATGGTGTTAGGAGCCAGCTAAGAAGACCTAATCATGAACATCATCCTACACCCATCTAGTAATGAGGAACATCTTGTTGAATAAGTCAGCATAAGAGAAGACTTGAAGCTTGGTTATATCTTGATGTAGGCAACACTTTTGGTATGCTCATAAGGCATATTCAAACTTAGATTCATCATAATAATCATCTATAATTGGTTATTTGGGCACCATATTGATGGATTTGAATAATTCATTATAGTGCTTAAACTGAGTCAAACCATTTGAGAACAAAGTATCCCTAAGCTTAGGCTTAGCCTTTAGGTTCAAAGAGGATGTGGACATTAATACAAGATGAAATTAGGCAAAAATATTATACCAAAAAAGAAGGCAACAAAGGTTGTAGGTGGGAGCAAAAATTAAGGATGCCAAATCTTGTATCTCAAAGATATAATGACTAATGAGCTTTCTTTTGGATACTTATATAAATTTGGATTCATCCCCCTTACATCAATAGAATTTGGAGGCTCATCCATCATGGATTTAAATTTGAGTGGGTCACTTAATACTCAATTTGATTTCCCAATCCAGAGTTAAACTTGGAGTATATGATTACAGACCACTTATTAGATCTAGTAAAGGCAATGTGACATTTTTAACTTGTCCAATCAGGGTCTAGTTATCCACTTCATTAATTCCTAAAGTGGGGGTAGGTGTACATAAACCTCATCCTTAAAGTCTCTTGAGAGATTTGAGGCTTCCATTTTTCACATCCTAAATGGTCTTCATGTTAATGATCAAGACCCAGGCCTAAGTCAACACTTCATTACTATATATTTGGGGGGGAAATGAGCTATCATTTAATGACATAATACATCCTATGATTATCCCTTTGGTTCTAGTTGTACTTCATTATATCCATCTCAGGCCCTTTAGGGTGCCCACCTGATAAATTGATTGGTTGTACCACATGTCATGCCATGATACATTAGGCTCTCTCAGATATTAACATCTTTGTCAAACTAGAAGATTGACAAGTTTGAGAATGGAGAGATTTTCATTGGCCAAATTTAGGAACTAATAACCTTCAAGGTATTTGGCATATCTTTATTTGGCTAGGCTCTCTTGGGTTATGAAAACTTTATTAGGACTAAGAAACTAACCACTCTATCACTAATTAGACTGGGGTCTCTTAGGATCTGACAT
Source organism: Torreya grandis (assembly GCA_037957365.1). Taxonomy (NCBI): domain Eukaryota; kingdom Viridiplantae; phylum Streptophyta; class Pinopsida; order Cupressales; family Taxaceae; genus Torreya; species Torreya grandis. The sequence goes on along the minus strand of JARHVA010001008.1, from coordinate 3,100,351 downwards.
ATTTATTCAATATAGGAGACTGGCCATTCTAGTTTTGGTATGGAGAAATTGGCTGGAGCACTGATGGTGTATGACCTGGGGCTTCATGGCATTTTTTTATTGCATTAAGCTCTCCTAGGTACTAAATTTTTTGTTAGGACTGTGAAATTGACATGTATGACAGCAATCTTTGTGATGATTAGTAATTATATTGGGCCCTCCCATGTTCTAACATATCTACCATACTAGGAGATTGACCATTTTGATAATAATTGTCTTACTTTCTTATTTTGAAACCTATGACTATCCCTTAGTTGAATATATTGAAGCCATGTAGAGTTAATACTTTAGCATGTAAAAGACCCTATGTAAAACATATAAAATGACTGAGTGAAAGTAAAAGGATTAATTATAAATTAAATACTTATTTGGTTGTCTAATCTAATCTACAATACCATGTAAGACTCTAGGGTTAGATACACTAGGAATAGGACTAAGACTTCAAAAACCTTTGAATAAGGGCAAGCCTAAAAATTAACATGTTAAACATTCAAGGCAAGGGTGTTCATCCTAATCATAGAATATAGATGGGATTTACATGTCTCTTTCATAAATTGATGAACCCTACTAGTTGGATCCATTGGTTATTATCCTCATCATTTATATAGGGAAGAAAAGAAAGAAATAGGGTAACCTAGGATTTTAGATACTCAGTGTAGGCATATCCAGGTAAAATGTGAGAATGTGTTTGGGAAATTGGTTTTGAGTTTTTCAAAAGAGGGGTCCCCCATTTCCAATGAAAATAGGGCATGTTGGCCATAAAAAGTACATAACATATCAAGTACATTACAAAATATATAAGCATGGATAAAGGCATATGTAAGAATATATATAAATCTCAAACATGATAATGTAAATTGATCATAAAATGATATAACCTAGGTCTATCATGATCATAGAGGTGGATGCCCCCAACATCTTGGTGACGTGAGTAGAGCAAAAACTCAACATCTAAAAATGCATGGATCATATGTGTATGTTTGAATGACACTCAAAACATGTGTGAAACATGTGTATATATAAAATACTTATATACCATATACCAACATGGAATTGACAACATATATGCAAAGAAGCTAATAAGACATGTAGATGTTGAAAATATTTTGGTTTTTTGAAGTTTTTTTTAGTTTTTTTGAAATATATGAAGCCTTAAAACCCTAATTTGTATCCTTTACATAGTTTAATCATAATTGGATAAGTTTAAATGGTACATAGCATGTTATTCCTCATGTTTTACATGTATAATATAATAACTGATGCTATCATTTGGGATATGAATCCATTTTGCTTCATGAGAAAAAGAAATACCTTGCTGATTTGGGTCAATTTTTATTTCTATTTGGTATAACCAAAGAGTGTCTAATGTAAAATCATATGGAGAGGTTTTTGTAATAACCCAAACCTATTTCTGAATCACTTTAAAACCATAATAAATTGGTAGTGTTATGTGGCCGAATGATCCTTTCCAATCTCCTCTACTTTATAAGTGTTTTACATCAAAGCCAATATATTTTAAATGTCTTATATTGCAATTAATTTTTGTTTAGGCAAGTTCAATATGGTTATGCTAAAATAATCACCACCCATGAATAAGGTGATTTTTAAATCCCATTGGCATGAATTTTGTTTGATTTGAATTTTTAATTGTGAATTTTATGCCACTTGTACTTATAGTTTCTTCTTAGGATAATTGTGCAAAGGATCATTAGATATTTTCTATTTCAAGTGATCACCAGGGTGTAAACCTAATTCCTTTGGAGGATCATCAAATTTAACCCTTTTTTCATTGATGAGGTCTTGGATTTTATGCTTCAAGGTAAAATATCTATTCATAGAATACTGAGGACCTTAGTGATAATCAAAATAAGCATTCACATCATACCCTTTTGGTAGAGGTTTACTACAATAAAACCCTATAAGATAAGAGATATATATAAGATTTCACTACACAAGCCATGGGAATAATAAAATGGGAGACTTAGGTAAACATGTAAATTGTCTCCTTAGTACATTAGTTAAGATAGTTTGTTTAAGTTTTTGTAATAGTGTATCAGTTGATGTTATGTTATTTGTAAGAGAGATGGGTTGAGTTATACCTTGATCATGTTTTCCTAATTCTTGTCTTATGTATCCATATTTTATTAAATATCAAAGACCAAAATCAAGTTTATAATATTTCAAAGTAAGATCATTTATTTGTTGGACCATTACATGATGCTTGAAAGGATTTATATCCATTGGACATGTATAAATAAATATTTGATGGCTTAGTTTTAAGCATGAATGCAAAGTATATAGAACTACATACATTTCATATATGCAAGGTCATCCCAAAAATACATTATGAAATGGGTAAATATATTTTAGGTCACAAGGATCATAGACTATGTTTAAATTAAGAAAATTATTTACAAAACATAGATAAAATAGATACTAAATTCATTATGCTAAGATTATAAATTTATAAATTATATCTATGCTAGTTAATGAAATGATAAATAAATGATATACCTAGTTAATTTTTATGCTAATAAAGATTTAGATCTAGAATATCTAGAAAGTGTACTAGATTTGGGTTCTAAAATATTAACCTAATTATGGAAATTTTACCTATATAGCTATGGACACTTGCATCAACCTAGGATGTTTATGTCAATGCTATTATTTAGCTTGGATGTAGGTGTCTAGTATTAAATACTTGATAAAACTAGATGTGAGCACTTTGATGCTTCTAGGTCTTGTGTCTCCTTCACTTTAGTGTATTCAAATCTAAGTCATGGATTATTGATCCTTGTTAAATAGAAAAATACTAGTTCTTCATCTTCATAGTGGACATGAGAAAAATGGGTTCATGTTCACATGATATCAAGATGCCTTAAAGACCCCTCTATCAGTGGGCACTTCTTACAACTAATAATTTGAAGATGGCCTTAAAATTATGTAGGTCTCCCCTACATGTTGGCTTGTGTGTGGATCATGTAGTGTGTGATAAGAAAGTATAATAATGACCTATATTTAACTTATAAAATATAGCTCTCGAGTTGTTCCTTTAGTGTTTTAGACATGTAGATATGTCATCTTTATGATTGATATGGAAATAGGAGAGAATAGAGAAGCTTTTTATCACTTGAGTGATTGATAGATTACTTTGAGTAAGTTTCCTTATGAGTTTATAGGTGTTTATAAGTTTGTGCTAGGTGAATAATGAACGAGGGATGATTTTATATTTATACCAATCCTTTGGAGAATATCTCATAGTAAATCACTTAGTCTAACCATACAAATATGTTTCATTTGAAAAATGGATGAATTTAGGGCATTAGACACTTATTTTGGAATAGGATACTTGTGTCAACGTAGGTGTCTGATTGGCATCCAAGTGTCTAGGTTGTTGGAAAATAGGTGCAGGTCTATAACTTCTAGATATAAAAGATAAACATGTTTATAACATTTTGAGCATGATAAAAATGTCTGAGTCATAAAAATAACATTAGTCAGACTAAGATATAAATAATCAGGCACAAAGAGATAATGTATATGATGCTTTTGGCAAGGGTAAAAGTATATAAGTTAAAGGTACATCTATGATATTTATTTTTCAATTGTAAAATATTAAGGTGCCATATAATTTAGAAATAGTGTCTACAATCCTTAACAATGAAATAACCAATTTATTTCAACCAATCTCTACCTAATAACATAGTGTAATTAGTAGGAATATCTAAAATATGAACATTATACATACATATAATTATTTATCTTGGGATATATTGATAACAATACCATGAAATTTACCCTATTTTTTGGTTTGACAAGAGTCAAAACTAGTAATTTTTTTGTTATCAGTTTCATAAGATATATGTAATTCATCAACAATAAATTTAGGCATTATGTTTTTATAAGATCTTGTATCAAGGATATAATTATGAATAAATTTTTTAGTGAATTTAATAGATATGTAAAATAGAGGAATATAATTAGTAGGAGGATTATTATATTGATAAAAAAATAGAACTATATTCAGTATTACTGGATTCTTCTTGAAGTCCAATTACATTTTTAAGATTTGGATTTTTAATTTCATCATTTATCTTATCAAGTTATCTTGGTAAATCAACAACTTATATAAAATAAAAACCATCTTTTATTATATCCAAATCATCAATAATATTATAAGCACCAACATCAATATGATGAATGTGAGTGCAATTTTTGGGATTATAAAGAGATTACTAAGTATAATTGAATCTAGTTGGAAAAGGGTTATTCTACTGAGAATTTACAAGAATAACATCTAAAGTGGTAATATTATGCAATGTTTTACCTTTGTCTTACACTGTTAATTTGGAAGATTTTTTTTAAATTATTATCTATATTAGAATGATATTTTGGATTAAAATTGTAATCCGTTTGCCTTATTTGTATAATATAAGCATTATTAGTCTTGATGTTATTTGAAGACTCGTTAGAACCACACATGTTTATATTATTATCCAAATCAATGGTAATACTATATTTTCCATGAATAAATTTTCAATTTTTTTAAACATTTATACAAGTGTTAGGGTCACAATATAATTCACAAACATTACAATAATGATTTTTTTTTTCATTTTTAATCTTTAGAGGGTTAGAGTCTTACCCAATGTATAAGGTTTTTTGTTTAGTTACCACTTGATGGTGAAAACATCATTTCCAAGATTATGAATGGATTTTAAAATTTATACATTATCAATATTTAAACATGTGGATTCTCTATATTTAAAACCAACATGTTTTAATTTATTTTCTTACTCTGTGAAAAAAGTAATAGTTTCATCATAATATTCTATATCCTTATCTTCTATATTCATTTTATACATTTAAGGGCAAAACACTAAAAAAATATTACCTAGAAAACTTTTTATATGGTCTAACATCATGAATAATATTTTGATGTAACCTAGTAAATTTGGGTATAAAATAGTATAATGTCTCACCTAGATCATTATAAATACTAAAAAGTTCATTGACTAACTCTAAATCTTGTTTAGGCTTGCCAAAATAAATCTCTAGCCAATATTATATATCTTTACAAGTAATAATAACCATAGTAAGAAGGCCTTGCCAAAATAAATATCTAACCAATATTATATATCTTTATAAGTAATAATAATCATAGTAATAAGGCTAATAAAATCCTGATAAGCTTTACCTTCTTAAGTTTTCAAAAAGATATTTCCATAAATTTTTTAATTAACAATACCAAGATTAGCACAAACTAACTTAAAAGAATATAAATGATATTCCCAAGACTCACTAAGACTTTTTGATAATTTAGGGACATTGAGTCCTTTAAGCAAAGGTAATTTACTAGGATGAGTACCAATATTAATAGGAATTTTATGAATTTAAGGATTTACTAGAAGCTACTCATTATCTAAATCAGAATATAATTCATTAACAATGACTTTTGCTTGATCTCTATTATTTTTCAAACATGGGATCAAGTCTCCAACTCTTTGTTCTAGATGCTCTTCCATTGGAATTTATAGAAGGTTCCATTACTTGAATAGGCTAGTTTAACTCTACAATTGTATTAGAGTCAGTAAGAATAATAAAATTTCCAAAAGGAAAATCTTCAAAAAGAAAATGAACTCTCGGTAGAGAATTAACAATCAAAATCTATTCTTTTTCTTGAAAATGTGAAAATTTTGTTTAAAAATATGAGACTAAGTTTTCCTACTAAGATTAGTTTACCAATCTATTTCAAATATTTTGTTACCTTATTTCTTAGTTATAACCTCAAGAAGATGAAGTAAATCATAAGGCCTATTATACCAAGCAAAGTGAGTAGGTTTAGTATTAATATCTACTTGATCTTCAACAATATCAATTTTGGGTTAAATAATAGGAGGGGGACACAAATGATCATGGAGAATAATAAAAAAAGAATTGATAAAAGAATAATAAAAATAGAAAAAAATAATATTTCTAAATTTTTTTGTAGTGATGACGCTACCAAATTCGTTGCTGGAAAAAATTGTTATATCAATGATTCAACTCTTTCATCTATCACAAAGGTCAAGATAGATCCATACCAGTTTAATTATAGGGGGTATAAGGAACAAGAAATTATCCTAATATGTGTAGATGGGTTTTTAAATAATTTTAGTAATAAATTAACAAATCAAACATTGAATTATGCATCATTATATTTAAGAAATTAGATACTTCTTCAATTATAAAATAAGAATCAAATAAGAAAGATATAATCTAAAATATCTAAAAACATAATGCCTATGGAAGAGATAATATATTGAAGGAAATATATTTGATATATATAATTTCTTATCAATCTCTATGTTTTATCAATCACTTAATGCAATGACATGAGACTAAAACAAATTAAAATAAAAGAGACATAAGAAACCAAAATACAAAAGGATGAAATGGGAATGAAAATGAAAACTAAACAAAGAGATGGAGACTAAAACTACCATACTCAAATAACACTAAAAAATAAGAAAATAAACTATTTATAATACTAATTAACAAAGTTCCAAAACTAAAGTAATTAAAATAACTAATAAATAAATAATGAAAATAAGTACCTTAAAATACTAATTATAATATAAAAGACAATGATAACAATAAATAAAAACTAATAAGATAATAAATAACTAAGTAATTAAATAAATAATGAAAAGTAACAATAGAAGAAAAAATGCATAATAAATGAGTAACTAAAACAAATAGTTAAACTAGAGTGGAAATAAGATATAGTCTTAAAAAAATAAGAAGACAAGGAAACATTAAATAATCTATACTATGAAATAGTTGTCTAATTAAGAAAAATAAAACTAATAAAGAGCATAAATAAATAATTAACTCTAAATATAAATAAGACAACTAATTTAAGAACATAATCTAGTTAAAGAAATAAATAATGAAAATATGATAAAATAATCTAACTAAAATAAAGAAAATATGTGAGACTTGGAACAAGAGTTAACTTTATGTAAATAAAGATGATTTTATTGAGAAACCATGAATGATTCTGATTAAAAATAATCTTCAAGTGAAAATTAAAGTAAAATCAATATATCAAAAATATGACATAAAATACAAGGTATTCATCATTATTCAAGTCAAATACATAAAGTTATGTGCATAATACTGTATATATACAATAATCAAATGATATTAATTCTTAAAAATCTTTAGATAATTAGTTATAAATAGAAAATACACCTAGATATATTTGTGTTACTCAAGCAAATTACTTCACTATTAGATAATGCATTATTTGGTCTAGATACAATTGATAGTTTTATCTCAAAGATGCTTGTAAATAATAAGAAGGAAAGATGGAAAAAATTCAAACTTATAAGAGTTATTAATACCTATATGGTGAAAAAAAATACATAGAGAGTGAGAGGCAAATGTTACATAAGTTGGTATAACAAATGACATAGATAGATGGAGAGAGGATTATATCTCTTAAACCATTAGACTAGAATGATAAGGGGGAAATAGATGAGACAAACCTTAGAGGAGAAAACTGAGAGAGGTGAGAGTATGACCTCCCTCCCAGACCATACCCTACATATTTGGTTAAATTTTTTATCCAACTTCATCCTATTAATTTTGATGGTACCTATAATGGTTTTATAGCATAGGCTTGGCTAGTTAGCATGCATGGATATTTCAACCTATATGAGTGTGAAACCAATTGTAAATCCCATCTGGGCACTCATTTATTGAGAGTTAAATTGAATATGTGGTGGGAAAAATAGTATAAAAATATATATTTGACACTAACTACTCTCAACTAGGAATTTTTTGAGGAGTGTTTCATATCTCATTAATTATATCCCCACTAACTTTAAAATAAGGTAAACGAGTTCCATGATCTATGATAGGAGATAAACATAATTTCATAGTATGATTTCTAATTTATAAACCTAATATGATATGTGTAGGGATATACCTATTAGTCTATTTAGGTAAATAAGTTTATCATATGCCTAAATAAAGACCTAACACGCATGGTGCACATATTATCTACACTAACCTTATCAATCATAGTGGATAAGGCTTATATGATAGAGGCATCTCAGGGAAAGATCTGAAAGGCTTGAGATATGTATTGGGGAAAGATATGGTCCCACCATGATACCGTATCATAAGGTGTGTAACCTATATCTAAGGGAGGTTGGATACCTACCCAATCCACTTTAGAACCCTCTTAGTAACAAAAAACAAGAGAGTATATTGTTTTATCACACTTAGTATAGGGGATGGCCAAATAGGAATTACTAGGGCTAGAATAATGCTAGATAGTAAGACTAATAGTTGGCTATATTGATATGAACTCAATAGTTTATGCAATTAGGACCTTTAGGGTATACAACTATAGTTGGGTAGAGGATAGTTAGAGGTCTATCAGGATGAGAGTAGATTAGAGGCATTTGTTTTACTTGTGTATATACTCAATATTAAACACATGATTTCCCTTTGAGACCATCAAATTTCTCAAGGTAGAAGGATCTGATATCATAGCAGACATTAGGTGATGTGGGTTGGGGACACATGATGTATGTGGTGGTGGATAACCAATAAGACAAACACCAAGTGATAATCATCAAGACCATAGGTTTGATTAATAAAATTTTCAAGACAATGTTATTTTATTCTCTAGCCTCATACTCTTTTAGATTTCCTTTAATTTTAGACTATTTTGGGTTGGTAGCTTCTAGACAACATGAGAGTTAGGAGGTAGAGTTGGCCACTCGGACCAAGATGTCATTAACTATTTATTATGTTGTATATTATATTTGGGTGTTTTACTTACCACCATGGATTTAAAAATATACCATTGGGTTATTATGTATTTGTCTTGTGTAAGGATTGGATCATGGCTCATAAATCCAAGATATACTACCAAAATAATGTTATTAAGTGTGTTTATGCCCTTGGGTCTAGCATGTTTATCATAGGGGTCAAGAGACCCATATCACTTTACATCTTATCTATGATGTAGCTCAAGTGGAATATGCAAAAGGTACATAATATGTTCACTATCAGGGTGAGTGATAGTTTTGAGGAGGATAATGAGAATGATTCATTAGATGACCATCTCATTATATAGGATTTTTTTGTGTTTTCAAATGAGTTTCTAGGCATGCTCCCATCACTAGAGATGGAATTCCAGAAAAACCTGCTAACTAAGGTTTAGATAACTCTAAGGGTACCATATTATATTACCACATGAATGATTTTTAATTTCAAGATTTACCTTGAAAAATTATTAGAGAAGGGTCTAATTTCTCTTAGCATTTCTCCATGGGGAGCACATGTTATCTTTGTGAAGAATAAAGATGTAACCTTTTGTCTCTGCATTCATTATTTATATCTAAATAAATTAATGATCATAAATCATTGCCCATTACCTAGGATTCATGATTGATTAGATCATATTTATAGAGATCAAAGTTTTCTAAGATAGATCTAAAGTTTAGGTATCACCAATTATGAATTACAGAGGTTTAAATTCATTCACGTTTTGAACAAGATATGGGCACTATGCATTTATAGTTGTAACCTTTGGTTTGACTAATGACCCTAAAGTGTCATGAGCCTCATGAATAAAGTTTTCCACACATAACCAGACTTTTTATTTTGATATTACTTAATGATATTTTGATTTGTTCATGAAATGAGGAGGAGCACGAGGACCAATTGTAGTAGGTTTTTCAAATTCTAAGAGAGAGCAAGTTGTAGAAATAGTTTTGAAAGTGTGTTTTTCCATAGTTAGAGGTGGAATGTCTTGGGCACATCATTTATGGGGAAGTAATATCAATATACCACTTTAAGATTCATGTTATCATGGAGTGTCTGACACCCACAAACATCACATAGGTTTATAGCTTCATGGGTATAATAGGCTACTATTGTCACTTTGTTGAAAACTTTTCTCAAATTAAAAACTCCATCACATCACTTTAGATAAAAGGAAAGAGGTTTATCTAGACAAAAGAGTGTGAAGAGGCCTTTTAGTTTTTTAAGTAACATCTCACTAGTTTTCCTATCTTAAAAGTATCTAATCATTTGGATGAGTTATTTGTTTTCATCAATACTTCCCATGTAGGTTTAGATCCATCCTTTATTAATGTAGTAGAGTGATTACATATGAGTATAGAAAACTCAAGGAATATGAGCTAAAATACTCAAATCATGACCTTGATTTTTTAGCCATAATTCATTATTTTCTTAGATGGTGACATTTTTTTCTTGGTCACCTCTTTAATATGAAGATAGACCACTTGAACTTGCAACACATTTTCAGTCAACCTAACCTCAACACCCATTATAGGAATTAAATGGAACTTCTATACAAGTATGACTATGAGATATTGTAAATCAAAAGAAAGGAGAAGGTGGTTACATATTCTTTGAGTAAGATATGCCATGTTTTGGTGGTGATGAGGCTACACATTTATTTATAAATCCATAATATTGAGTGACTTCCTAAGGATATTCTATACCATGAGGTATGACAGATGCTAGTTTTAGGTATGGCCTTGAAGGGACAATTGATAGCTATTCACTTAAGTTAGATGCTATTTTAAAACATTAAGGATGTAATTATGTACCCAAATAGGTGTATTGTGTCATTTTATTTTTTCAAAGTCTCATTGATCCCCCTACCAAGTACACCCAAGAGTAAATAAGATGCATGTAGAGTTGAGGTAGTTGTATCGTTAGGCCAATTTTTAGCATGGCATTGTAGATTATTAGCTTTATGATTTAAGTAAAATAGGGTTAAGGTTGATCAATAACATATGGTAGGGTATTATACCCCCATGAGATTATGAAATGGAAATTAGACACTATCTCCATAGAATTCATAGTTGGACTGCCTACCTTGTCTTATTATCACACCATGATCAAGGTGACTATGGATAAGTTGATGAAGATAACTCATTTTTCTCCTATGAAGACTAATTAAAATGACACTATGGTGGAAAGGGTATTCTTATATGATATTATTTGACTACATGGTATTCCCCATAAAATTATTCCAAATCATGATCCTATGTACATATCCTATTTTTGGACTACTGTATGGAAAACATTAGGCACTCAACTCAATTTTATTACCTATTACCATTATGAGATAGATAAGAAAACTAATATAAATAAATAAGTTAAAGAGGACATGTTTCACATGTATGTTATGGTTTAAAAATCCCATTAGGAGGGTTTCCTATACCTTGTAGAATTTTTTGTACAATAACAACTACCATAATTCGATTAATATGGAACCCTTTGGTATGGTAGGGCATATAGAAACCATTTTAGTTTAGATAAAATTGAGGATTGGGTTTTTATTGGTCCTACCATGTTATAGGACATATAGTGATAGGTTGTTCAAATTTGATAACACCTTGAGGTTGTGTGATATTGAAATAATAAATATGCTAATGTAAATAGGATTGAATAATATTTCAATGTCAATGACAAGGTGTTTTTTTGATTCATACCCAATAATATATCTATCTATTATGTAAAATTATCTAAGTTGGAACCTCATTTTTTGGGGTCATTTGAGACCTTGGAGACCATTAACCCTATAGATTATCATCTAGACTTGACACCTAGACTATCACATGTTCATGAAGAGTTTCATGTTCTAATTTTGTGCTAGTTTGTACCTAACACTACCCATGTTATGGATTGGATGAAAATGTAGATAGATATAAAAGATAATTTAGTTTTGGAGCCCATGCAAATTATATAATGTAAGATGATGATCCTTTGAGCTAGAGATTTGGATGAGGTTAGGGTTATGTGGGACAAATATGATGAGACTACTACCACTTGGGAGGATGCAACACCTTTGGGGGTCAAGTATCCCAACTTATTTTAGCTAATTTTAGTAAGAAATATACATAAGGGGAGGGGGATGTGAAAGTTCTTACTTTTATACATTTTGGGTTATAGATGTGATTTATGTATTATTGAGAGACAAGATGTTATTGGTCCTTTATGTATTATGCAAATATTCTCTCTCTCTCTCTCTCTCTATATATATATATATATATATATAAAATACAATGATATTGATTTTATTATGTAAGAATAAAATATATTTTGATTAGATGATTATTATAGTCATTATGATGTTAGTTTACTTATGCTAATTTGGTTGTCCATTATGATGCACATTATTTTCATTATACTATAACTATTATTATTAATCATGTTGTAAAATTTTACAGTTCATGAATACACCCCAAATCACACTCCTATAGGCAATTGGATGTGTTTTAATAACAAAGAAAATATTTTTTTTCTAAAATGAGACATTGAATCTATAAACCAATGGAAAAGGCCTAATCTATATGCATATTTTTACCATCATTGTTTTTATCTTGCATAGTGCATTGGTGGAAGAAATTACATGTATGTTGGAAGAAATAATTAGGATAAAGGTGCATTTAAATGGGATAAAATGTTGATTTGAACTCAAGGGCAACTCCAATACAAAACTCAAGTTTCAATAAATACATGATTCTTATGATATTTTAAAAGATATTAGGATGTGAACACAATAAGATAAGGACATTAAAAAGGGTTTTGATAAATAAGATTCATCAGATAGACATACAACCAATATATATGTTGGGTTTGGAAATGGCTATTGAGATCCCTTTGATGATGATTTAATATAATCTTCAAAAAATTATTTGATAGTGAGGCAGAGATTCAACTAGTTGATATATAGGTATATCTCTAATTGATATTTATTGAATATATCTAGGGATACATAAAATGTTTGTCCTTTATTAATTTTGTGTAATGTGATAAATGTAAGGGTAGTGGCTATCATCCAAGATCTCCTTCATGAGATAATTTAATTCATTTAATAACTTACATTATTCAATGTTAAAATAGGGAGATTTTTTAGAATCAATTTAACTTTGAGAAGGATTTAAAGTGATTCCATGAAATTCTCATCAAGCTAAAATTCCAATCAAGTATTCAAACCCACCAAAAGAAATCTTATAATGTTAAATAGGAAAAATCCATATAATAGGGTCATGAGAGTGATAAATATTTATTTTATTTTATTTTTATACTGAAGGGTCATCAACCACCTTACCCATCCCATGTGAGGATACCAAATGTATTATTGTAAATAAAAAAATATAGAAAATATTTACACATTTCTTTATCATTATTATGGTTACTCATTTGCATATGGTGATGGAAGCGTCACTCATGGTTACTACATGTCTGCTATTTTCCACTATAATAAAATTGTTGGGAAATATGAAATATAAAATACGTCTTCCTCAGTTATATTTAGGTGTAGCTTCAACCAATTAGATGACTTGATAAATCTAGAGAGGTTTGTTGATGAAATTTTAGGATTTTGGAAACATGATTTATCTATTGTTTCTCAACTTTATTCACAGGGATTAGTAAAAAAATTATTTTTCCCATTTCTTGAAAGGACCTAACCATGGTGGTGGTATAATTTTACTTGTAGATATTGTAGATTCAAGAATGGTTTATACTCATATTTTCTAATCACAAGGTCATCTTCTAGGAATTATTATGAATGGCTAGAACTTAATTAGTGATCCTCAAATTTTTTTCATGACAAATATTCATGGAACCATTTTTGATTTTGGAAATACACTATAATGCATATATGAGGAATCATATGTTTCATTTTTCAATACAATTAATGCTATAATATCAAAATCGACACTTATCATATATAAAAGATATCCATGTTTATTTATTGATAATAACATTGATGAGATTTTCCACCTAATACACTCTAATTTGAAGGTATGGACATGAAATTTAAGCCTCAATATTATTTTACTCAAAAAACATCATCTGCAACCACTCTTGTATTGTGTATGGGTTTGATGAAAAGTGGAGTGCACATAAATGATATTATGAAAATAATAATTTTGGGAGTTCTTGTACTCATATACAAGATTTTTGTGTAGATTTGTAAAACCAATGAATAAAGTGGACCAAATTTGATTTCTAATCAAGTGTTAATATATAAAAATCTTATGTTGATAACAATTCTATCCACTCTACAAAGTTGAATGATAGTGAAAGATCACTATATAAAGTGAAGAAAGAGCTTGTTACAACACTTGTTTCTTCACTTTGATGTTTTATATAGTATAATTATTCATGGAAAAAATGATAATTTTTTAATTATTTAAAATGAGTATTAGAAAAATATCAATCCAATAATTGGATTTGTATTATTAACTACTTGGTCAAGGGAGTGTATAGATTGTTGGGCACACAAAAAGTCAAGGGTGATCTCCATGATACTATGTAACCTTGGAATTTACAAGATAGCTAAAAAAACTCTAAAAATATTAATTTTCAAAGGATACTATCATTTTAATTAGCTATCAAACCCTCCAACTATCATGTGGCCTTATACAACCAATTTTTCACAAGCAAACTTCAATAATAACTTTTATAATGTAAAATAAATTTTAAAATCCCATAGGCCAATTCTAGATTTAAAAATATTTTCAACTATAGTTTAGGTGGATTTATTAAGTCTATTTTTCAAGATTGGGTTTTGAATACACACTTTACAATGTAAAATCCAATTCTTGAGTCTATAGGACATTGCATGAATTTTAAATGCATTTAAAATACAATTCAAGCAGATTTACTACGTCTCATTTACAAACCCAAATTATTATTTTTTTAATACAAAGTAAGGTCAACTTTAGAATGGATACATATGGACTATTTTTTGGATTTTACTCAACTTGTTTTCCTCATCAAGAATATAATCTATGAACTTGTATGGAAAATCTCCTTTTGGCATTGATTGAGCATTTTAGGGAGTTCTATCTCAATAATATTTTGCTTCTTTTACAATTTCAAAACTCTTCATATTCATTTTAGCTATGAATATTGAATTGAAGTCATTAATTAGATGAATCAAATTTAAGCATGGTGCAAAGTAGAAATTATAAATTGAATAAAAGAATAAAAACCTAATAAAAAGTTATATCTAAGCTAAAAAATATGGTTCAAATTACATATTTTCATCTATTTACTCTCCCTATTAGTACTATCATATAACTTCTTGGTTTATTTATATTGATATTACTCAGTCAATCACACGTGGATGGAGATATAAAATTTTAGATTGGAATGTTAAATAACATAAATTAAGAGCAAAGTTTGTTTTTAAGATTATTTTTCATGATAATTTATTTAAAATTGAAGGGGAACGAGCGAAAAATGTTGATTGTATCTTTAAGAGAAACCCCATTTGGAATGTGTTCAAATAATGAGTATAATTATGGATTTTAAGACCTCACATTAGTTTTGTTACAACAAGTAGTAAGCCAATCATATACTAGATCCATGAGGATGCATTGGTGGTTGAAATGAAGGTTGAGAGGATTACTTGAGTCTATAATTTTAGTTGGATAATAGTGTCATTTTTTATTTAATTACTAGGAAAGACCAAATGGTGTATTTCAACTTCTAGAATTAGAAGCAAAAACCTAGGACTTTAGAAAAACATAGATGGATGAAAAATGGAAGTAATTTAGATACATATGAATTATATAAATATAAACAAGTAGATATTTTTAAAAATGAATATTTGGAAAAAGAGAGCATGCCTACTCCAATTCCTATAAATCCTAGATACTATCATGTTCCAACTAAGAAGCATACAAAATATAATATGTTTACAATGGAGCTTTATTAACTTTACAGGAGGTGAAAACAAATAGGAACAACTGAAAATTATGTTGAGTGTCATACTTTCCACCATAATTCAAATTTGGTAATGTACCTATATTATAATGATATTTTATATGATAATGCAGGTCATTTAAGTGGACACATGGATGTACACACATCTAATCAAAAAATTTACTCTTATAATTTATAGCTCTTGGTTAATTACAATAAGTCAACATGTAATGCAATTGACATCAAAACATTATTGATGTGTTAACATTGCATAATCAAAGTATTTAATAAATTCTATAGCATATTTAATGTAACTTAGAATGGAGTGGGCCTTGAACTTATTTTCAACTTAGTATGTTGTGATAAACACTTCACATGGCACATGATGAATTTACCATATATTGAAGTTAAAGACAGTGAAATATCATCAACAAAGATGGTTTAAAATTTAAGAGAACCCATATTAGTGAACTACGTTTTTAGGAAGGGTATATAACATACTCTATTCTTTTATTTGAAAAACATGATTTTTTGTTTCATTTTAATGCCCATGTTTGATATATTACTAACAAAAATAAAGTTTTAAAAGTCACTAAAATAGTCAAATTTAACTAGAGCCAAAAAGGTAATATATGGGATAACTTAAGTAAAGTAAAATTTAAGTCAATATTAAAAGCAAAAAGTGTCGATCAAGTTAGTTTGAGTTAAGTCAAGATCAAATCTAGGATATAAGGTAGTTATATAACTACCTAAAATAAAAAATGCATATTTAAAGGTGATTTTCATCGTAACCTAATTTAAAATTAATTTTCTTAGATCTCAAGAGGAAAGAATGGTTGTATCATTATACAAGTTTTTCATATTCAAAGAGCATGGGGAATTTAAAGTAGATAAATTGTAAGATGAATGCATTGATTCACAGGTGTTGATTATTTATTGTTTTTAATATCTATTATATAGTATACAAATGAAATAATCTATTAAAATATGTGTTTTTATATTACATGTAAATTCTCTTAATTTTGAAAACTTTGTGTTAGAAACCCTAGAAAATAGACTTTGTGCTATGTACATATAATTTGGTTTGGATAAAGACTTTTAGATTTTAGGTAATCATTCATGCTATTTATCTTATGTTGAAATTCACCATACTAAAACTAAGATTCCAACCTGGATTATTTGAAGTTAAAAAAATCCTACTTAAAAGGAAGAAATAGAAAATTTGTGCTCATTTCCAACAAGAAATCTAGAGGAGTTGCATATAAATTTGTGTCTTGAATCCCATTTAGTGATGCATTTCATTCATATGTTTTAATTATATCTTTTTTGGTCCTACCAAATATATATGTTTCCATTATCGAACTATCCAACCCACTCCATTTTATCTAGGTCATCTAAGTAGTTTTCTATGTTTATTATGCTGAATATTTCTAATTCTTTTATCTATTTGTTTCCATTATGTATCCATTCATATATTTCTCATTCTTCCCATTTTAATACATTTTCATACTTTTTGGTTAAAATCAATAAAAACCCCAAACTCCCATCATACGAGGGAGTTATCCTTCTCAAATATAAAGGAAAATCATGCTTAAACTCATGATTTCTCCAATATTACAAGGTTTATGTCACATCTAGTTGGGTGAGACACAAATAGTCTGAGTAAGCAATACAATAAAACTCTTGACAAAAACTTATTGACATTGGGCCAAGGGATGGGAAGGGACACATGTCACCTTCCCATTGGCTTTTAAATTTGAATGCTTATCCTATTTGAGGAAGGGAAGCCTTCCTTAAGATAATGTTTTCCCTTTTGAAAAATTTAAATCATAGGAGATCTAGAGAAGAAAGAAAAAGCCAAGTAGAAAATGAAGGAAGATTGGTGTGAAGGATAACTTATCCTTGCATTTTGGATGAGTCTTGTGTAGATCCAAAAGGAGAATTGATGTAGGCTTCCATGTACTATTTTTTTCATTTTATGTTATTTAATTAAAATTGAGAATCTTTTCCATTATGTTTTTTCTTGTTTTCAAGAGGTATGTTGGTTTTATTTCTTAGTTGAGACTTTGAGATATATGTTCTCTCCTAATAGTATTATATATTTTAAAAATTCATTTATTATTTAAATTTTATGTTTTTCAAATGTCAAAATGGATTTGAATTTTCTTTCCTTGTATTCTTGTATTTAATGGTAGTGGATTCTATAAATGGATTCTTATGCCCTCCTACATGTTTTTCTTAGTGTATTGGTAGTGGCTGGTAGAACTAGATTCATATGCCTCTTATATTTTACTTTGGTATGGTTGAATATGTTAATGATCTTAATTGGACAAATGATGCTAGAATAAGAGGGAGAAATACCCATGTTATCCTTCTATTTTAGTGGGCCTTTTGTGTTGAAAATGTGTTTATGGCTACCTTATGATATTTATAGTATTTTAAACAATGAATTTATTTCTTTTTATGATATTTTTTGGGTATGGAAGCCTATTATATGTAATGACCTTGTTAGCCTTTTAGATGTGTTTCCTAGCGAGTGATCCTTATCAGGTTTAGTTATCATCCAAACCTTATCTTATCAAGTTATTTCACCTTACACCAATAATGTCAAGACGATCAAAGTTAGGGGTTTTAGGATCATGGGTTGCTAGGGAATCCTCCTGATGATAGAATATAAAATGGAGGTGATCTTATACTTTAATTTTTTGGGGGTTTGCCAATGATGTCTCAAAGGTGACCAAAGATGATGATGAGGTGTCATGTATGGTATAATGACAAAGTGTGCTTTAATGAGCTTTAATGTTCCTACATGGTTCTTCAGTGTTTGATTTAGTAAGGAAATTTATGGATGATTTTGATGGTATGGACATGTTACAGAGATCATATGGGGTGATATGAGTGCTTGGAATGCTTATGAAAGTAAATGGAATTCATTAGAATAGTCATATGATTTTCTAAGCTCAAGTAGTCATCTTGATAGATAAGTTGAGTAAGAGTTTGATGATTTACTATATCACATGTATGAAGGTTTAAGAATCATTTTGATACATGGATGGATTACCTTATGATAGGTTATAATGTGGTTCAAATTTTAGATCTAGACATGGAATGTAGCAAAAGTTATTAGGGAGCAAAGTTAGCTTCTTAGATAGAGTTCAATGAGTTCCCATACTTAGCCAAATTTGTGATATCAAAGTGTTGAAGAGTTGTTAATGATGTCATAGAGGTGTACAAGTGAGTATATGAAGTGTCTTGATGGTCTAAGTGTCAATGACAAAGTGTGTAATGGGATTATCCTAGTATACTTGAAGTAGGCTTGGTTGATCTTTAGTTTCGGCATGATTAGGGATGGGTCTAAAGTATTGGAAATGTGTGAGAGGTCCTATCAGAGGTCAAGGATGATTGGGATGATTGTGAAATTTCACGGTATTCATATAGTTATTCATTATTTTCATCTTAGCATAGTTGGTTATGTGACAAAAAATCTAAGTAGGCATATTGATGATGTTATATTTCACATGTGTGAAGGTTCTAGGAGCATCTTGATATATGGATGGATTACCATTTGTGAGGAGATCATAGGTTAAAATTTTAGGTCATACATTTGATCAAATAAAAAGTTATTAAGGGGAAAATTTAGCTTCTTAGATAGATTTACTATGTCTCCATACTTAGCCATACCATCACTACACGTCATGTAGATATAGATGAACCAAAAAGTTTAGGCATTTATTTATTATACTTATAGAGTAAACTAAGGTCAAAGGAGTTCATGGAGATATTATTTATAGTTATAAGAAGCTACCATAAAAATTTGGACTCTTGAAGTGTGTTTTAGCTCAAGTTATAAAGCTTCAAAGTTGCTCTTGCAGACTGTGTTGGGTTAGAGACCATCAAGTTTAAAAACATTTAAGTTTGAGGTCACTAGTCCATAGATCTAAAGGTACACATTAAATCATAGATATCAATCCAATGGTACATGTAAAAGTCAATATGTCAAGGAATGAATGTGCTAGTGACAAGTGTCACATTCACAGAGCTGGGACATAAGATCAATAGTTTGTGGGCATTCATAATGTCAAAATATTGATGGTGTGAGGATAAGTTAAAGAGTAAAATGTGTAGAAGGAATGTAGAGATACCAAGTGGCACAATAATGAGAGTTTAGAGCTTACATCAATGATGAGTGTTGAAAGATAAAGACCTGGTTAATCTATAGAGATTGATGGAGTGAATTTATTCTAAATTATCAAGAAGTAATAAGATGATGACAAGTGTATGCAGTTTAATCATTGCCTAGTGACCACTGGAATTCAAATATTTGAATTTAATGAATGAAATATGAGTCCTTGTTTTTTGAGCCATAAATTTTGATCTATGAAAAATTTGATGTTATAGTAAAAATCAAAGTTGTAGAGGACTTCAAGATGCATCTAGAAATATTCATTTGAAGGACTAAATATTTGTACATTCAAAGTTATTGAGCTCTAATGTTGATTGTGTGTTTGTTCATCCTATATAAGTAACCCAAGAAGGGTAATAAATCTATTTTTAATGGTATTTTGATATTCAAAGATGAGATAACTATCATAGAGTGTTTTAGACTCCATGAGGACCATCTATGTGGATTATGAAGGTTTGATCAATCATATTCACTATGATCAAAGGATTATAAGTTGATTATGTGTTTGTTCATGGTGGCTATGTGCATAGAATGTTGTTTAAGCAAATTGAGCTTTAGCAAAAGGGTGTTGTGATGGTTATTAGCACTGAAGGAGGACCTATATATTGAGTGGTATGGCTCCATGTATTTTAAAGTGTTTTGTGTTCTTAGTTTGCTTGGATAAGTGTCAAAAAGGTGAATGGGTCTTCATAAGACATGAAAGGTGACTTAGGCCTATTTGAAAGAGGGTTGTGCTTAAACATGACCAATCTTAGATGACTTAAGGGTGAAGGCATGTGTTATGGATGAAAAATAAGGTTATGATCATAATAATAATGAAGACTCTATAAAAGGTGAAACCAAATGTGATAGTTTTGTGGTTTGTTGTATAGACTTGTGATACATATGAGAAGAGGTGTGTGTGAGATTTGTGTAGTAGGGTATGTGCCCAATGGATTGGTTGTAGATTAGAGTAGGTTGATGACTATGTGTATGACCTATAGGTCATATTTATGATGTTAAGAACAATGATATTATAGTTTTGAATATTGAGGATGAATGAAGAGGTCTAGACTGATCCAAAAAGATGTTTTTTATGCCTTGAGTGTGTGAGAAGGATAAATGATGTCTATGTGAACTTGGTGGTTGATTTGAGAGGAAAATAAGAGTGTGGAATTTTTATTGTGTAGAGTTTAAGAGATTTGATATACATTGTATCTCCATTAGATTAGAAAGAAATTAATGATCAAGAGATGTTCATTTCATATGTGTTGGGAGGGTGTTCAACATCTAGGTCAGAAGGACTTGAGAAATAGGTAGTCAAAAGGATATGATCATCCTAGGGGTAGGTGCTCCTTGTGAAATAGGTGTTTCACTAAATCTAGTCAGAAGGACTTGACCAATAGGTGGTTAGAAAGACTTGATCATCCTAGGGGTAGGTTTTCCTTGTGAAACATGTATTTCACTGAAATTTGTTTAGAAGGACTTTACCAGTCTCATGTTTGTGATCATCTTATAAAACAAGTAGTCCATGTGTTTATAGGTTTGATAGTGGGGTTTATTTCCCAAGAGGGTTTCTCACATAGATATTGTGTTGTGTGTGTGATATTACATTATCTATTATTCATTTATATAAACATCTTGAATGTTTCATAAATGGCTTTATTTAATGCTCAAGTGTTTGAAGGATTTTGGAAATTAAATTGGATTATGTTGTGGTTTCAAAGAGCTAAACCCAAAGAATTAATACATTATCAGAACAATAGAGCTTGAACATAAACAAAATTTCAACAACTAATAATATATTCCACTTTGATAATAATACATCTAAGAATAATACATATTTATAGGAATAGAATCTTATAACTTCTCCCCAATATTATCTCACCTGAATCCCTCTAATTAAGCACACACATAAATATGATATACTTTTATAATAAATAATGATATATCACACCAATATATATCTTATAACTATTAAAAACTTATAATATTAACCATATGGTTATAATAACTAATTACTAACCTAATACTGTTTACCATTCCATAAATATCAACATTACTATTTACCACTTAGTAAATACTCAAATTCACTAATCTAAAAGTTAAATTTCCTAACATTCCCCCCATAGTTTTTACATGGTGTAAAAACATTCACACTCTTATCTGTAATATACTCACCTCTTATAGCATGCCAAACTATGTGGCTCATGACCTTGATATAAATAGAACCTCTCTCCTCCCATGGTTTTACAAGTTTACCATAAACTTTGACATGAATAGAAATAGAATTGTATGCCATCGCATACTCTTAGGTCTACATACTACTGACACAATCTTACTGCACATGACCACTATATGTGAAAGAATGCATCCTTCATTTATATTACATGACCACAATGGATGTGTCACTATGGGTCATCTCCATAAAGAAGTAAGGTAGTTATGGGATCTTTGCAGTAGCTACTCTCCTAAAATTTGCCAAATCACTCTTCACCTCTTATGGATTTTTGGATCTACCAAAAACCCTTTCAAGATCCATGAATTGACTTACATTGGTGATTTCTATCCTTTCATAATATTTTCACCTTAGGGAATCATGTTTGAAATTTGCACAAAAATTACACATCTTGAATAGGTACTATACTTATATTCTTATTCTTAAAAATACATAGTGAAAATGAAAAAACACACCATACTAAGCATGTCACCAAAACATTAGTGTATCCCCATCATTGGCAATTGATGAGAGGTTGCTGAAAGACCTCCTTCCTCTATGTATCCTCCAACCTTTAGTATGTTGGTGCTTTCTTAGTATAAGAAGTTATGAAGCTTTGGTACATGATTTTTCTAAGGGAAATTTCCCCATAATGTATATATCATGTAAAAGTGAAAATGTGTCTATAAGGTAGTTTTATTTTTATTTTTACAAATTTAACTTTTGACTCAAATATTGACTTGACACCTTTTATCTCATGACTTATTCTAGATTTTGACATTAGAATCAAATGATAATGACTCAATGACTCTTTTGACATATTTTAAATGGACCCTTTAACTTGACTTTTAACGACAAGGACTTTAATATTAGATTAAAAAATATAATGATAATAATTTTTATACTCTTAAATATAAATCTACTAGTGGAATGACACATAAAGTCAATAATAACAATAAGAATAAAAAATTAATTATTGACAAACTTTATTGATTTTACTTTTAACTATAAAAACTATACTTTAATACTATCAACACATAATTAATTATTAAAATTGACTCTCAACCATTTTGTTGACATATAAAACTATTAAAAAAACTAATAGACCCTCTCTCTCATAGTCAAATGCATGTAAACCATAAACACATAGAGAGACTAAAAAACTATTTAAAAAGACAAGGATTATCATGACATGGTACTAAAATAAAAATACTTAATCAACTAATTATTAAAACTTATAATGACCCACTCAATATGTTCTACAGGTGTATAAAAGGTATAAAATATAGTAAATGACATCTGAACTTGAAAGAATAATGCAGTCCAAATGTGTATGAGATAACTTCTATAAATTCTAATGAAATAAATTATAATAAGAAAATAAACAAGTGTGATGATAGTATCTAGATGAGAAAACTTTGGAAGGTTGAATGATATGCTAGTAGTATTCAATATAAGTCATGTTCATTGAGTTGCCATGTTGGTGAGTGTCTAGGGACAAATAAGTTGAGTAATGTAGATCTAGGGGAGAGTTGGAATGCATAGAGGAAAGATCTGATATTGATAAGAAGAAATGATAAGAATGTGAATCTTTATATTATTTTGAATCTAGAAGATATCATAGATCAAACTTGTTGATTAAGAGTAGATAAGACTAAAGGCACTATTCATCATATATGTGGATTGAAGATTTAAACTTGAATATGGCCATGGATAGAGAAATCTACACATATCACTAGAATGCTTATCATTAATAGGGGCAATGAATCACCCCCATATAACCTTTTTTATCTTTACTAAGATTAAAATATCTCATTCACTAAGGGAAAAATATAAAATAGCTACCCCCATCAAAGAATTATGATCACACCAGTAACATTATGAAAACCTGCTCTAGTACCAATGTTGTGGTTTCAAAGAGTTGAACCCAGAGAATTAATACATTTTCAAAATAATGGAGCTTGAACATAGACAAATTTTCAACAACTAATAATATATTTCACTTTGATAATAATACATCTAAGAATAATACATATTTATAGGAATAACATCCTATAACTTCTCCCTAATATTTTCTCACCTGAATCCCTCTAATTAATCACACAACTAAATATGATATATTGTTATAACCAATAATAATATATCACAACAATATATATCTTATAACTATTACAAACTTACTACATTAACCATATGGTTATAATAACTAAGTTATAACTTATTACTATTTACAATTCTATAAATATCAACCTTACTATTTACCACTTGATAAATACTCAAATTCACTAATGTAAAATCTAAATTTCCTAATAGATTATTTTCCACCACTGATTCACCCCCATCTCAGTGGTTTATACCTCTAACAATTGGTATTAGATCTGGTCCTTCTTGTAGGTTTAACCACTTGAAGGTGATCAAATGTACAATGGTTGACAAAGAGTTTGTGGCTTATCTTCAAAACAAACTATTATGTGCTTTATAAAATGTTAATGCAAGCATGGATGATGTGAAGATGAAAGTGAAATATCTAGAAGCAATAGTCAAGAATATGTAGGTTATGATCAAAAAAGGTCTCAATCAAAGGATGGAAAAATTGGAAAATAAATTCATGACTTACTTAAATGTGATCTTATCCAAGGACAAAATTGATTTAAGATCCACCAAAAGGGTTAAAAATGAAAATTCATGGATCAGTAATGGTCAAGAGAAAGGAAGGTCAAATATGACCAATGTCTTTAATGGGTATTTCTTCTCGTACAATAAATTTGGTCATAGATATAGGGATTGTGTTTTCTCTCTAGATATCAAAAGTGATCTCATATGCTAAAATTGTAACCAAAAAGGTCATATATCTAAGGATTACAAAAGAGATTTTTGGAAAAAGGATATACAAGTAATTGACACCATCAAATGGTTCAAGGAGACTAAATCTAAGAATGAAGAAGGAAAGAAGCAGAATTAAAGTGGTCCACTAAAGGAAGAGTCAATGTTTGTTCAAATAGCCTTACATAGTCAATAATATGTGGACAAGAGATGGTTCACAGATAGTGGATGCTCAAATCATATTATAGAAGATAATAGCAATTTTATCTCTCTCAAAAAGACCAACCCAAGTTCAATGAGGTTTGGTGACAACAAATCTAATAACACAGCTGGTAAAGGTACTATGAGTTTAGACAATGGTCATACTAGTACTAAGAATTTATTATATGTAGAAGGTTTGAAACATAATATTTTAAGTGTGAGCCAAATGTGTAATCAAGGAAATGTTGTAACTTTTCATGATGATGTATGTGAAGTAAGAAAGGCAAAATCTGGTAGATTAGTTGCAAATGTTTATAAAAATATAACATGTATGTATTCCATGAATCCAAGAATGATTATTAATTCATGAGTCAATTGGAAGAAAGTTGTATTTGGCATAGAAGGCCTGGACATATAAATTTTAATAATATGGTAAATATCAGTTTAAAAGGGTTGGTAAGGCATATGGCCAAGATTTCTAAGATTCTTCATTCTCTTTGCAATTCATGTCTTCATGGGAAGTAAACCAAAATAAAATACAAATCTGAGGACTTCACTAAAAATCCATTAAAGTTGATCCACACTGATCTATGTGGACCTATGAGAACTCAAAGTATTCAAGGTAATAGTTACTTTATGATTCTCATTGATGATTTAACTAGGATGACTTGGATATTTTTTCTTAAAGAAAAAATAAAAACTTTTGCAAGATTTATGGCATTCAAAGTACTCGTGGAAAATTATAAAGGGTCAAAGATCAAGTGTGTAAGATCAAATAGAGGAGGTGAGTTTTGGTCTCATGAATTTGATGATTTTTGTGAGAAACAAGGGATAAGGAAACAATATTTTATTGCTAGAACACCACAATAGAATGGTGTTGTTAAAAGGAAGAATATGACTACTCAAGATATGAGTAGAACCATGTTTTAAGATGCCAAATTATTAGATGGTTATTAGGAAGAGGTAGTGAATAGTTTAGTTTACATCCTAAACATGTGCCAAATTAGAGTAAATGGTCATTGCTAATGTCATCAAGTGTAGAAGACATTAGATCAAAAGTGGAGGTCAGATCAAGGTATTTGAGTTGGTGCTTAGTTGCTTATGGGGTTGGTTCCTTCTTATGGGATGGGTGTCTCACTAAATTAAGGGATGGGTGTTCCTTGATAAATTGGTACTAATCTATATGTTGAATCTTGTCTTTATAAGACTATAGTCCATCTTGTAGGGTTTAATAGGTTTTATCCCCCAAGAGGGTTTCCCATATGTATCATGTTTTATGTACTTGATCTTGGTATATCTTCCTTGTTCATTGTATTTGTTAATTTATATGCATCATGATTATATGTGCCAAATGTTTAAGAGTTGGGAATTGAATTTGATTATTTGGCATCACTGATTCACCCCCCATCTCAATGATTATACCTCTAATAATTGGTATTAAAGCTAGACCTTCATTACAAGTTTAACCACTCAAAGGTAATCTAAGGTATAATATGGGTAAATAGTAATTTTTTTCAAAATAAAAGAACATCATGGATGATGAAGAAGTGTTCTATAATAGCAAGGAAGAAGAAGTTGATCTATCACTTGAGCTCATGGGTGTACTTGGTGAACTAAAGGAGCAAAAGAAGTGGAATCATAAAATGAGGAATATGATCAAAGGTCTTAAAGCATAATTCAAGTCTCTTGAAGGGAATTTGTTAGGAAAGTCCATGAGAAAGGAAAAGGAGAATCAAGAACTGATCAAGTCTATGGAAGAGCAAGCAAGTAGATTGAAGGATGACAAGGCTAAAGAAGTTAAGGAGGATAAGGAGACCATCAAAGATCTTAGAATTAAATTAAAGGCTACAAGTTCAAGCATGAGAGATAAAGAAGATGAATGTGTTCAATTAAATACTAATCTTGTTTCCCTAAAGGATGAGCATGAAAAGGTCATAGTCAATATAGGAAAGCTTGAAGAAGAATAAAATAAATCATGATAAGACAAATAGGTTGGTAGCATGAAAGTCAACAAGATAGATCAAGTCAAGAGAAAAATGAAGAAGCCAATTAGATAACCAAATGCTTCAAGGTATGCCAAATATTTTATGGGTCATTGTTTTGTTTGTCATATTTTTTCTCATAGGGTAAAGTAATATGTAATAAGAAGAAATCAGTTAAAGAAAGATCATAATCATCATAAAAAAAAAGATATGAATGATCTTGTTTATTTTACATGTCATATAATTGGTCACATTGCTAGGTATTGTAAGAATAGGTTGAATGAGTTCTCAAATCAAAATAAGGTGTATGGAGTTCCTAGTGTGCAAGGAAGAGGTCACAAATGGTTGTGGAAACCTAAGCTTGTTAGTAGAGAATATAATGCGACAAAAGATGGTTTAGTTGCCATGATAGACATGAAAGAAAGTCAAGAGTTTCTATTATGTACATTTATTGACAAGTCTAAAGTAAAGAATGAACTCAATGATCCATTCAAAGTAAATTTGATAATGAGGTAAGAATGAAATTCAAATGAGAGTATGGAGATATGGGAGTCTCCTAAGTTTTGGGAATTTTAGTCTCACTATGTCAAAGGGTGTCTCTCTTTAGGCTTTAAGGAGACACTTTACAGAAAGAAGAAGCATGGTGGATGCTTGTAGGGTCTTGACTGGTGTTTCATGATAAGAAATACATGAATGTAAGTTGCTATATCAGTTTGATGTATGAGTAACAAAGTATGATTGTGTGTTCCTTTGTGTTGATTTATCTCATAAGAATTCATGTTATGATATACAAAAGGTAGTCCTTGGTATAAATAGAGAGGTTTTAACGGATAAGATTATGAAGATGAGTTACAATAAAAGAAAGGTATGGATGCAATCAGATTTCATCCATAGTTGGTCTCTTGAGGTAGCTTGATCTTGTGTAGTGCCTTGAAAGTAATAGGGATCTTGGTTTCAGGTGAGTAGTATGGTGACTCTTAAGAGAGGATTTGTGGGCCCTAAAAGTTTAGAGATTGGTATGGATTTAGAGAGAGCTAACTCAGGTGTCTTGAGTGCGGTATGATGTTTTGACATGTTTATTATAAGAAGGATATGTCCAGGATCAAATATTGGTTGTATATGTGGTCATGATCTAAGGGGGAACATTTATGAGATGCTTCAATTCAATAAGCTTGTGTTGTTTGGTATGCTTCATCAACTCAAGTGGAACAACTTAGTTAAAGGTGTGAAATAAAGGATGATGATTTTAAAATATATTATATTTCATATAAATACTAAAGAATAAGTTGATATGGAGTAAGAGGAGAATGTTGTCATGATTAGTTCTAGTGTTTTGGCATGTTGATTGTTGTATGTGCAAGGTCTACAAGCTAGGTATGGAGATTTCTAGGTGTCATTTAAAGAATTTCAAGTTATAAAGGTGTATTAATGGGATATAAAGTTTTTTTGACCTCATTCAAGTGTGTTCTAGGTGATTTCAAGTTTTTAAAGTCTTTTATGTGCAATTGGAGAATTTTATTTGCTCTCGAGTTTCCTAATTTATGCTTAAGGGTATGTAGGTAAAAAACAACTATGATATAGGAAGTATGGGTTTTAAAAGGATTCTAAGTTCAAAATTTGGTCCATAAGTATGTAATGATGACCTCTATATGTGAGAAACGTTTTAGATATGGGTGTTGATCAGAAGGTGGTGTGTTGACCGAGTTTCTCTTATAAACCTAGTGTTTTTGCTCATGTTGAAAAAATGGTTTGCCTAATGATTAGAGATATGAGGAAAATTAATTAGTTTAAATGGAAAAATGGGTGTTTTAAAAGTCTTTCACAATCTATTGAAAGTGCATGGTTGGTTTCATGGATGAGGATTTGTGCAAATAGAGGGCTAATTAGCTAGTAGGTTTGTGAAGGCAGTATGTTGTAGAGGAAGAATTGAGTGTTGATTTTTGACATACATGAGAGGGCATATGATAATTATCTAGATATGAAATTTTAATCCATGAAAGTTCATATACAGAAATTTATGGGCTCTACAAGGTCTAGGTAGGGCTACAAGGCCTCTAAGTAATGTTAGTATGAAAAAGTGGACTTTTTGGTCATTTTCTCCAAAAGACCAAGGTGCTTCAATGAGCTTTAGTGTTCCTACATAGTTCTTCAATGTTTGACTTATTAATTCAATTGATGGATGATTTTTATGGTATGGAAATGTTGTAGAGACCTTATGGGGTGATATGAGTGCTTGGAGTGCTTATTAAAGGAAATGAAATTCATCAAAATAGTCATATGATTGTCTAAGCTCAGGTAGTCATCTTGATAGATAAAGTTGAGTAAATAATTTGATGATGTAATATTACACACATATGAGGGTTTCATGATTGTGGTTCAAATTTAAAGTCTATACATGGAATGTAGCAAAAATTAGTAAGGTGTAAAGTTAGATTCTCAAATAGAGTTTAATAAGTTCCCATACTTAGCCAAATTTGTGATATTGAAGATATATGATGAGTGTTCAATTAGATCAAATATATAATGGTGAACATATAATTTGACCAATTAAGGATCTAATAGGGCATGTGATCTTATTAGATAGAGATCAACAACATGTGTAAAGTTAATTGTCAAAGGTTCCTAAGATTGGACACTCTTGTGACATGTCTTAGTATCGATGATTTGATAGAAGATCAATGACACATAGGTGTTCATACAGATGGAGATCAATAGAGTGTATTTGTTCAAATTTTCCAAGGAAAATGAGATGATGACAAGTGTCAGATGTTTTGTATTTACATAGTGACTATGGGAATTTGAATATTTAAATTAATGAAGAAAAACTAGTCTGTAGTGTTTGAGATATAAACTTTGATATATGAAATTTTTTATAGTGGTGTACAAATAAAAATAGTAGATAAATTCAAGGTTCATCTATTGAATCTAGTTAGAAGGTTTGAATGTTCATACAGTCAAAGTTATTGAGCTTGACCATGTTTTATAAGTGACTTGAGAAGGATAATCAAATTGTTATTGATAATATTTTGATGTTTCAAGATGAACCAACTATTGGAGAGTGTTATAGAATCCATGATGATTATTTATGTTATTTTTGGATTTTTTACCAATCCATATTTAGTGTAAAAAATTGCTTAGAAGTTGACTATGTTTGTTGAATGCACTAGTAGATTGAGTGACCATGTTGCAGGAGTGAATTGAAGGTGCTCTTAGTAGAATTAAAGAAGAAAATGAGTATGGAGATTTTATATAAGTATCTAAGGATTATGAGAAAGTATTGAATGTCATGATATACCCTTGATCAGATATGGAGAGTCAAAATAATATAATTATATTTGGACTGTGTGTGACCAGCTTGAGTGGTCATTGTGAGAGAGTTATTTTTAGTGACTAGAGCTTATGTTCAAGTGTATAAAGAACATAGAGGTGTTTTAGAGGTCCTAGAGAGTTCACACATGTGATCTAATAATATGGATATGTGAAATACTCAAGTGTTTGATTTAGAAGTTTGAGACTGTGTTTTTTATATTTGAAGGCCTAAAGAGCAAGGAGACCTAATTGGTAGGTTCAAGTGTTGAGTTGGTTTTATAGGTGGTATGGACCCATAAGGGAGTTAGAAAGGGTATATTGGAGATAGGATTGATGTGTTCAAAGCATTGGCATAAGCTAAAAGTGGTACAAGGAGTTAAAGTTTTAATGTATGGGTGAGTAGGCCTAATTGTTTTAGGTCTCACTAAAACCTAATGGTGGTTTGGGTCTAACGAGGTATTTTATGACTTAAGGAGTGTGTGGTTATTACATGTAATTTATATAAAGACCTATTTTAAAGGTAAAAAATTATGGTAAGACTTGGTTGACCAAGATGGGTTATACCAAGAGAGTGGTATAAATACAAGGTCTAATTGGACTAATTATGCTAGTGTTGTGAGTGAGGAGCCAAGAGAAGGAGAGAACCTTTGAAAGAGAAGGTATAGGTCATTGAGGAAAAAAAGAGAGTGAAAAGGATTAGTCATGATTATATGATCAAGGTGATGAAGGTGAAAACATAGGTCATTGGACCTAATGAGCCTAAAAGAGGTAGATTGAGCGAGTAAGCTCTAGATGTTGATTGAGTGAGTGTGCCTAGTGGATGGATTGAAGAGTAGGAAAAGTTGAGGATTATGTGCATGACCTAAAGGTCATGTTTTTAATGTTGTGAAATTTTTTTTTCAAGTTTTTTTGTTGTGTATGTGTAAATAAGTGAAGAGTGATCCAAAAGGGTGTTTTGGATGCATTACTTGTGTGTGAAAATTTGTGAGAGTGTAAAGGGGAAAGATAGAAAGTAAGAGAAGTCCATCATCAGGTGTAAAAGACATTAGATCAAAAGTGGAGATAAAATAAAGGTAGATAGGTTGGTGTTTGGTTTCAAAGGGGGTTGGTTTCTCTTTTTTGGATGGGTGTCTCACTAAAAAAGGGATGGGTGTTCCTTGATTAGTTGGTGCTAGTCTAAATGTTGAATCTTGTCTTTATAGGACTATAGTCCATCTTGTATGGATTAGTGGGTTTTATACCCTAACAGGATTTCCCACATATATCATGTGTTATGTGTTTGATCTTGATATATCTTCCTTATTCATTGTAATGTTTAGTTTATATGCGTCATGATTATATGTGCTGAATGTTTAAGAGTTGAGAATTGAATTGGATTATCTAGCATCACTAATTCACCCCCCAGTGATTATACCTCTAACATGATTATCCTTATGGTTGCTTGTAGAGATAATTTTAAGACCAAAATTTTCAAAACTCTTATGTTGAATGGTAAAAAATGTATTGGATATTTAAGAGTCATTTTATTATAAATAAATATGTGTATGGTAGAAGTAAATTGTAATAGACATTAATAAATAGCATGATGATTATATATCTCTTGAAAACTCTTTAAATTGATTGTATCAGACTATAAAAGTAATGAAATGATTATATTATGTTAAAAATGATTTTTCAAACTTTGATTGGGAATTTAATTCAATTTATTTTTACAATTATCTGAAAATAAGTACTACCTCTTTCCAATTTTTTTGAATTTCATTGATTTTTGTGAATCCACTAAAAAATAGAAGCATTTATATAATTTAACACACTTAGAATCATTCCATTTTTAATTTTTTTTATGGTAATATAAAACAAGTTTAATTAATAATTAATATAATTTATAGAGTAATTTTAGGACTCACAGTTGAGTTTAGATGAAATTTAAAAGTTCTACTCATAAAACTCCTTATACCTCATTTATAGTCTTCCCCCACTTCATTTAATTTAATTGCATGAAAAGTGGTGTAATTGAGGGATCAAGATATATATATTTTTAAATAAATAATTTATAAGCTTGAAGCTACTCATTTTTTTATTTATAGTGTGCTAGATATGAAAATTTTAAAATTGTTATTTTATAGGGTAATTTTATGTTAACATAGGTCCTTAAGAAGGGAAATGGTGGATTTACATATGGAACTTAAGTTGTGTTCCCCCATATGACCATGCACTGAGTGTTTAAGGGCCCAAAGGGGTTGGTGGTGGTTTACCAGCTAAAAATTCACACAATATTCTCATTGTGCTCCATATGAGCATGAGCCATAGATAACAAGTCTACCATATGGATTTATATCAACATGATAACCCAATTTTCAACCAATAAATCAATACTCTTTAATGGTTCGTTAAATTAACCTTTAGCTAATTTGTTTTTATAAAATTAGAAAAATTAATTTAATATTATTAAAAATTAAACTTTGATTTTGTAAAGTTTATAACATGTAAATAAAAAAATTGAAACTAGAGCATTTTAATATTGTACATGAATTTTTTATATTTGTTTCAAGTGACATAAATTTTTAGGGGTGGGTTGGTCCCAAAAGACACCCCATAATGTTTTTGTGCTCTTCCAAACAAAATAATTTTTAGAGCCTAAAATGACATAATTCTTTTGATATGATGTCTTTCTCAAGAAGAGGCACTTTTTAACTTTGTTGGCTTGTGTAGGATATTGGAAGCTCAAAAATAAGATGACCCAAAATTGGGACCCCCATTTTTTATGTCCTTTAACTTTTGGGACAAATTTAAAAATCTAAAACTATTTTTTTTCTAAATTTTTTACCTTAAACTTGGTTTGGTGACCATTAATGGTTGTCATGGAGCTTAAATCTCAAATAAACCTTTTTTAAAACTTTGAGAGATTGATATATCCTAAAACATTCCAAAAATATGGGCACCTATAAAAAAACCATGTATGCATGTATCAAGATAGAATTAAAAAAATAATTAAATGTTTAAGGACCAAAATCTTGGAGACTCCATTAATGACAATTATCCAAGGTTGAGAAGGAAAGGTGGGATGGTGCTTAACCTTAAAATATAGATTAAGGAATCTAGGGTTATAAGGGTAAATATAGACTAGGGCACAAAGGTGATAAACTATATCTATAATAGATCAATTAATTACAAACTCAAATAAATAATATTATGAATTTAAATACTAAGATATGATAAAAATAGTAAGTACAACCAATGATTGATATTGTAATAAATGTTAAATAATGTTACTTAGATTATAGTTCACATGTGGATCTAATAAGGAATAAGATGGGAATAGATTGGATCTAAAATATAGATTAGCCACCAAGTTCTAGAAATTTGACCTTTGTGGCCTTGGATACTTATGTCAACCTTAGATGGTTGCATCGATGCTTTTGTCTAACTTAGGTGTAGGTGTATTATATAAAATACCTACAAGATATGTATGTGACTACCTATGATATTTTGGGTTATTTGTCACCTTAACTTTGTGTGTTTAGATTTGGATCATGGGCTATCACTCCTTATCAAATAGTAAAACCCTAGTTCTTCATCTTCATAGTGACTAAAAAAATGGGTTAGTGGGCTCACGGTGTTGAGTTAACCCAAAATACCCATTTATTAGTGGTTTTTACCTACATAGCCGCTACTTTGAAGAGGGATTTATACTAATGTAGTTATTCACTAATGTGTTGGATTATGTGTGCACAAGGGTGTAATATGTGGAAATCAAGTACAATAGTCACATGGATTGTAACTTGGAAAGTATGGCTCATAGAATACTTATTTAGGACTTAAAACTTGTATATGTGTTGCTCCTATGATTGATATGGAAATAGGTGGAAATAGGGAAGTGATATGGAAATAAGGGGAAATAGGGAATCTTTGCTCACTTGAATAGGTATAAGATTTTATATTTATGGTTTTATTTCTATTTTCAATATTACATTTATAATTATATGATTTTTTTCATTTATCCATGACATTTTGCTTCGTGCCACAATTTTATTTTCTATCTATTTATAGTTAACTTGGTCTATTTAGTAATCTTGTGCCTATGCATCTATGACATTAGACTATGTAAATTCAACATCATTTATTTAACCCATGATATTATTATAAACATAATAATTTTTTGTCTAACAATTATCTAAAAGTCAACTAAAAGTATTAATCCTCTATTTTTTAGGTTATTCTCTTGAAGACTTGGCATAGTGAAACATTTTTTTGATATAGTTATTTATCACTTCTTAATTCTAGATTAATTAATTTATCTTCTTGTTTTATTAAATTTTAATTTTATTAACATAATTTTTTGCTACCTAATTTTTATCTAAGGTTATGATAGTCTATGCTCCCCCCTTAAATTCATAGTGTGATAACTAGGGATTAGAAACCATCACTAAACCTCCAAAATTTTATTTTAAGGGGGAAATGAGATGTGGAATTGACATCCATGCACTCTCCATAGTCTTAAGGGGATTATGACTTAGGTTTAATAATCATGAATAATACCACACTCTATTTTCTATCAGAATATAAATATCAAGGAAATTTATCACTAAACTAAGAGAAACTCCCACTACATTATTATATGAGGTGAGGAAGTAACACTCCAACATATAGGCATCAAATAACACCATATATGGAATCAGGCTTCACATAACCAAATGTGCTTAGGGGAATCCCTTAGAGATATTTTCAAACCTAAATTAAAACCCCTCTACTACATCAAGCATCTAGGGTAGGTAAAAAAATAATGGAGATCACTCACCAAGTATAAATAATGAGAGAGAATTGGGTGACACTAATCTAGGCACCTCTCATCATGAGTCATTTTATGGGCTAGGTTTTGATTTTAACTCTTGAGTAAATAAATAAAATTAGGTTTATGGATTGATTTCTATTGTTTATGTTGTCAAAACTAGTATTATTTACAAATCTTATACACTACACACAAAATAATTACCTAGTCCAAACTCAATATTGGGTCAACCATCATCCCAAAACTTATCTAATATTTAATAATAAACCATCATATGTTCCTATAACCAATCATAACCTAATATCATATTAACTTAGTCAAAATTTTGTCATTTCATCCTAACCCTATTATTTTGTCAAATTCGGATTTTTTGTGAAAACCTTAAATGATAACACTACTATATAAAATTAGGAGAATAATATTGTTAAGAGAGAATTATAACATAAATTCAAACCAAATATAAGTAGGGGTTATTAATCCATGTATCTCCTAAAAGGAAACTTGTGTAAACAAATCTTCCCAAGGTCTTGGTTACTAGGTCTTGGTACACAAGGTAACTCAATTGGTTGATTATGGACTATTCCATAACAAGGGGCCTATTTTTAGTATTTCAGACTAATCATATGCATTTTAAATGTAAATATTATGCCTAAGAAACCATTATAATGAACTAACTATATAAATGCAACTAATTCAAACATGTTTGAATCACCCATAGATACCAAAATATAATAGTATCTATAAACAAAGGTATCATGTGATCATGATAAGTTTTTAACCTCTAATTTGTATTCATTGATACATATAGAAAACTAATCTAACCAGAATAAACATATATAGATTTAATCATGAGGAATATAATTGATTAAACATGTTGATTACATATATTAATGGATTTAATAATGTATAAAAAAGGAATAAACAAAAAGAGAAATCATGGTATATATTTAACAATAGATTGCCAATGAGAAACTAAAATCAAAAACTTATTAAAGAAAAATAAAAAGAGATAAGGGTAGGGAGAAAAGAGGAGATCCTAATTTATAATGGACCAATCTATTCCTCTCTAATAGACAAGTCCCTATATATATTAGTCCTTATTTTAGCTATACTTCACATAAATCCAACTAAGGATGGTGAAAGATTCTATGGAATGAAGTAGCAATGCCAATGAGGAGAACATGATCATCATATACATCACACAAACCAAGTATATCAAATGAAAAATATTTTAGCTTAATATATTTCCATGAAGGATCATTTTATATTCATCAATACTAAGTTTAATTATAGACTCAACCTCAAATAACCTTGAATCAATAAGCTAATCTATAAAACAAGATAATACATGAATGAAAAATGATTGGTCTACTAAATGTGGAGAACCAACTAGTGTAGTCCTATAATATTCTCTAATGTAAGAGATGTAACCCTTATTACAACATTTTAGTTATTTTTATATAGACACATCAGCCTATGGATCTTCAAATTAATCCCTACTACTAGGGAAATTATAAGTACTCATTGATTATTGAGGAATGTAGTTGAGATTTTGATAGACATGACAACTCAACCATGCTTTACAATTGTAGTAGATCCCCATACTATCTTAATACATCACTCCTATTTATTTTTTCCTTTCCAAGATCTGAACATGTCTAACATACTATGATTAATGTCTTTAGACACAATCATATTGAATTATTTCAATTTTACACTTAAGCTTATAGTATTTTTGCTCATTCACCAATAATCTAGTGTTGAAATTCATCACTTAATTTAAATCACTCCAAAATATAGTTTTGATGGCCTCTGATGTCCATATGAGACATCAAAGTTAAATTATTGAGCTCTCTATTGATTTGTCATGTACACTTAGATATTGAGCTTGTTGTATTATTTCTCAGGCTACCTTCACTATCCTTTGGTTTTGGGTTCTGGTCATTTATGTATGTCATCGACCTCAATATTGTCCATGTGGCCTCTCATATCTTCCTAAACCATTGATATTTATCTATTCATCTCCTCCTAGCTATTGGGTCTACCTTTCCTTAGCCTTCCTTTATTTTAGGTTGTTAACCTTAGCCCTATGCCTCCCCATAATTAATCATTTACTACCCCCATGTCCTGGGCTCTTGAGATGGCACCATGTGGAACCATATTGAGCATTAAAGGCCTAAGGGTCATTCATTGGATTTATGACTCCTCATAGGCTCAGGTCATCATGATTATGCAATGTGGCACAATCATAGAAATTTGAGGATCTTAGCTACCTACACACCTCCTAGGCTACTATGTCCTCATGATGATGCCACATGGAATCATAATAGGACCTCAATATCTTGGGGATTTTTCAACTAAAATAACCACTTGAATGGGATATTGAGTCCCCATAATCATGCCATGTGGTGTGATTTTAGGACTCAAATAAACCATAAACTTTTAATGAAATTCCTAAATATTTTGATCTAACTAAGATCCCAAGTGAACTATGTGGCATGATATCATTCAAAAAAGGGGATCATGAAGGAAAAACATAAAAACAACAAATTAAAATCACATATAAAACAAAATAATAATAAATTATCTATAAAAACAAAAAATGACTGAGTTATTTATTCAATCTAGACAAAGGCAAAGAGCAAGGTCAAATATGTGAGAAAAAAATGATATATATTAGATTAAGCATAGTCATTCACATTAGTGAAATCTTTGTGTGAATGAGACACTTCTAAAATAAATATTTACCATTTAAACTAGACATTCATAATCAAATACTCTAATTATGATGACCAGGTGACACATATATGGGTGTCCAATTTAAGAACCACTATATATTACCACATGATAAGATCCAAGTGGCTCAAAGACCCAAGATTGAAGGTTAGTTGATCAAAATACACCAATCAAAGGTATGTTAAAAGGGTTTTGATGACATCATCAGGTTCCTCATGGATGGATTTTGTCCATCATTCTATAGGTCTAAGGCTCATATGATGATTCCGCATGACATCATCCTAGGTATTTGGACCTCAAAAAAACTAGTTAATTATGTTTTATGTGTTACGTATTAATCAAAGACATCAATCTAAATATTAAATGATAGACATTCTCTTTGGGGGGTTTAGGCACTTGATTGAACTTTGGGCTTTCACTATGGTGACACTTAGCATCATTATGGGGATCAGGGGACTTGGTGAAACTTTGACTTAGCCAAATGGAAAGGTAATTTAAGACTTGTACAAAGGGGAGAACCTGAGCCATTGATAAAAATATTGAATGGATGATGGGATTAGGGAAGACTTAGATATAAAAAATATCTAAAAAAATACCAAGGAGGACCCACCTAAAAATATAAATCCAAAACCTAACAAAAGAGACCCATGGGAGAAATCAAGAAGGGATATTTGATGAAAAACAATGAGGATTTCCATAAAAAGGATATGGATCCAACAAATTCTTGGCCAAATGGAAGGAATTTATACCTAAGTATAAATTATTTTAACTAGGTAAAATGACATGAAGAAGTTAAATATTTACAAACATAACTCCATCATGGGGAAAAATGCATAAAGCCTAATCAATCATTCTTAAAAGGCATTAAATATTAAAATGTATAGAATTTCTCATTTAAGATTAGAGTTTTCATAATGTGAATGAATAATCAAGATAAGGATAATGTCATAAAAAAATCATTAACAATGTATTATCAAATTAGTAATTTATATACTAATCACTTAAACATGAAAGGGCATATCAATTGAACTTAACCTACATCAATGAAGATTTTTAAACCCATTTAGATAAAACCAACCAAGATGTTCAACATATCCAAAAGAAAAAAAAGAAGGTACCCATTTTAGTTTGGAAATGGGGCGTGTTAGTGAAGATAATAACAAATGGTGATTTTTAATGGTAGATACTCCTAAGTATCTTGAAATAATAAAATCTCTAGTTCTTGCATCTAAATAACAAACATTAACTATAATCAACTACTTGAGACAAAATCATAAAAAAAAAACACTAAATTTTAACTCAATGCATGGCTTACTCAGCTAAAACTTTATTAAATACCATTCGTGTGTGTTTTGAGTGATTATAATATTTAAACTTTGCATGGACACAAAATAATTTAGATTTGTATAAATAATCATAACTTCTGAAAAAGAAATTTTTAGCTATTTGGATTGGGATGGAAATGGTGTGGGAATTTATTTGCTACCAACCAAGCATCTATATCCCTAATAGAGATGCCTCTAGTCCCATAAAAAGGCCTTTCTCCATTGCTAACTAGGATAGAAAGCCTATGGTGGAGATTGCTAGAAAACTAAAAAATTATATTTTAATTTCCATTTCCTTCAATTGTTTGATTTTTTGAGTAATATTTTCATGTTCATTCCATTGGGGTGTAGGGTCCAATCCATGGGCTAGAGGAAACTCAAAAAAATTCATGATCACCTTCAGATAAATTAGAATTAAACTAGTATTACATTTTTATCCAAATATTTTAATTACGTTCATAGATGAATTTAAATGAGAGAAGGTACATTTATAAATCCACACACTTTGTTAAGAATCATTGGCCTTTATCAATCTAAAAATGCATAAGAGAATCATTATAGTTTTATGCAAGTGTTTAATAAAGATTAACTTCTATTCTTCAAGTACCATTCATGTTGTTTAATTACCATCAAAACTTTCATTCCATCATTCATTGACAAGGTATGAGAACCTAAGAACAAAATAAATAGACTAGACAATTGAAAAAAGAAACAAACAAGAAAATAAACTACCTTAACAACAAGGGGACAAGAAGGGAAAATCAAAATACAAAATAAAAAAGGAAAGGAGAAAGATATTTATAAATTTTTTAAGGCAAGAGTATGCCTAAAATTAGTTAGACACCTATGTTACAAGGTCTTTTGAGAAGGGAAAAGGACATGTATTTATGCCTATATCCTATGCTCATGGACAGTATCCCACAAAGGTTTATCAATGTTCTTGTTGAAAAGTTTGAACTCACAGGTCAAACTGTCACCCCTATAATTTGAAACTTTGCTTGTCATGCTTCTAAAACCTTGTTCATAGCTTTGTCATGCTTTGATAATCTTCAAATGGTCTTTATAAGGACTTTTTATCATTTTTTAAGTTAACATAATTTACAAGCTTTCCAATTCATTCAAATTCACTCTAGTGGGTCATATGGGTATGTCATGATGTGTCAAGATGATGTATAGTATTTTGAGTCAAGCCCTTTCACTTATTCACTTGGTTTAAATCTTGTTAATCTTGTTTGATGAAATTAAGGTAATTTAATAGCAAAGTTTAAGGTTTTTGGAGAAACCTAGGTTTGCATTGTGTCTAAATATAACCTTCTCAAGGCACTATCCTTACATGGAAAATTAAATAATATGGTGAAGAATTAATTTGAAGTCCTATAAGTCTTACATTGATATATTCTCTCTATATGAGGCCATCCAATATACACTAGCTTTCTTTGCACTTGAAAGTGCTTTTAAGTGATTTAAATCCATTTCCAAGATGACAAAGAAGGAATAAACATACCATTACAATTATCAAGGCCTAAAAATGAGTTTTAAATGTACTAATGTTAGGAGGAAGTTATAATAACAGTCTACACATTAGAACAATTCAAAAATTTCTCTAAAAAAGCAATTTTATGAGTTTATACAAACTTGGGGTATTCACATGTAGGTGAAAATGCATTAAATTGTATATTGGTATTATAAAGGTCATACCCATGAGTTTAAATCTCTCATAGGTCTTAAAAGTGAAAACTAATTTTATTCTTCTCCATCGCTCCATTTACAAGCTTGTCGAGTTAGTTTTCAAATGTTTAGTACAGATAGAGGAGAGAGAGAGAGAGTTGGCTACTGATATTTTTTTTAGAGGAGGAGATGCGATTAAACTTCAAATTTGTGGAATTGTTCATCATATTCATCCCCTCTTCTTTATAAACAATCATTAAGACTTTAGGGTACCCCAAAACTACTTACAAACCCCATAGACTCACTTTTCTTCTTTGGAATGGTAGTTTGAAAAAAATTAAATGCACAATGTATATTTATGGAGATATGTAGGGTCTATGTAATCATCTCACATGCCTCTCAAAATAATTAATTGGAATGTGTGACCCTTAATATGAGTAAAACTTGTATTCAAAATAAGTTATAGTTTATTTAAAGAGATTTAAGCCAAGTGTTGTGTTTGATGGAGGATGTGTTCATTCCATAAAGGACATATAAAATCTCAATAAATAGCTCTTCCATTATACCATCTCCTTCAAAAAAATTCTAAGCATTATATGAATCATGAACCTGAAGTAGAGAGAATATTATGCATTTCAAGAGTAGTTGTAGGTGATATTTTAGTTACAGACCTTATAAGGCCATGGGGAGATAAATATATGGTTTCAAATGAATTATATCATATTTATATAGGTTATCATTTTTATGATTATATTTCATTCATTTGCATTCACCTTTCAAGTTATATTTTTGAGATAATTCATTGTGGTAGTTCTTTAGCTTGGACTATGTGAGCATCAATAAGGGACTTTTTCACTTTTTAGTGGTTAAAAGAGATACCATAACAATTATTCCAAGGTTAATATGATACCCCATTTAGTGAAACAATCCACACACCAAATCTCAAATCATTCATATTATTTTGGTTGATGGCTTAGCTTATTTTTAGTTGGACTATTTAAGAGCATTACAGAGGATTGTGAGAACTCTCGCTGAAGGTATAACAACATTCTAGACTCAATCATGAAGAAAGGTTTCTATAAAAAATGATACAATATTATACATGCCTTCATCATGGTTTAATTGAGTTTAATAGAGGATAAGATAGTGGTATAGTATTCATATATGCAATCATAAGTTGATATGTAGGCCTAAAGGTTTGCCATAGGCCTAACTAGAAATGAATCATTTGATAAATGTTTTAAGGTGTTCAAATTTTAAATCAAATATAAAAATATGTCATAAATGTTTCAAATGAAAGGGTATATAAGCTTACAGGTTTGTAATGCAAAATAGATCAAGTGACTATTTTTATGGGTTAAAGTGGAGACTTAAAAAAAATATTAAACAAGTTGAGTATTGAAGAAGATTCCACAAAAATATTGAATATGTCTTCAGAACCTTCTAATCCTTGTTTTGATTGAAAGTCACTAGAGTGAATTAGGCCTATTGGAATGAAAAATACCTGAGTCTAATGGGCACTTGAGAAGAAATTATAATTTTGAATTTAACCTAAGAGAAACCAATATAGGATTGGTTTTCTTCATCTCAAATGGTTAAAATAGAGGCCATATGCTTAGGACAAAGTTCATTCACTAGGAAGACATATTATTTAGGAAGATAAAACCAATGCTTGAATAGGTTTAAATATGGATAAGCCTATAGGTCTATCATTAAGAGCTAAAGATTATGCTTTAACCTATCATTATTTAAAACTCTAGGAAATATGTGAAGAACATTGAGAATTTTTAGGGAAGTTATAATGTGCTTATTCCATAATAAGTAATGAAATTAATCTCTTGGGATCAGGTTTTTTTAGTTAAAGAGGCCTCCAAGGCATAATATAGAGCTATAGACCTGTCACAGGACCAAATAAGAGAGATTAAGATGTTAGGATTGGATATAAGTCCTATAGAGGTATATAGAGTGGTGAATAATTTAAATACTTATTTAGACACTATAAGGGTTATGACTAACTCAAAATACCCTATTATAAGAACTCACCATACAAGAGCCTAAACTATCACCTAAACCATGTCTTGGATAGTTATGAAGAAGGGTGTACTTGTAGTGATAATAGAGTAACTAAAAGGGATGAAGAATACCATGATAAGTATGAGGGAATTTATATCACTAATAAAAGTCGCATAAATGTTCAAGTATAGTTGTTAGGGTCTATAATCAGGCTCTTGTCAAGAGGCCTAACTATCTACACATACACCTATAAAGTATCAACATAAAGTGGAGGAAAGTCATAATTATAATGGTATAATAAGTTTTAGAGAGTTTGAGGAGATATGAGAGAAATTATTTAAGGTATATATGTATATTTGAAGTTATAATAAGGTTATACTTAGTGAAATAATGCTTAGGCCAAGCTGACACAGTCCATCGAAGACCTATAGGTCTAATCTAGAGCAAAGTGAAGAGAACAATCTTTATCACTAAATTTAGATGTATAACGGTAAAAAATGGTGTATATGAACTTAAAAATACTTACATTAAGTTTTTATCTAGTGTAAGAGGAGAAATGTCAAGAAATAGACCTCTAGGGTAAACAAACTCATGTTACCTATAAACCCTTAAGTGGTGAAGAGTCAAAGTTTTAGACCTTTTAAAAGGTTAGTGATTATGGAATATAAATTTTAATCATTAAATGGACCATCAAAAACTTTTTTAATTCCTTATTTTCCATTAGAATGTGTTTTAAGGTCTTAAGACCCAAAAAGAACTTTTTCAACCTTCATACATAATCATCTCCACCTAAAAAGTTGACTAGTAGAGCTTAGAGCTCATTGGAGAACATGAATTATGGAATATGGATATGAGAGGTATTAATTAGGTTTTCCTAATTCAATTTAATTACATACATCATGGGTTATAGGTCTATATAGTTGACCTATCACTAAGAAAACTTGACACTTAAAATCTATTTTGCTTGAGAAGGATCTCGAAGAGGTCACATATTTTTTTATCATAACTCTAAAGAGATGATCCATGGGGAAATATGTCCATTTAAGGTGTTAGGTATGTCCCCTATATTCCATACCCTAACATTAGTGCTTGGAATGGATCCCTGTCCTCTATGAACCATGGTTAAGACCTCATACCTCTCTAAATCCTTCTTAAACCTTGGAAGTGACCTGATTGGAGAAAATGACTTACTAATGTATTAAAATGTAATTTTA
The DNA here is from genome assembly GCA_037957365.1 of Torreya grandis. Taxonomy (NCBI): domain Eukaryota; kingdom Viridiplantae; phylum Streptophyta; class Pinopsida; order Cupressales; family Taxaceae; genus Torreya; species Torreya grandis. The sequence goes on along the minus strand of JARHVA010001008.1, from coordinate 3,056,110 downwards.
TAACCTTTAAATTATTTTTATTCCTCTATAGGTACCATAAGCATTTGAATACGGTACTTGATAGTATAGTTGTAAGTATAGGTAAATGAAATAGGCTAAAAAGCATGGTTGTAGGTGTCTTTATGAAGGAAGAAGGTATGAGATGAATTCCAAATAATGAATAAGGGTATATTGAGATTGAATAAAGGTTAATCAACTGTAAAATTACCTATTTAGGTATCATGAAATATTATACTAGCTTTATAAGTTGGTCACTTAGTCAAAATGTGAAAAGAACTTAGTCTTGCAAGCTAAAAGAAGAAGGTATAGGTCTATAAAGTTCTTAAAAAGTCCTATCCTCAGGATATATAATTATGAAAAGGTGTTATAAACCTAAAAAAACCTCTCCTAATCATAAAATCCTAAAAATTTCATGAAAAACATTTAAAATGCCTCTCAAGCCTATGCAAACACTTAGACTAGGGTTTTTGACCATTTCATGGTTCACCCATCCATACAGGGTCTTAAGAGATAAAAATTAGCATTGATAATGATATTATAATGGGTAAAGTGAATAAAACACTTCCTATAAGTTTCACATGTGTGGGAGGCCATTTGAGAAAAGGCTCAGTTTCTAGGTAAGGATTCATAATTAGGCCTGATTAGAGAGAGAAAATGGGCTAAAAAGACAAATCCACTCATATTTAAGTCCTAAAAATTGGAATGGATATGTAAGTGGATACTAGGTCTTTAAATATGTTCTTTTTTTTCCAAGATTATCCATACTTTCTTATATACAAAGAATTTTACCTATTTTGAGGATTATAAGGAATAGAGAGAAAAACAAGTTAAAGTTGCAAAATCACATCTTTTGGAGTGTTTGGTGCTCCAAGTGTCTTTTTTCAAGTATAATATGATGTTAAAATACCATATATGGAGGAAAATTTCTTTCTTCAATGCAAAATCAAATTTTCTCACCTTCTATGTCATATTGTTTAAGGAAGAATTCAAGTGGTCAAACCATCAAATCAATGCATAAGAGATTTTCAAAAAGCTTTATAAATGTTAGTCCATGTCTCTCATGACAAGTCAAGAAATAAAAGGTTAGTATTTTGTTGTAAGAAGGATTCAATTGGTTGAAATATTCTCAATAACCTTGAAGAGACATTTTACTCTCCTATGCCAAGTCAAGTAGATAAAGTCAAACATTCATTAAGAGACTTCTAACAACCTAAATAAGGTGGAGAGACCTCATAAATGGATGAGTAAAATTATTCAATGTATTTGGTTAAAGACTTGATCAAGAAATTGAGACCTAATATCAAGGTGGAGACTTCTTCATCAAGAATATAGGTGCATACAAGCAAGAATATAGGCACATGCATTGTAAAACTCCAAGAAACATGCCCATGACTTATTCAAGTCTTCCCAAAAAGATCATCTCAACACCCTACGTCATTTTTAAGAGAATAAAAAATAAAATTAAACAAGTACTATGTAGAGTTAAAGGACAACTATGTCGATGAATCATCCCTAGATTTTAGGCTTTTGTCTTTCTCTTTCTCCTTTCTCACTTTTTATTTAAGTATGCCTAGTTTTGGAATTTGTATGGATCCTTGACTTGAGCTGTATTAGGTTGTTACTTAGAAAAACACTTGTAATTAGATTTATGAACATAAAAAGACTGAATTTTGGCCTCTTCAAAGCTTGTGACTAGTGTATGCTTATGGTTTGTAGATGAATGTCAATGATAGTGAATGCTTACTCACATTTGTATTCTCTTATGTACCTATTTATAGGTGGTTAATCATCCTTATAGGTAGATAGTGTGACTAAATATCTTTGTATGTATGGAAAGTGTAATCCTTCTTTAGTGTCCTTGAAAGACCTATTGATCAACTAACTTAGATCATGCAACAAGCTAATATCCTTTATGTGGAACATTGATGTTGGAGAAGCTTTATTTGAGAAGTAAAATTAGGTTCATGCCATTATTTTAGATTCTTAGTGTATATTAGATAGGTGAAAGAGACATTTTGGTGTATCACCCCCTTAGGTAGATTTTCTTTCATGTTATCTTCCTCTCTTTTCCCTTGCAAACTAGTAGTGTAGTGTAGAGACCCTAATTAATACATCAAGGGGAGATATCCCTTATAAACTATATATTTAATCCACCTATTTGGCCACCCATAGACAAGGATTATCTCCATGTTAATCCAAACTATTAATGATTGAATAACCTTAATAAGGGTGAAAGTTTGAGTAGATAAAAACTGTTTCCATGAAAATTATGCAAGTCCAAATTTAAAAAATTAGCAATGTGCTCACATTTAATTTGAATAAAGAACTTGGGATAGGTGAAATAGAATACCTTAGACCATAAATTTAATTTAAGTTATGGATATGGGTGGGAATTCATATATACTAAAGTGATTAGAATATCTAGCCTAAAATTGACATGTTCTTCATGGTAGTCAATTGTTACAGCAATGGTTGGTTGTTCTTTGACTGTGATGGATGTTATGACAATATTGTGATCTTCATATTAATTGATAATGAGGCATGGGAATGGTTATTCCCATGTTATTTACCTCCTATCCTTTCCATTAGTGGTTGAGTTATGTGAGGAGTTGGGATGAATTAGATTAATCTCTGCTTACACACCCATTGGCATGATTGCTTCACCCAAGCTGTTGTGTTCATGACTTCCCATTTCTAACTTGACTACCTATACTATTAGGAAGAATTCAAGGATACTTTAAGTTAATTTAAAATTAATTCTAAGTTGAAGAGATAATATATCTACTTCAAACTCTTTTAACTCATTTTCCTCAGAGGGATAACCCCTTCTTAGTTTTGTTCTTGTTGGTACAAATGGTCCAACCCAATGCTATTTTCTTCTTAATGGTGGCCTAGTTTATCTCCCTCTAATGATGAGGGGGAATTCAAATAATTATAAAATATTTGTTTATCATATTTAATATGCCTTTTGATTGGAAAGGGAGTATCTATGGACAATAATACTTTAGATACATAACATGCATCTTCCTCATCCAACTCTTTTAGTTCTTCTAGCTCTTTTGGCTAATTGTAAGTCTTTGAATTAATATTATTTTGTAAACAAATGATCATCAATTTATTCTTTAAATACTAGGTTTCTTATGACAACTACCACTTATTCATATTCATACTCATCATCACTATTGACTCTCTTAAAAAATGGATCATTATTATGAAATGGCACATTGTCATCATTCAAGATCATTTCAGCATTAACAACACATCCATGTTCATAAACCCCAACTTGTGCATTTAGGTATGTAGCCTCATAGTTTGGCTTGTGCATTATTTGAGGTTATCTTAAAAAAAATGGAAAGTAATTATTATAAGCATAAAAATAAAATTGACTATAATCACAAGTAGAAATAACTTGTTGATTGTATACTATATTTATATATAATATGGATTAAAACTAGCAACAAGGTTATCATTTGTTGGAAGAAGACTAATATAATTGTAAATTTGGGGCCTTATATTATATGGCACATGATGACACTTGTTTATCCCAATGGGTAATAAATTTGAGTACCATATCCATAGGGCATCAATTATTGATCTATTATGCAAGCCTATTCATAAGTCAAAGCTAAAGATGCAATGAGAACTAAGTTTCATCTAATGAAAGTAGTAGTCAAAGGATCCTTCAACTACCTATAGTCCTAATGGAACCAATGATTAAAGGCACTATCTAGTTTGTTCAACTCTTTATAGGTAGTGGAAAAATGATAAAACAATATAGAAGGGTCAATGGACATGTTTAAGTGATTAAGAAATAGGTTCTCAAAGATGGCCCATGTATTAATTCACCCTTATGGTATGCCAAGGTACCAAGAATAAGTTTCTTGAATCTAATGAATAGGGGAATAGCTAACAAACCACATCCTCATGTTGAATATGTTTTCTAATGATGACTTTTTTGAAATATTGAAAATGTTCTTTAATAGTTATGGCCCAAATATGGATATACTTTACACAAAATTTTTAGGGTTATTTAGACACTTCATGGGAAGTTCTTGGAACATTTTCAAGACAACTATGTCATACTATCCAACCTAAGGTTATTAGATGACTAGGAAAATATCTAAAATATAAAAGACAAGTCTAAAATAGTCAACTCAGGTTTTCCTTCTAGTGATAAAATGTTGATAGGGCCTTTTGACAAAAATGAAAACCAACTATAGGAAAGGGTTTTTAATCATTGTCTCTCATGTAGTTACCAGGTATTTATATGTAGGGTAACTCAGTTGGCTCATTTTGGACCATTCCATAGCAAGGGGCTTACTTTGAGTATTTCAAACTAATTATATGCATTATAAATATAGAGCTTATACATAGGGAAATAAAATAATGATCTAGCTATGTGAATGTAACTGATTCAAACATGTTTATAACACCAATATATACCACAATACAATATTATATATATATATATATATATATGTATGTATCAAGTGATCAAAATAAGTGTTTAACCTTTGATTTGCATTAATTTATACCTATAAAAAACTAATCTAACCATAAATAACATAGATTTAATCATGAAGAATAAAGTTGATTCAATTTGTTCATTGTGTATATGGATGGATTAAAAAATGTATAAACAAGTAATATATATACAGAGTAATCAGGATATTGATGTAACAACAAATTGCAAATGAGAAACCAAAGTATAAAGCTAATTAAAGAAAAAGAAAAAGAGATAAAGGGAGAGATAAAATAAGATATCCCACTTTCTAATAGACAAGTATGTTCCTCTCAATAAACAAGTCCCTAGATAAACTAGTTCTTAGTTGATCTATACCTAGCACAACTCTAACTAAGGATGGTGTAAGTGTTCTTGGAATGAAGTAGTAATGACAATGAGGAAAACATGGTCACCATATACATGCATAAACCAAGTATATCAATTTACAAAGCTTTAAAATTAAAATATTTCCATGAAAGATCATTTGGGATTGATAAATAATTGATTGAATTATAGACTCAACCTCAAACAACCTTGACTCAATAAACTAATCTATAAATTAATATGATACATGAAATAAATGATCAGTCTCCTTAATTATGGAGAAATAACTAGGATGGTCCTCTAATCTACTCTAATATAAGGGAGCCAATCCTTATTAAAACATTCCACCTTATCTTATATAGACACACTGGACTATGGAGCTTCAAATTTTGCCCTAATACTAGGTGGTTACAAGAACTCATTAATGATTGAGGAAGGTAGTTGAGATTTTGATAGACATGTCAACTCAACCATGCCTTACTATTGTAGTAGATCCCCATGATATCTAAATATGATGATCCTATCTATTATGTGCTTTTGAGGATCTAAATGTGTCTACCATATTATGATTAATATCTTTTTCAACTATCATGTTGAATTCTGACAATTTTACACTTAGGCCTACATCTTTTTACTCATTTGCCAAATATCTAGTGTTGATTTTTTTTGATTAATTGAAATCAAACCAATTTATTATTTTGATGACCTATAATAGCTAGATAGGATGTCTAATTTTAATTCTTGAGCTCTCTATTTGTTTGTCATGTACACTTGGCTATCGATCTCATTTTATTCTTTCCTAAATTACCTTTGTTATCTTTTGGTTTACGATTCTAGTTATTTTTATATATCATCAACCTTTATATTAGCCATGTGGTATTTCATCTCTTCTTTAGTCATCAATTTATATCTATTCATTTCTTCTTGGCCATTATATTTACCTTGCCTCAGCCCTTTTTTATTCTCAGTTGTCAACCTTGACTATGTGCCTCCCTATCATTGATCACTAACCACCTCGAGGTCTTAGGCTCCTAAAATGGCACCACATGGTACCATCTCAGGCCTTTGGGGCATGGGGGAGTTCCTTAGATCTCTAAATCCTTGTAATATTAAGTCATTATGATTGTGTTATGTGGCATGATCATGATGACTGAGGGCTTTGGGATCCTAGTTACCTCACACACCTCCTAGGCTCTTGAGTCCCCATGATTATGGCACATGGAACCATATGGGACCTCAAGCTCTTGGAAAATTTTTAAATAAAATATCCACTCATTTGAGTCCATAGGTCCCCATAGTCATGCCATGTGCCATGATCTCAAGACCCCAAGAACCTGATATCCTTCAATAAAAATCCTAAGTATTTTGAACCGACTAAGCTCTCAAGTGATCAGGATCATTCTACGTGACATGATCTTGTTCAATTGGGTGGCTTAGGAAGGAAAAAACAAAAAACTAAAAAGGCAAAAGCACATTTATATTGAAAAATTAATAAGTTATCTATACAAATATAACATGACTAAGTTATTTGTTTAATCCAAACAAAGGTGAAGAACAAGGTCAAACATATGAGAAACACATAAAGATATTATTGTAGCCAAATATTACATCCTAAGAGAGTGTGTTCAAGCCTCTACCATATTTTGACAACATGGGATTAACTCTAAACCTGTGGGTTGCCTATAGCATAGGTAAACCTATAGGTTAAATGGCTAGCTCCCTTGATTTGTTTCTTAATCTCACACACTACACTAAACTAGTCACTTGGGGGTGAAAATGGAAGGAGATAGAAACAAACTATAATAATGGAGGTGATATACCAAATATTAGTCCACAAACACACTTGCATATACACTAAGAATGAAGACTACCAAATCTAACCTTAACTCATTATCATTCTAGCATAAGTCTTTCTCATAGAGGTAGAGTGATATGCACATATAGATGTGGGTGAAAAGAAGGTCTGATACTAAACCCTAATATTCCCTCTCACACTTTAAGACACACTCAACAAACACATACACTTGATGAGACCCGTTAGAATCGTTATCCATCACATAAAACATACATGGGTAATATAAAAGTAATGAGAACCTATTCTTCACTTAATAACCAAGTACACCACTTAACACACTTTGGAAAGATATTTTAGAGATATAATCAACTTTAGATGTCTTATTCAAAATAAAAATAAGGTGCCAAACTAGTAGGGCTTCACCATACTAGGTGTTTACTAGATATAATTGCTAAAATGGCTTGTATCTATAGAGCATAGGAGAAGAGAAAGAAGAAGAGAAGTGTAAGGGTCATAATACCAAGTGTCAAACTATATAAAATAGTTATAATGTGAGATAATGAGGTGGAAAATAAGTTAGGAAGTGGTCTTGTACAAGTATCCATATGAAATGCATTAGTCTCCCTCAACGTGGTGAAAAACTCTTCACTATCCTTCTTCGAAACTTCCCTTTGGTGATGATTCCATTTGACTATCTAAAACTACCATAGGGATCCTTGACACATGTACAATTTCATGCCAAGGTGAAAACAATATTGTAACATCCCTCATACACCACCCTAACTGATAACTTTCCTCTACTTGTGTTCATTATCTATTAACCACTCATTAGCCTTCTAGGCCTCACTCTTCACCCTTATCATCAGGATGACTTATAGTTTCTCAAGGGAAAGTATTGTAGAGGTGTTATGACATCTATTGAAATATTCTTTATCCTCTGGTCTATGATGGACTTTAAGAGGATTCAACATCACTCTTCTCATCTTCACACTTAGATAATCACTTATACTTCTCACTGTTATCCAATGACTACCTCTAGTGATAAACACAATAGAGGATATTTCATGCATCAAAAATGTTATAAATTAGTATTAGTAGTTGGGATAGGTCTCTAAATACATTTCTTAATGACTTTTATCTACTCATTCCCTTTTATACATATAGAACTAGTCAAATTTTGCAAGGAACACTATATTAGGTCTATTTGTATAAAATATAGTAGATAATAATTGGTGAGGATATTATAAGAGATAAAAACAAATTTAAAACACTTATAAAGTCATTTTAACACTTATATATGCACATCTATTCATATTTTATCCACTGGGTTTGAAGGAGGGTTTTAGGAGGGTTTTTAGTCTCTTGGACTATTAGTTATGGTTCATAAAACCTATATGATATAACTATAAAATAATTCCATTTAGGACAAGATAAGGACCCAAATAAACTATCCCCAACTCTTTGAGTCACCATGTAGTCCCTTCATACAAGTGTGAGCATAAGAAGTTGGTCTCTTGAATTTCTTCTTGTTTTCTAAGTAGGTCTGATAGAAGTTTAGGCCAAAATGGCCAATTTTGAAATTTTATCTACAAATAAATGGCTCATGTTTGCCTTAAATTATCAAATTAATTAAATCACATGGTTTATAAATATCATATGGCCTTATGGATTAATTTTTCAACCATTAGGGTTTAGGCTTAGTATTAGGCCTATTAGGCCTAACTGTACCTCTTGTGCATATAGCCATCTATGAATGTTCCAATGACTTTAGGTATTTTGAACACTTATATAGTATTAATTTAAACCTTTCATGTCATTATGTATTTATTTAAAAACTCTTCCACTCATTTTTTTACTCCTCACATACTAACCTCAGATTGTGTTATTCATGGAGTGCCCTCTGTCGAAGACAAAATAAAGGGCATCTCCCCTATTCCTATGACTTTAAGGATAATATGAGGAGATATTTTAAGTCATATTGACTATATTAATAAATTATAAAATATTTTTCATGTTCCGAAATCCTTTTACACCTCAAACTCCTCAAGACTGGTCTTTGTAATAGTGACTGTGTACATAAATGACTAGGTATGAAACTAGGGCCTTGTTTAGTCTCTATTCCTTACATTTGAGAAGCACATGAAATTGATATTAACTTTATTATATTTTTATTAAAATTTAATAATCCTTATTTGTTTAATTAATACCAAATAAACTTACATCTTGCATTGGCTTAGACTAGGTTACAAATTATGTCAACTATAGGTGTGCATTAAGTAGAAGTCAAAATGCTCCTGTAGGTGCCTATGCATGATTTAGTATTGTGTTCATAAATATAATATTTAATTATTATTTCAATAGGAAATATTAAAAATTGGATGTATTCATATATATCTAATATCCAATCTTACATATTTATTTAGCCTATACTGGTCTACAAATTTCACTTTAAACTGTAGGTGCACTTTAAGGAAGTTATGAGACCTGTAGGCATTTATTTATCATTGAACATTGTGTTTTAGACCTCAATATTACTTTGATGTCACTAAGGACTATTAAACACCTATATTAAATCACTTATTTTTTATAACCAAGTTATCACTCACTTACCAACAATGTACTATAGGTATGTGTTACGTGCTACAGTTTCATTTAGGTTCAAGAGCACTATGTTTCAATAAAAATCTACAGTGAAAACTTACCTAACTGGGAGTCATAAAACCACCTTGTTTCTCAACCAAAAAACATCTTATCATGTTCAAGATTAAAATATAATCTTAGGCTATAAAAATGAAAGCATTAGTCTCACACAAACCACATCAACACTTACCAATAGATGCCTCATTGTATGAGTAAAATCAATTTCAGAATAACTAAGGTAACTCAACCCATTAGGAAAATTTTATAACTTTGTAATTTTATAGACATTAATTGAGGAGGTTAAATATAATTTGTGACTATAAATGAACTTAAAATCCAATTCAAGTTATGAAATGAATATAATTTGTGCCTTAGGGTTTGTATGGTCTTATATATTTTGTACATGCTTACACATGACTAGATGACTAAGAACACTAGGACTTTGATAGTCTTTGCTCACGATCTTGATAATCATATCTCCATCAACCTCTAACCCTTCCAATTAAAAACATTCATGGAGAAATAAATTTCATGCTTTAATAGGTTGAACATAGGCACATTTTATTTGATATAAATCCATTGATATAAGACAAACATTGCCACTATGCAACATATTCTACAGACCACTGTATTTGCACTTCTAAAAAAATTAAATGTTCTTGTATACCTTGCATGAAAAATTGTGATTTTTTTAAGGTAACATGGAGATGAAGAAAATTCTCTGTCAAAACACACACACCACTTGGAAACATCAGATTAATGCAACAAATAAGAAAACCTAATGGTGTTGTGAATGTTAAGGCAATTTTGAGGCACTAAGAGTCTTAATGTTTGATCATGAATCTCAATCCATAAATTTTAAAACTATTTCCATGGAATAGAAGACTATAAATACTAATTTAATCCACCAAAATCATTCAACTCAACTCTACTCCTCTTACTTTTGCCAGCTACAAAACATATTGACCTATTTGACCTTGTTTAGAGAGCGATGAGAAAGATGGACTAGTTTTTCCCAATTTTGAGATTTTTAAAGCAATATGAATGTGGATATGACTTTTGGGAATTTTAAGAGACACTATTTAATCTTATACATGTGTTATAACTATTTTACAATCCATACAACAACTAAAACTCCTTTTTAAATTGATCTTCTTATTTTTAATATTGAACCTATAAAATGTTAGTTATAGAATAGTTACCTAACTCTCACCTAACACATGAGATGTTGAATAACACTTCCACACACTTTTCCCCTTGAATAAATAATACAATTAATTAAAGTGTCCAAAAAGTGGCATATGAAATGAGGTAACTATACAAGTATAACAAGGATAAATACATATTATTTTACTTTATTAATAACCATGGTGGACATTTTATGACCTAGGGGACCCTATGATAAGTTTCAAGTTTTAGTGGGGTTTAATTATTTGACTAGGGGGTCAAATTAGTCAATAGATATATCTTATATCAAGAATAGTCATTTTCATTAGTGAAATGTGAATTATAAACCTTTAAAACAAATATTTATCATATGAAGGACACATATTTTTATCGATAATAAACATGTGACAAACACAAAAATGATTTTTTTAATTTAAAATAGAAATTCATAGTCAAAGTATCCAAATATGATAAATAATTGATGGGTTATATGGGTGTCAACTTTAAACATCACTATCATTACCACATGGAAGGATCTAATAAGCTTAGAGACCCAGAGTTGATGGTCAATTGATAGGTAGATGCTCATTAAATTTAGGATTAAAAGTGTCTAATGACATCATCAAGTACCCTATGGATGACCTTAATCCATTGGTATATAGGTCTAGGGCTCATGATATAATGCCACAAGGCATCATCCTAGGTCTTCAAGCCTCAAAGAGAATATTTGATGGTATATTATGTGCTAAAGATTGATCCAAGTCATCAATCTAAAGATTAAATGATCATAGTGATCTCAAGGGGGTTTAGGCACTTTATCAAAATTTGTGATTTCATGATGGTGCAATGTGTCATAATTTCAAGGCCTGGTAAAACTTGGGCTTAACTAAATGGAAAGGTCAATGCAAATTTGGCCAAAGGGAAGAGCTTGAGCCATTAGACAAAATATTGAATGGATGATGGGTTTGAGGAAGACTTATACTTAGCCAAGATTTGATAAAATACCAAGGTAGACCACGTAAAAATATTATTCAAAAACCTAGAAAAGAGACTCTTGGGAGAAATTAGGAAGGGATATTTGATGAAAAATAATGAGGATCTACATAAAAAGGTTACGTCTCTAACAAAGAGTTGGCCAAAGGGAAGGCATTTATACTTCAACATAAATGATTTTGACTAGGAAAAATAACATGAAAAACATAAATATTTCCAAAGGTAAGTAAATTCTTCATGGTAAAAATTATATAAGTCCCATTCAATCATTATTAACTGGTGTTTAACATGAAAATGTATACAAATTTCTCATTTAATCTTAGAGTTTTCACAATGTAAATGACTAATCAAGATAAGAATAATTACATAATAAAAAAAATCATTGTAAACATATGATAAAATTAATAATTTATAGACTAATAACTTAAACATGAAAAAATATATCAGGTGAACTTAGCCTACATCAATAAAGATTTTCAAACCTAGTTAGACCAAACCAACCAAGATGAGTCAATCCAAAAGCAAAAAAAGAGGGTCCCCATTTTAGTTTGAAAATGGGGTGTGTTGGTAAAGAAAACAACAAATATAAAAATGATAATATTCAATTATTTAGAATTATTATATTTCATAAAGTTATTAAAAATAACAAATGTGCAACTAGAGAAAACAAAGACTTAGCTGGAAACTATGTCTCCAGGAGGAATCAAGGTCTAAAACTTGTTGTGTAGAGAGGTATAGTAATTGGAAACAAGAATATATAACTAAATCTTGGATTGTATAACCTCATTAGGAAGAGGACACTATATGCATAGAGTTCATATCTAACCTAAGGCACTCTTGTCCACTTGTATCTAGTGTGGGAGATTAAGATCACTTATAAAGACCACTATGTAATTGATTTTAATTAAGAAAACTAACTCCTTGACATGTGAATATTAATGTAATCAATGGGGAAAAAGGAGTCATATTTTTAAGTTGGGTGAGACCTCAACTCCCCATGTGCTAAGTTTTGCCTACATACCAATACTTCAAAGAGGCATCAAATTTCATGTAGTTCTCCAATGCTATGGTGGTGTGTGAATAAATTGTGTAATATAAAAGATATTGGTTCAATAATAATGTGACTAAGTGCTTTAACTATGCCTTATGACCTATAAAATGTATTTAGACTTGGGCTTTTGGTTACTAAGGCTATATCCAAGTAGAATTGGGATAAATTAGTATTCTTCTCTCAATGTGCAAGTGTGATTCTGGTGTTTTTTGGTGTGGAAGACTATTATGTGTAAAATGGTTTGAAAAGTGTTTATACATACATATTATTGAATTTTTTTTGAATGGGGCTCATTAGGGACATGGGTCAGCCTTCTTGTAGCTTTGAATTTGGAAAATTGGCCATTATTTTATGGGAAGATAGGAGAGGGGGAAGGATAGTAGAGAATTTCACTCTTATCCCCTAGGGTACTCCTATATAATGGGTCATTTTTCCATGATAAGGGTTAGTTAGGGCCAAAAATGTGTATGAGGCTAATAATAATATGGCGAAGTTCATTTCATGGGTCATATATCATCTTAGAAAAGTGTGCAATGTGGTAAAAGTGATCAAAAGGGGCCCTAAGATAGGTCTAGAGCTAAGTGTGTAAAAGAGTGGTCACAAGTACATGATTTTAGCTTAAATGTTAATTTTACATGTCTAAATTGATCCCCCTTTATTCTAATAATGTAGTAAAATGAAAGTACTAGAGTAAAAGTAAAATAAATGTGTACTTGAACTTACCTATGGGAAGGAGTCTTAGATGTAGGCCACAACAATGAACTATGTTCCATATAAAGTTATAGTGAAACATATGTAATATCAGTCCTCATTTAAGATGAATATCAAGAATTAAAAGACAAAAATCCATGGAATTATAATGAATGAATAAACTGATTGAGTATGTGAACCATTATGCCTTTTTTGGTGTAAAAATTGGTGATTATGGCATGATGTACATTTTTATTAACATTGAATAGCTTAGATTGTATTGTGCATGCCCTAATACTCATTGATAAGTAGATTTGATCAAAAACTCAATTTTTTCTTAACTCCATCATCATCCCATAGCAGTGAAGTAATTTGGAATCCTTGTATGAATCCCAAAATATATTTCTAGTAAAAACATTGGTGTAGATACTAGTGAAAAATTTGATGTAAGTACTAGTGTAAATAGTGAACCAACCAATGTCTATGGAATAAGCTTTAATTAAGATGAAAAAATAGTGAAAATACTGAGTAAAATATAGGTCTATTATATACAACATGTATAATGACATGAATTGTCATTATATTTATGAAATTCATGCAAAACTAGTGTAATGAGGAAGCAATGTGCCACGCACATGCCCCCTAATTAATATCTAGTGCATATATATTCTAATATCAAGTCAAAAAATGATGATTATGAGAAAATACTTATGTGCCAAACTATAATAACATGCCATGCATGATTTCCCCCAAGCTAAGTAAATCTGAGATAAATGATGTAATTTTTAGTAATTCTAAGAGCTAAGACTATACAACTATTGAATACTAATCTAAGTAAATTCAGGTTTTGATAAATTATGTAAATGCCTATTTTTAGGCATTTGGAAATTAGAGATTGGAAATACACTAGGGAAGTGATCTCCTATCCATGTGGTGATCCTATCCAAAGTGGATTTATTGTATTTTATTATCCTAAAGTTGTGCCAACTATGTGATCATTGTTAAATAATATTTGTGTACTAATCTTGGAAGCCTGGTATCTAATACAAATATCTATGAATGCCCCCTCTTTTGAGGTGAGTCATTGATCCTGCATAAGAACTTAACTCAAAAGAAAAGGTTATGTAGTAGGTTATCATGATGTAAAAATATTAAATCTAAGTAATAATGACATCATGTAAAATCATGGAATTATTATATATGTAAATTGATCATAGTAATAATGTAAGATGCATGTGAAAATGAACATTCATAATAAGTGTGTCTTTATAGATGTGGAAATGAATCACATAGATAATTTGATCAATTGAGTATATAACATTGAATGGACTAATTAGGGAGGAATGCATCATATCCATCATGGCATTGGAATGGGTTGGATGCATGATTTCCATCATGACATCCAAATATGAGAAAATAAGCTAGCAAATTATCATGACCATGATGCACATAATTAAAGAGTACACACATAACATACAAAACACATAATATAAGGCCAAGGGGCCACAAATTAGGGACATGTTCAAATTTCACTCAATAAATTATAATACATATATAAAGGCTTGTTTAAATTCCTTTACTCACATACAAGGAAACAATGGTAGCTTATAGCCACATATAAGGATATATTTAGATGTCCACATGCACAAATAAAAGACACACACAAGGACATGTTTAAGTTTTCCTTAGATGCATACAATTAGAGATATAGAGGCTTAGAGAAACTTGGAAATGACATATTCAAATGTCCTCAATGAAAATAGAGAAGAGTATATAAGATATCAAGCTATAAAAACAATATAAAAATCATGCATGAATATGTATTCTAATCAACAAGAGCTATGTTATAATGTAGTAGATATGTAGTAACTATGATAGGTAATAGTATACACAATGTTAGCAAGTGAGTAATATCGTAATATGTAATAAAATGTAAAGTTTTGAGTGTGTGAGTAAGATAATGTGGGAAAATAAGGATAAAACCTATGTTTATCATGCCCCCAATGAGCTAGTTGATGAATGCACATGTTGTAGGAATAATGTGTGAATTTTGTAAATAAATAGTGATAGTCTAAGCTCATTAGGACAGAAATAGGGTGAGGGACACTAGGAAATTCACTCCTATCCTTCATAATGATCCCATATAAATATATTTTATGAGTGTGTAATAGTGAAAGTGCTTGAAACTAAGTTTGAGACTAATGTTTTATGTCATATACAATCACTCATGTACCTAGTGAAGCATGTATGATATAAAAGATGGATAAAACATGTATATAATAATTTTAAATATGAAATTAATTTATGAAAAAATACATATAATCATTCATAGGTCTCTTTTTTTTTTTGGTAATATTTTAATATTTTTGTGTTATATAAATGCATATATAACATGACAAGAAAAAATATATACAAATAAAATGTTATGATAAGGGCCTATGTAATAGGTATTGTGGTGATTTAAACTCAACATATCCTCAAAGGGACACCTATGTATATAATATATATCATTCTCATATTCATATTATACATACATAGTATCATGTAAATCATAATATTTTATATTTTTCTAATCATCATCATCTGGTTGTTGACATTATGAAATGCCACTCTTACTTTATATTTTATTTGGATATTAATAAGTAACCACCCCATACTATTGTGTTGACCTTTTAGATATCTTATTTGTAATGTGTACTATATCATGTGCCTCTAGTGATATGACATTACTTGTATATGTGTGTATGCTAGCCGAAAGTATGCTTTCATTTTGTGGATTTGGATCTAAATTTTTATTTATTTGGAAAATGATGTGATCTTTACTTTATGATAAAATGATATGCAATCTATATTTTTATCAATCATTTCTCCTATTGATTTTAACCATGATTCTCCAAACATAACATTTTAGGCACTTAAATTTGAAATAACACAAAAAGTAGGATAACACTCTTTTGAAGTAAAATAAAATTTTAACTTAATTGATCCCATACATGTTATATATTCATTATTTTGATCCAAGTGTTGATTCTTATTCCCAATATATGTAATAAATGACATAGAATGAAAATTGATTCCCTAATATTCCTTAACCTTGAAATTTGTAATTTTTTTGCCCTTTATGTGAGTAGTGATAGTGATAAGATTATGATATGAGGAAAGACTTAGAGATTACCCCTTTGAAATTATCATTAAAACTATATATTTTTTAGGCATTTAATGTTTTTGACTTTCTATTGTTAGAAACTCTCTTTTTAAAATGTTTGTTTGCTTATCTTAAATTTTATTTGATAATTTTTATTTTAGTAAAGCCAATTTTTCTTGCTCTAACATTTGGTTTGCCAACATTTCCCTTTGTAACTATTCTTTTTCATATTGTGATATTTATTTTTCAAAATTTTATTAATGACCCTTTTATTGTTCTAACTATGATTTTTAAACCTTGTCTTGCTCTAATTTTTCCTTTTCTAACCACTTTTATAATGATTCTAATTTTGTCATTCTATGTATTTACTCTTGTTCCACTCTAAATTTTTTGATTGATATATCACATATTGGATCACCACTATCAAAAATATTTTATAATTTATTTTAAATTGGAAATAAGGATCTATATTATTCCCATGCATTATATGATATTCACAATAGTATTTTAATCTTCTTAGAGGATGTAGAGGAGGTAGCTTGATCAACTTATTTTTATTAATTACCCTTATAATCTAACTTTAACTTATATTAGACCTTTGTATACTTTTTAAATAATTTATTGTATATTTATTTAGCTATAAGTTATCATTTGGATATGAAAATTTGTTAGACAAAACATTTCTAGATGAAGATGTAAAACATGATTAATACTAGCATATTTTAGAGACTTGGCACAGGTGATTTTATTTTTCAATAATGTTATATTTATATTGAAAAATTGATTTTAATTTTATAACTCTATTATTAACTTTACCACACTAATTATTTGATCCTTTAGAGTCTCATAAATGCAGACCCTAGGTGCTTTAGATTGAACATGTAGGCACACACCCTGAAGAGGATATGTGGGAGGTAGAGGATATTTTGGAAGGATAGGTTGATTAACTTAATTTGGTACTATATGATGGTTTGCCTCACCTCTTGGAGGAGTGATATCATGGACTTAGTTAAAGGGAAAGTAACTATCACACTCTTTGAGGTTAGGGGGAAAATATTCTTTCATATCCATAAAGTATGACACTTAAAATTGGAAGATTGTTATTATAACATAATATATCAGATCTGAAAATCCTAACATAGCCATGGGTAATAGGAAAATTAAGGATACAAATAATAGATACATTTGTGGTTAGGGTTTCATAATATTTAATTAAGAGACAATTTCACCAATACATTTTATCAAATTTAAGATTTATGTGAAAACCCTAAATGACAAATCTATTGTGTAAAATTAAGATAATAATATAATAATAATAAAATTCACTAATTTGGACCTACTGTATTCTAATTTTTTTTGGAAAAATAATAGTGTAAAGATAAAACAAAGACTTAGCTAGAAACTATGCCTCCAAGATTAATCAAGGATTTAAATTTGTTATGCAGAGAGGTCTGGTGACAAGAATCAAGAATATGGAACTAAATATAGGCATGGATAATATTTTTTGGGAAGAGAATACTATAGGGTTGGTGTTCTTGTCTAACCTAGGGAGGGCACTCATGTCCACTTACATTGAGGAAATTAGGGTTTTTGGGTTCTTTATGCATTTATCTATAGATCCTTTATCTAGTGTGGGAGATTAAAATCAATTATAGAGACCATTATGCAATTTATTTTACTTCAAAACCCTATCTCATTTACATGTGAAGACAAATGAAAATCAATGGGGAAAAAGGAGTCAATAGTTGAAGTTAGGAAACATATCTACACCCCACGTGTTGAGCACTACCTAAATACTAGTACTCTAAAGATGGATCAAACTTCATGTAGTTTTCCCATATTATGGTGGTGTATGTATGAAATTAATTAGGATGGATCTATAACTTTTATTACTTAATGGATTCCAATATCAGAGAAGGTAATCTTAACAAATAATTCATCATAGAGTTATTTATATTAGGATATGACCAATTCAAATCTACTAAACCTAACTAAGGGATATCTTACCACATAACACTAAAAGAGAGGGTTCCAAAGCCCTAGGTAAATGGCATTATGAAATAACCCTAGCTAGGAAGATGAAAAATACAAGGTGGATATCTCTAATGGGGAGACAAATAATCACCCTCCATTATAAGTGCTTCATGATTACTTCCTTCTTCCTTGGTCCCCTTTGCTTCCTTGTTAATTATATGGTTGAATTTGCATTAGTTGTAAAGGTTTCATGGTTATATTTGATTTTCTTTATGTATTTTGTTTATCTTTAGTGTTATTTTTACATGTGCTTACTTTTTTGTTTATTTGCCTATATGAAACATTAGAATAGTGTCACCTCAGTCTTGGTGTGCATGTTCCTTGTATTCCCTTACCATGCCCTTGATCCTTTAATACATGTTTGATATCAGGGGAAAGTGTAATTAATGGTGGTAGACTATGAAAGGTGATGAATGAAGTGTGTTGAACCATGTAGAGTGTCTCAGTGATGTTTACATTAATGAAAATGAATGCAAAAAAGAATTAGGTAATGAATGTCCTAAATCATGAAACCTAGAGCCTCTTATTGAGAAGAGTGGTGGAAAAATTAGTTATAATAGGAATCTCTTTAGATAAATTTTATGATAGGAAGATTTTTTAAATCATACACAAGGTGCATAATTTATTGTTAGCCTAAGCAGTGTACTTAAAGATGGAGGAGACATCAATGAAGGATAGAATGGTAAGTGCCCTAGTTATGGTTAAACCCCTTTTATGCTCCCCAATTTTTCTATCAAAAATTATTTGGATAGGGAAGAATCCAAACTAAAAAATATTGGTATTTTATTTGTTTGTCTGAATAGAAACTCTCTCCCATTAAGGAATTTCTTTGATAACTAGTTAAATTTAGTATGGGGAAATAAAATGGTTATCTATGTTAGTTTCTAATAAAATGTTCTGAAAAAGGGGTTTTTTGGTTCTTTTAAAAAATTCCAATATTCAGGGAAGAGTCATTAATAAATCCATTTGGAATATGGGATAATAATTATTTAAAGTGGTTTCATGAAACCCTAATTTCAAAAGTTAGGACCTATTATTCAAAATATCCCCTAGATGGGTTGATATTGAAAATGGCCCCCTCTAATTATATAATTTTATCCCTCAGTCCCTTTGACCCCTTAGTGAGGTACATAGGGTTGAAAATACTAGATGGTCTCTATCCCTTATGAATTCATGTGTTTTAATTTCCTTATACCCTCTCCACTAGTACATTCTTTTTGGGGATGAAACCATCCTAGGGTTTGTGCTTGGCTGGTCCAAACACTCATGGATGTGGGAAAGGATAAGAAACTCTAAATAATCCTCACAAGGATGACATGGAATCTAAAATTTTTGATCCATCTATTTCAAAGTAAGTTTAACACCTTAAGTCAGAGTTATAAGGCATGGTGAAAAAAGATGATTTTGATACTATTCAAGGGGACATTATAAGTTTGAGAAGAAAATTAGATAATGTGAAGGATCTATTACAACAAATATCTATGAAATTAGATAACTTGTTAGCTTACACTATAAAATAATTATCCACCACTTTAGTTTGGTTCTCCTATTCCACATAATACCAATACCAATTCTGGCCCTACACTGATGTTAGCAAAAGTGGACCAACACAAGTTTGATGGTAATAATCCACTCACTTGGCTCACTAAAATTGAAAATTTATTTGATTAATATCAAACTCCATGTTCACAAAAAGTGGTTATGGCTTCTCTTTATCTAGAACTTGATCTATTTATTTGGTATCATTGGTTGGGTGCTCAAAAGAAAAAGAAGGGTGTACTAGTTTCATAGTCCATATTTTCTAAGGAGCTTTAGCTCCACTATCACAATAATTTCTCTAAAAGTCATTTTAGTTATCTATCTAAGTTGCACCAAAATTGAAATATGAAGAACTACATTCATCAATTTTAGAATATCTCCTTATGTGTGGCAAACATCACTTAGGAAAATTTGATTTACCTATTTTTAAGTGGCCTCAAAGATAGCATCCAATTGGAGGTTTGCATGTTTCATACTAGTATTATATTTGAGACCATTTTAAAGGGACACATGGCTGAGGAAAAAGAGCTAATCAAATGAAGGCCTTTCATTAATGTTCATGAATGTATATTTCTAACACCATCATTTCATTAGCCTACTATATTGACACCTCAACAAGTGGAAGAAAAACATGCAAACGGTTTGTGTTTTGTTTGTGATATAAAATGGAGCAAAGGGCATCGATGTGCTGAAAATAAGTTGTTTTACATTGATGGTGCCAATGATGAGGAGGCTTTAGGGGAAGGGTTAAAAGAACTTGAGGATGAATCTAAATATTCTCAACCTACTATTTCCTACCATGAACTTTCAAGATTAAGTACTCCTTAATCTCTTAAGGTGGTGGGGTTCTTGAAGAAACAGAAGGTGATTATGTTAATTAACTTTAGGAGTACACATAACTTCATCAATAGTAAGTTCGTTGCTCATTTGAATTGTTTCATTTACCCAACTCTAGACTTTTAGGTCATGATTGCAGATGTTGGTATACTAAACTATTCTAGAAAATATCATAGTATTAATCTTGCTATGGGAGACTATTTGTTAGATTCTCCTATGTTTTCTATTCCCATAGGAATAATTGGCATTATTTTTGGAGTACAATGGCTCACAACTTTTGGCACTATTGAGATGAATTTTGAGGAATTATTCATGAGGTTCAATTCAAAAGGAATGAATTTTGAGCTATATGGATTACAAGATAAATCTCCATAATTGGTTAGTTCCCACCATGAAGATTCTTAAAAAGGTACATAAGGTTTTGTGGCACACTTGATTTTCATGGAGGTTCAACCAACCAAGGAGTCTACACATCTTGATTTACAAAAGGTGTTGGATGACCACTCTATTATTCTTGGTGACATGCCAAAATGATTTCCTCTAATTAATTCAAAAGATCATGCCATCAAAATCATTCTATGAAGTACACCACCCAATATTAGACCTTATAGGTATCCCTATTCCCAAAATAGTGAAATTGAAAATATGGAACAAGATATGTTGGAGGTAAAAATCATTTGACACAGTCAAAGTGAATATTCCTCCCTAGTGTTCAGGGTGTAGAAGAATGATGATAGTTATAGGATGTTCCCATACTATAGATAACTCAACAAATACACCATCAAAGATAATTTTCCTATTCCCAAATTTGATGATTTATTAGATGAATTGCATGGTGATATTTATTTTACCAAGTTAGATATTTGATCTAGATATCATCAAATTTGTATCCACAATGAGGACATACCTAAAATATATTTCATAAATCATGAAGGCCCTTATGAGTTTATCATCATGCCTTTTGGCTTCACAAATGCACCATCTACATTTTAAAGTTTGATGAATACTATTTTTAGGCCATTTTTGAGAAAGTTTGTATTAGTGTTTTTTGATGATATCCTCATCTAAAACAAAAATTGGGAAGACCATTTAAATTATGTGAAATAGGCACTTTTAGTTATGAAACAACATTAGTTTTATACTAAACCTTCCAAATGTGATTTTGGTATCCAAGAGGTGGAGTAATTGGGTCATATTTTTTCACATGGAGTGAAATTTGATCTTAAGAAAATCCAAGAAATGATGGAGTGGTAGCTTCCTAAGACCCTTAAGAACCTTTTCAGATTTTAGGGGATAATTGTTTACTATCATAGGTTTGTAAAAAATTATAGTAGAATTACATCACCGCTCACCTCTTTGTTGAAGAAAGACTCTTTATAGTAGGTTGATTCAACTACCAATGAATTTTAATAGTTGAAAATGGTTATGTGTAAAATTCTAGTTTTAGCTACTCGTAATTTTTTAAAAACTTTTGTTGTGGAGTGTGATACATCAAGATATGTCATGAGGGTTACACTCATGTAAGAAGGTAGACCACTGACATTTCAAAGTCACTAAATTAAAGGAAAAAATAAGCTCAAACCAATATATGAGAAAGAGATGATGGCTATTCTACATGTAGTGAAGCAATAGAGACCATATTTGATGGGTCGTCATTTTCAAATAAAGACTAATCATGATAGCCTCAAATATTCTTTGGAACAATGCTTATCATATGAAGAAAAATAAAAATGGGTGACTAAAATGTTAGGCTATTATTTTGAGATAGTGTTTAAGAAAGAAAAGAGAATGTGGTGGTAGATTCCCTCTCTCAATTGAATGAATCAATTGAGGCATTATTATGCACCATGAGCATGTGGTAGGTATATTGGCTAGAGGAAGAAAGATTATAATGGGAGAATGATAGTGATAGCAAGGATCTGATTCACAATCTTTAGCAAGGTTCTAATTAATCTAAAAAAATTACATGGAAGAGGAACACATTATGGTATAAATATAGATTATACCTTTGTAAGCATTCTCTACTCAAACATAAAATTCTTCAGGAACTTCATACCTCTTGACTTGGAGGACACTCATGATTTTTGAAAACATATCATAGAATAAAGCAAGATTTATTTTGGGAAGTACTCAAAGGTGATGTTCAAATATATGTGGCTGAATGCAAGGTATGCCAACAAAATAAAGGTGAAACCATTAAGACCCTAGGTCTTTTATAGACTTTATCTATCCTTAGACAACATTGGGAAGAGGTTTCCATGTATTTCATTACAGGGTTACTAAGGTCTAAGGGTAAAAAATTTATCATGGTCATTATGGATCGACTCACCAAGTATGCTCAGTTTTTCTCCTTATCATAACCATTTGTTGCTAGTATAGTAACTTCTATTTTTCTTAATATAGCTCAAAAATTACATGGCACTCCAAAGATCATTGTAAGTGACCAATATCCCATATTTACTAATATTTTTTGGACTAAATTATTTACATGTTTGGGTACCTAATTGGCTCTTATCTCATCCTACCATCCTCAATCTGATGGACAAACAAAGTTAGTCAACAAATGTCTTGAAGGGTAACTTATTTTTTTGTTTCTAACAAATAGGATAAATGGGTTCATTGGTTACCACTTGTTGAATGGTTGTATAACACTTATTTTCACACTTCTTCCAAGATGTTTACCTTTGTGTCATTAAATGGGTATCACACCCCATCCATCATTTCAATTTTGATAGTGCATCCTAAGGTTTGAGCTATTGAGGAACACATTCACCATCAATAAGAGGTGTTAGTCAATTTTCAAGAGAATTTAGTAATGGCATAAAATCAAATGAAGTAACAAGTTGATCAACATCGTAATGAGTAACATTTTAACATAGGTGATTAGGGTTTTGTACATTTGCATCCATATAATTAGATTTATCTGAAGCAATAAAAAAATATAACAAGATATCACATAAGTATTATGGCCCTCACTATATCTTGTAAAAAATTGGTAGTATGGCTTACAAGTTAGAGTTACCCCTATCCACTCGCATACATTTGGTATTCCATGTATTTTACTTAAATAAAGTATTTAGACATAGAGTTTACACTCAGAATAAGTTACCTAAATTAGATGAATAAGATAGAGTCATTCTATATCCTAAGAAGATCCTTCACATGTGCACTAAGTAACTACAAACCAGAGCCATTAAGTAGTATTTGATCAAATGGAAGAACCTACATTCTGAAGATGCAACATGGGAGGAAGAAACATTCCTATAGAAACATCCTAGTTTGATTCAATGTTGAGGACAATGTTATTTTGAAGGGAAGGGGCATGATATGCCCTTAACTTATAGTGAACTTAGGGATATGTGTGGCTAAATTATGGTGTACACATATTCATATTAGCTTGTTTTATTTATTGATGTTCTTAATATGGTCATCCTATGGAATAACCATGGATAAGTAGTGTATATATAGGAGGTAGTGGTTAGTATTTTATCATATATTGTGAATTCTATTCTTATTTAATTTTTGTGTAGGTTTCCCATCAAAGTAGCTCAATCATAATATTAAAGTATTCTACTCTTTGCCAATTGTTTTTATGGATCTACTTATTTTGATCTTAATTATAGCATATATAATTATACTATTACAAATGATCTAAGTAATTTCCTTACAATCACCCTAGAGGCTAAGTGGATCATCAAAGCCTTTAAGTGGGATGATATTTGGAAAGTGTTGGTTATAAATAACATTTTAAGAGGATTTCCAAAATGTCAATTAGGATGGAAAGACTTGCACAATATTGACATTATTCTCATCCCTTATTATTTTAAAGTTCTAGGTTTTCCTATTTTTTCATCTATTTGGAAGGCTTGGGACCTTATGAAACAACTTGCAACTTCAAAACATGTATTTGGTTAGATGGGATGCTATTCATTGGCCCTTACCAAAGGATGTTCTACTTTATAATGGTTTAAGAAAGGTTTGAGGGACTTTAAGGAATTATTTGGTCCTGAAGATTGGGCCTCATGGGACATCATAAGGCACATGTATCATATTCCTAATACATAATGTAGGACTTACTTCATGGCAAGAAAATCACTAAGGGATAATAACTTAGTGAATAATCTTGGTAATTATAGTGAATTTTGGATAATATAAAGTGGATCAAAGAGCCTCCCCTTCATGAGTTCTTAACCAAAATTCTTTATCTTAAACTATCCTCCACTCACCCCCTTATCTAAGGCTTAACCATGTGTGGAATATCTGTGAATCTTACTAAAGTTGGGTATTTATATTTTAAGTGGTTTGGGATTATTGTATTAAACAAAAAAAATTTATTTTAGATGTCTCTTTCTATATAATAATTTAGTTGTTGGTGAAGTTCTTTCTAAATGTGGTGATTTTTCCCCTTTTTGTCTTGTGTGTAGTGATGTAGAGTCAATTAAACATATTTTCTTTACCTGACAATAAGATTTATAAATGCTATCTCTATATTTGGTCTATTGTTTTTGACTATGAAATTAAGTGGATTAATATTTCTTGGATATGATTATTTTAAAAAGAAAATTCATCCATTTTTCACAAATTTTGTTAGGTTTTTTTTATTGAGATTCTTTGGTGTATATGTAAATAAAGTAACCAAGATATTTTAAAGGTATAACTAGGGTACTTACCAACTTCACATTTAAAGTCATTATTACAATTATGGCCATGCATATCTATTTACAGTTGGAGATTCCATAAAGGAAACTAAAGTGGTTTATTCAGACATGTTTTCTAAAAGTAACTTTTGACTACATTCTAGACATTGATGAGTACCCCAAACTTATCCTGCACCCTGATTGGAGCCTCTCCCATCCCATTATGGTAGAGGTACCATCATGGAATATGATTGGTCATGTATCAAATAATCTTACTTTGAGTAGGCTAAATATCTTATTCATTTTTGTATGTATTCTTCTGATTCATATAAGAAAGTTACTAAGTGTTGTATATATGTAATAAATGATTATATGGAACTTAGTATATTCTATAGCCCATCTAAACCCAATTTTAGAGGTAGTATGTCAATTAGGAAAGTAATGTATTTATAAAATGGTGTACTAATGGTGGATAATAATCTCACTCATTATACATATATGGAAAGTCTAGGGTCTTCTCTAATCCCAATTGAGGAGCAAAAATAGACTTGGAAAATTTTTCACAAGAACTTTCATGAATTAATGAGAAAAATAAAAAAAGGTAAATTTAGGTAGTATGTAGGAGGCTACCAAGGTAATCAAAGTTATCAAAGATAACAATTTTAGCCCTCTATTAGAAAAAGTTGATAGATAATTCCCACCAAAGGATGAGGTTGAAGTAAACATATAGAAGGGACCTGAGGTAACTTGGTAACTGGGACTTGATTTTGAGAATCTAAATTACAATGTTAAAAATATGGAGACTTTGATGGTTAACTCACTTTGAGGGTGACAATATCATCCTTTTAATGTACTATTTTTTGTGTTTTTTTGTTTTTAGTGCCTCCTATGTGAGTATTTTTATATTAGGATATCATTAACTATAATAAAACTTTGATATTTATTTAGATGTTTACATTTGTCTAACTATATGGTTGAACCACTATTTTTCACCCCTGGGTGACTTAGTATTTTATTCATTATATTTTAATATATTAAAAACAAAATAACCCTAGCTAGACATACAATACATATACTAAATTGAATCTAGTGATCACTAAATATTGTGACTCAAAGGGGGATAGTTAAACAAAGAAAAAAAAACATGTAAAGAGAACTATACTCAAATCAATGTAGAGGTAACCTAAGCAAGGAGTATAACATTCATCCTATTAATTTGTGCACTATCTATCTACAAAATGAAAGTGTAAAAATTAGGAATACTTACTTTGAATTTAACATGTCGTGCCTTAATCTATCCCTTAGCCAATGGTGCTTTGCAAAAGTTTATTGTGGCTTTGTAAGGATCACACTATAAACATTATCTTTAGGCTAAAATACTCCTACTTTTTACCTAAGTATTTACCAAAAGATAAGATTCTTTCCCTCTAAGGTAAAACCCTAAGCAATGACTACCCAAGTGTAGAAATAATACAATTATGACTTGTAACAATGTGAAAATTAATGTTTATCTCTATTGAATTGAAGTAAAGGGGGTATTTATATCCAAGGATTAACCCTAAACCCTCCCTATAATTAAGTTAACAAGATCAACTGAATTGATCTTGTTAGATGATGAAGATAGTCATTATGTCTCAAACTAGTTTGGAAGGGCTAACATAGTTTTGTAAAGTGCACTCAATCCCTAATAAGATTAACCTACATGACATAGTAGGAAAATGAAGAAAGTGGTTGTATGATTTAGTCAGGTGATTTTTAGGAAGGTGAATTGATTAGATGAGTGGTTAAATGGTTTTTAATTACTTAAAGATTTGGACAAAAGTATATTTTAGTGGTTTTAGGTAATAGCATAGGGACCAATAATCTTGAAAATCACCAAAGGTCTTCCCATCCCTTTCCTAGTACCTTTTAAGGCATACACTTGAGAGATTAAAAATAGATAGGTTATTGAAAGAGATAAAGAATCAATATATGATAAAGTTTACAATTATGATGTGCATACATATTCCCTATTGGAATCTCATCATGTATCACACAATCATAACATGGGATGGTGCTTTGTGATTAACATATAAATGCACACCATTAAGCTAATAAATTGTAGTAAAAATATGAAAATAACTAAAAATAATGAATTTAAAAATACATACCTTCAATTACCTTGTTGCTATAGAGTATGTGTTGCATGTGAAGTAGATAGAAGAGGCATCTAATGTATGAAACATTAGGTGGACCTAAAAAATAAACTAAAATTCATTTGTTTGCAAAAATATGGAGTAAATATGGAAATAAATATCTACATTATTAGGATTAGAGCACTTTTATGGTTTGGAAAAAGAGATTGTATAAACATAGTTATGAGCAAAACACATAATTTAGTTTTAAATAATTGTTAGCTAAATAATTTGTAAAATTTAAATATAAATAAAATTTTAACTATTTATTTGCAAATTTACTATTTTGAAAAAATAGAGCTCAATGTAACCTAGAGGAGTAATGAGAGAGACCATGGCACGGAGGTGAGGAACATAAGGTGGAGGATAAATAATAACTAATATGAGTGTGGTCTAGATATGAGATGACTAAATTTGAATTTTTATCATTATTAATTGTAAAATATTGTAGATTTGAAAAACTAGGTACCAGGGTGAATTTGTTTAGTAGAATTTTACATAAAAATTTTAGGGGAGAGTAAGAATTAAGATGAATAATAGGTAGGGGTTAGAGAGATTCATTAATTACTAAGTAATTAATGAAAAATGTGGGAAAAATCATCACATCAAATGAATGGGATTGGTGAAAATGACATAGTTATAAATTAGTAGGTTAATGATAGTGGTCAATTATGTAGCATTCAATCATTAAGTTAGTTAATAGCTAGATGACTATGTGAATACAAGTTGATCTAGTCTAATAGTGTATCAGTGGTCAACCACATACATCCTGGCTAATTTAGTGATGTATTTAGGTGGCTAATCTAGTTTTAATAAATGGTTGACTTTGTATGGAGTGGTTCATATAGTAGGGTTATTTGACTAACTGTGTATCAAATGTCTAATGTAATTACATTTGTTTGCCAAATTTACATAAATTATTTGATTTGGTTTGATTTTAATAGAGGTTGACATAGTTAGATATATGACTAACTTAGTAGAAAACATATTCTTGGCTAATATAGTTAGTTATGTGGCTAATATAGTAATGTTGAGAAAATGATAGAATAGGTTGATAAAGTAGTTAATTTTTATGTAAATGTATCTATTATTAAATTTTTGTAATGTAATTTGATGATTATTTTATATTGAGGATTAATTCATGCTCTATTGTTTGACATTTTACAAAAATAATGGAGACTTTAGAGATTGGCAAATGTAGTTTGGATACCATATTTGTTGGATAGATTGATAATCAATGATCTAGATGATTGAAAAAATTAGGATTTGGAGAAATTTTGTAGATAGGTCATATTCCCTTGAGTGTTGACTTAGTCACCATGTTCTTAGGGACAAGAGAATGATTAATTAATACATTTAGGTGGGTGGTAGATGGGGATACCATGAGGTGGGTATCACCCTAGATGATGTTCATGTAATCTTAAGACTTCTTTTTGTAGGTACACGCACTACTTGTGATACTTCTTGGATAAATTTTGAGAGATGAGCCTTATCCTTATGGGTGATTAGATCCAAGAGATATTTTGATGGTTTTCAAGTGTGTCTATCTTATGTCTATGTGTTAGCCATTATATACATCCAAAAGGCTATTATTACCCTTTTAACATCTTGTGTGATCTATCATGAGTTTTATGAGAATGGAACACTATATGTGATCGCCTTGTGTCATTAAATATTGGAGTAGGGTAATATATATGACCTAGGATTGGTGATTTGGGTGAAGTTGGTGAATGATATGTATAACATTCTATCATGATGGAAAATGAATATGGGCCATGTGATTTTATTGAGTGGCTAGATTAATGAGAAGTTTCTTATATATCAACATATGGGTTTTCCATATGCGATATATGATATTTTATCTCATGTTCTAAGATGGAGATAAGACCATGTGTTATGAGTTATACCTCATGCCCCAACATTGTAGACTATCACTTAAGGAGATATTGTTTGGTAGTTGTATGTAGGTATTGTATCTAGTTGGCCTTCTTGGCTAAACATTTTCAATATTACATACCCATTCTTTTCTAAGCTAAATATTTGACTATTTAGAAATGGTTATAATAGATACACATGATATTGGTTATATTTTCTTATTAATCTTGAGATTTATGCTATTTTAGGATAATAGAATGATGCTTAGTTAGATGTTAATACATGATTGTTTATTATGAATTAGTTTATGTATGAATTTACATTCTAAGCATATTAATTTGTTATTTCAGTTATACTATTGCTTATGTTTATCACATGAAATGATATAATGAATTTCATGTTGTGAGGTGAACGTAGGTGAATTCTTCCCTCAAGTGTACTAGAGGGAGAGCATTATCAAAGAGAATGTTGTAGATGGAGATGTTGTAGGTCTATAGAGAGCTAGTAAAATCCTTCACACACACAAAATAGTTAGTCATGGTCAAAAAGAATTTAATTTCTCATGTTATGATTATTAATTTCTTTAGAGTGTTGTTTTCTTTGGTTTGTGAAATTGTCTTGCATATGACCAGAAATGTTTGAGATTTGCCTTATTAGATTAATTTAGATAAGTAATCTATAATGAAAATTTGAAATGATAATTAATAAAGATAATGATAAATT
This sequence comes from Torreya grandis, assembly GCA_037957365.1. Classification (NCBI taxonomy): domain Eukaryota; kingdom Viridiplantae; phylum Streptophyta; class Pinopsida; order Cupressales; family Taxaceae; genus Torreya; species Torreya grandis. Next base: position 3,025,982 of record JARHVA010001008.1, on the reverse strand, counting down.
TGAGAAAAAGGAAATAAAACTTTGCAAATCTAGAAATTTTTATAAAATAAAAAAGAGGAAAGTTTTAGATATTTAGGAAAGTTTTAATTAAATCCTATTATTTAAGAAATAAAGATAAAATAAATAAATAAAATAGTAAAGTAAATAAATCATGTTTTTAAAAAAAGAAGAAAGAGACAAGATTTAAAAGCAAAAGCACCATCATACTCTTTTAAGAAAAAGAACAAAATAGAAGAGATATGAAAAGAAAGGGAGGTGTAGCATGAGGAGAGGGAGAGGAGGTAGAAGAGGTGAAGAAAAATGGAGAAAGGTTTGCTAGATGGTATTTATCCATCACCATGGTCAAGTAAGTGTTGTATTTAAATTTTGCATATGAAATTGAGTATTATATACATATTTATGTTCATAGAAGTAAAACAAATTGGTATGTTGTATAGTTACAATTTGAGAATAGTATAAAAAGTATAGGTATATGATTATATTAAACTATAATTTGGTAAGAACCTACAGGTTATTTAGATTCACTTTCAAGGTATTTTCATTAATATATTATGGTGTGTGACTTTTACTGTAATATTATTGTTAACTATTTTTTGGGTCAATTAGAAACCACAAGATTATTTATAATTCTTTACATTTATGGAGAATATGATGATAACTTTAATAAATAAGTTGTAGATAATAATATGTAAAATAATACAATAGATTTTTTGTTCTTTAAATCACTGCATAACTACCCTAATGTAGGCATTACTGGTAGTGTAGGGATATATATATTATGGTTTTCTTTTTTCCCATAGAGATAATTCTTGAGAACTTCATTATGTCTTCCTTAGAAATCATATATGAGAAGACTAATATATACCTTAATATATATTAGTATCAGCCAAATTTGAATTAGTGTTGTAAAAATGATTAGACCAAATGTCCATGGCCTTTATTAGGGCATAAAAATTAGATCTATGGTTTGGGGCTATTTTTTGACACTTGTCTTTTGTATATTATAAATATCAAAACAACAGAGTTGATATGCAATGATTCATTGTAGAAAGAAAAAAAATAATGACTTAATTAGGCAAAAATTTATTGATAAATGTGAAACAAGTCAGGCCATCAAAGTAATTAAAATATTAAAGGTCTTATAAACCTGACTAGTGCTTTGATCGAATATAAAGGAATTGTCTTATAGTCACTAATGAGTGTTTCTTGTAGGTGCCACATAGGTGTCAATTTGGGTAAGATAAATCAGTGCTAGTAGTAGAAAAACCCCTCTACACTCTCAATAGACTACAAATATGCATTTATCTCCATGTTTGGAGATCACACACACACACACACAATGTATATATACTGTGGTTGTGTTTCTTTTTGGGAGTACAAGCTACTTTATGGTTGTTTCCTATGTTTAGTAATTATTTTATGAAACCAACTTTCTTCTTTTTGTCTTGAGTTTTAGTATACATTGGCTAGCACATATTTAATTTTACATTATTGTGAATTGATGGAAAGGGTAGAGGGAGACCCAAACTTAGTTGGATAGTAATTTATGATTGGTTATTGGGGCATTGAGAACCTTAATATTATTTTCATCTTTTTACAAACTCTTCAAAACTGATGATGCTCTGATCATTGTACATATCTGCTTAATCTATAATTAATAAATATTTTTGTAGGGTGTTGATTATTTATTATTGCTAAGCCTTGCTCCTTAACATTCATTGGTTTATTAAATAATATAAATGGTTAATCATCCTTCTTTTTTAATGATTACACGTGGTTTATATGGGATTGAATCCTTAGATGTTGAAAGTGCAATTTGGGCATTGAAGGTGGTATTTGAGGTATTTGGGTTATCACTTCATATATTTTCCATAGAATTTATGGAGAATGTTTATAGGTATAGTGAAGAGTTTATTTAATGCTAATACTAGTATACATTTAAGATGTTAATGAATGGTTTGTTATTATCAAGACTTAGAGATTTATGATTTATGTGTGCTATAAAACACATTAGTTAATGTGTGTTTCTATCTCTTTTATGAGACTTATAGATTTAGCCACTAATGTCTTAAGACTTATGAATTTATTCTAAGAATGTAACATCTACAAAAAATATGTAAATTATAAGCTATTAAAATGGAAGCATACATATAACATTGCAGTGATTTAGAACCTCCTTGTTTGGGATAACATGTATTCTAGGTGACTAAAGAAAATATAATAAAATAAGGTAAACTATGTAAATTATCGAGATCACCAGTTATATGAAAATTCATCACTTAGAAATTGACATTGAGTTACATGTTTATGAATTCTAGTCTAATTAGAAAACTGGGGTAGTTTTATTTAGTTAATATTCTCAAGAGGATTATTAACAAAAAAATTGAAAGGATTATTTTAAGATAGCATATGATTGGTTGAAAATACCCAAATATAAACTAGTTATGAAGCTGAATATCTTGTGTTTTTAGGAAAAACAAGGTTTTAGGATATTATTATAATGAGTGTGATCTTTATGTTTAAAACTACTTCATGATTTTATTACTATATCTAGTAGTTATGATAGAACACTAAACTGTGGTTTAGAAGTGGCATACCATTAAAATACCTTCATGTGGACCACATTAGGTAGTGCAAGTGCTTGTATGTGTAAATTTTAATGGTAGCTCTTTAGATGATGGAAATAAGTCATTAAATTACTTAAGAATTAGGAAATTATAATCCTTAGATTAGTTTCCTAAAATAAAATGTGTCAATAGAATAACGGGTCTATTTGACTCACTAATAATAATATGAATGATTATTATTTAAGTGTATTTAGTAGGGGATACTTATGTGCACTACATATTATGAGTGTTAATAAGTATAAATGTCTTATTATACTTAGTGCTTAATGGTGCTTCAAGATGCATGTTTATATGTTGTGATACTTTGGCAAGCTTTATTGGGTGGTAATGGTTTATTGTATGCTTGTTATTATAAATCAATTGAGTCTTGAAAATTAGACGTTTGGATTATGTGTTGTAATGTAGTTTGGAACCTATGATAGTATGGGATATCATAAGGTACTATAATGTATAGATATATTATACCCAGATGGTACTTACTGTAGTTATTATACCTAACTCATATTTGTATTATTTTGTACACTATATACATACTAGTATTTGTTGTGGATAGCATGTGTTTTTACAATTGGGAAACTTATGTATTCATGCACGCAAACTCTAATAATTTAACAAATGTTATGTTGATATGTTATTATGTCCTATGGGAATGATGTTTTCTTTATATAGTTATATGTATAACTCTTGAGTTTTTGTGTAATTGAGACTACTTTATATGATTGATTGTGGATAATTGGTAGTCCATTCTTGGAACACTAGATTGTGGTAATATGGGTTACCATAGGGTGTAGCTAACTAGAAACAAATTATTTGTTTAAATTGTATAGCTAAATTTTATATTTACCTGAGTGGTATATTTATAATAATTATTTCTAATATGGGATATAAAATAATGAAAGATTCATGCATATGTTAGATTTACTTAAGTGTCTGTTATTATTACTCCTTTGTATAACATATCATGTGATGCATTTACTAGTAGGATGTAAGTTGATGAATCTTGTGGTTGAATTGTATTTGATAAATATCCATTACTAATGTAGAGTAAGGAGTGAGATATATTTCATTGGCTTATTGGCATTGCAATGTTAGATGAAGGTAGTTCGATCAAGTGGTGTATATGAAATTGATTGATCTAAATCATTATCATTTATTACTTGTAAATATTTAGGCCAAAGTATGTTTAGTGAGACATTATGATTATGAGTGTGGTTCACATGAAAGTGAGATATCTTGAAATAGAACAAATTTCTATAATACACTGCATGTTTAGTTGAGAATCATACAACACATGGGGACTTTATAGTTTCTCTAGATTTTTGTGCCATCACTATATTCTTATCTATCAAGGGAGGTTTATTCACTAATGGAATTAGTGTAAGGGATCATTGGTATGTGGTTGGTGTGGTAAAGTGCTCAAATGATGTTCTCCCTTCCCAAAATAGTATTACTATTAAGATAACACTTGAGATTGCCATAGATACCAGAGAGTGTGGGAAACTCATGCTCTAGGGAGTTATGTCTCTAAATTAAGTACATTGTATTAGATTGAATATTATTACTAAGTATTGTCATGAATAATTATAATTACGTAGTATTGTCTATTGGTAGTGGAGATTTTAGAGTTGCATCAGCCATGGTTGAGTTGCTATGTTACTTTCTATATTTATTTTATGTAATATCCTCATGACATTAGAGATCTGTAATATAAGATGTAATGTGAATTTAGTGTTATCACTTGAATATATATGTGATCTCTATTTATATTCTCTAAGTGTAATATATTTATGGTATATATGTTTAATTAAAAATAACTCATGTATTTTTATGTCTAACCTAGTAGGGTTGTTGCATGTGGTATCAGAGCTATGGTTCGAACTCTAGGACCTAATGAGTCCATTAGCTTTTTTATGTCTTGTGAACCTAGTGACATGAAGTTTTGCACTAGTATTCAGACTTGTGGTGTTTTAGTGCAAAACCATGTTACACCTTGAATGGAGTTTTGTGACATTCCTAAAATGTGTGTGAGATATTTAGTACATACCCTTAAGAGCACTTGTATCCCTTTGAGTTGCTTAGGAGATCAGTTTATTGAGTGTCATTTTGGTGTTGGTTGTATTCAAGGCTTGGGTAGATGAGTATATATCATAGTTCATGAGTTATGAATAAAATACTTCTACCATAGTTTGATCACTTAAAAAAACACCTTGAGAGTGACTAAACCTTTTCTTAATTATCAAGTCATCTTTGCCATTTATGTTTTAATGAGTTTTTGATAAGATCGAGATGTTCATCATTTAAATTTTTGTGTTTTAGTTGTGTGTATTACATTCACTAACCCTAAAAATGGAAAATATTATAAGAACATTTTTCTTATAGTACACCTAGGGTAGTGGTAAATTTTCTTCGTAGGGTATTGTTGTATTATTTGATAATTCCATTATGATAGGAGTTTGTTTATGGAATTTACACTCTTAAGATATGTGGTTTAGGAAGAAGTGTCATCTCTTCAAAGTTAGCATAGAGGTGAATTTTTTTATTACCTTATTATATTTTGACATTATTATGATGCCATTAAAAGGATATTATATTCATGATGTTGATTTAGTACTCTCTTAATTGGGATTTGGTTCTGAATATAGTTTAACTATATTTCATTAAAGTTATAGGAGAATGTTTTCTACCCTTGGTGAGAGATAATTTTTAATATTAGATGGATGGACACATATTTGTGTTGTCATATATCTCTTCTAAATATGAAAGTATATTGAGATACCATAATTACAGGATTGGGTAAGTAGGTAATGTTTGGGCAACATTGAGTTGTGGTATTTTATTTTTACCTTGGGAGGGTAAATAGGAGTTTTTGAGATGATAACTTTCTAATTTTCACTTATAACTCTCTAGAGTCACTAATTTATATAAGTTTTTATTTTTAGACCACATAAGGTGGTAAACCTTGATTTATAAATTAAATTATATACTAAGAATTATAAGTTGATTATAATTAGTATAATATTATTGACCCTTGCATAGATTGATACTGATAGCTTTTGCTTAATGTATGTTGTTCTAAAGAGATTTTTATACCATTTACCAAAAGTGAGTAGGGTTTAGAAGGTGCAAAACATATTGTAAATCTATGGGTTAGAATAAACTTTAAACTTGTGTGCTAGTTGACCAAGTAAGGAGATATTGATTGTTTATTCCCTTATAATCTTAAAAGAATGGTGTAATTCTTGGCCTATGTATGGTATGTTAATTTTAACGTTGATTTCTCTTAACTATGAACATAAATATATAAGTTAAGGCTATGAAATATGACACTAGTTATGTGTGGCTATTAGTATCTTAATAGAATTACAAGTTTATTGTATTATTTCTTTTTAGAATCATTTAACATATAACTTTGCTTCATTGATCTGATAGCATAAAATTGTGATTCTTTGAAATTCATTATGCAAATTTTAAGATCATTAGGTCATGGAGACCTAAGGGAAGAGTGGTGAATTGGGAATGTGAGTTATAAGAGCTAAGACAGTATCCTACTTAGCCTCACATTAACTCAAATTATTGATATTGAGATAGATTGATAAACGAACTTGTCAAATCTGGGATTTGATAGGTGGAACTTATCAAATTCAATCATATGACCATATGCATGTAAATAGTGGATATAGATTCCATATGGATGAGTATTACATGATTTTTATATACTTTATATTTACCATTCTTATTCATCATCATACTAGTTAGGAGCTATGTGAAGTAGTGACAATATTTACATATTATACTTATCTGAATCTACATAGAGTAGTGATGGTATTAACTATACGCCTTATTCTTACCAAATTTCCTAATTACTTTTATCTAGAATGAGAAAAATACTCTCTAGGATAGGGAGACGTGTTGAGGGATAGAATATTTATGTGAAACTCTCCTCAGTCATTCACCTTGACTTGTATGATGATCTTATGTGTTTTAAGGAGTTAGTGAACTTTCACTAAGATATGTGGGACCCTTCACGATAAAAAAAGTGGTCAATACTATAGAATATAGTCATGCCTTAATGATTCTATACCCTAGGGTGGTTATGATAGAATCAGTCAGAGTAAACAATACTCATAACCATGGTTGATAAACTAGGAGATGTTATTGAGTAGGGTCTTTGGGACCAATAATCTAAAAATAAAGCAACTTGGAGGAACTATGGTGAGTTCTACAGGTACTTTTATATTTATATTTTCTTAGATTAACATTATATATCATGTTATTTCTATGCTAAGAAATGTTTTTGATTGAGAACTTATCCTTGAATAAGAGTCATCAGGGATGATGACTAGATTTAGGAGAGAAGGATGTTACATCCTAATTCCTCACTAAGATAAATTTTTGACTATTCAGAAATGGTTATAGTAGATACACATGATATTGGTTATATTTTTTTTATTAAGCTTGAGATTTATTCTATTTTAGGATAATAGAATTATGCTTAGTTAGATGTTAATACATGATTGTTTATTATGAACCGGTTTATGTATGTGTTTACATTCTAAGCATATTAATGTGTTATTTCAGTTATATTATTTCTTATGTTTATCATTTTAAATGATCAAATTACTTGTGTGTTGTGATGTAGACGTAGGTGAATTCTTCCCTTGAGTGTACTAGAGGGAAAGCATCATCAGAGAGGATGTTGTAACTGGAGACGTTGAAGGTCTACAGAGAGCTAGAAAAATCTTGCACACACACAATAGTTAGTAATGGTATAAATGCATTTAATTGTTCATGGTATGATTATTAATTGCTCTAGAGTATTGCTTTCTTTGGTTTATGAAATTATCCTGAATATGACCATAAATGTTTGAGATTTGACTTATTATATTAATTTGGATAATTAATCTATAATAAAAATTTGAAATTATAATTAATAAATATACTGTATTTGAGAAAAAAGAAATAAAACTTTGGAAATTTGTAAATTTCCATAAAATGGAAGAGGAAAGTTTAGAATTTTAGAAAAGTTTTAATTAAATCCTATGATTTAAGAAATAAATATAAAGCAAACAAATAAATAAAATATTAAAGTAAATATATCATGTTTTAAAAAAAAAAAAAAAGACAAGCTTTAAAAGTAAAAGCACTACCATACTCTTTTAAAATAAAAAAAATAGAAGAGATATGAAAAGAAAGGGAGGTGTAGCACAAGGAGGGGGAGGAGGTAGAAGAGGTGAAGAAAAATGGAGAAACTTTTTCCAGATCATATCTATCCATCACCATGGTTAAGTAGGTGTTGTCTTTAAATTTTGCATATGGAAATGGAGTATTATATACATATTTATGTTCATAGAAGTAAAATGAACTAGTATGTTGTATAGTTATAGTTTGAGAATAGTAAAAAATGTATAGGCATATGGTTATATTAAGCTACTATTTGGTAAGAACTTATAGGCTATTTAGATTCACTTTCTAGGTATTTTCATTAATGTACTATGGTGTATGAATTTTACATGCTAGTATTATATGTGATCAAAAAGTCTAATATTATTGTTAGCTACTTTTTGGTTTGATTGGAAACCATGAGATTATTTATAATTATTTATGTTTATGGAGTATATCATTTTATTATAGATAAATTTAACAAATACGTTGTAGATAATAATATATAAAATACTATAATGGATTTTTGGTTATTTACATCACTGATAACTACCCAAATATAGGTGTTATTGGGAGTTTAGTATCTATATATATCTTGCATCACCTAGTAAAGTATTACAATTTCCTTTTTTCCCACATAGTTGATTCTTGAGAACTTCATTCTGCCTTCCTTAGAAATAATATATGAGAAGACTAATATATATATATATATATATATACACACACACACACCTTAATTTATATTAGTATCAACCAACTTTAAATTAGCATTGTTAAAATGATTAGACCGGATGTCCATGGCTTTTCTTGGGGTGTAAAAATTAACTCTATGGTTTAGGGCCATTTTCTAACACATGATTTTTGTATATTATAAATATCAAAACAATAGAGTTGATATGCAGTGATTCACTGTAGAAATAAAAAAATAGTGACTGAATTAGGCATAAATTTATTGATAAATGTGAAACAAGTTAGGCCATCATAGTAATTAAAATATTAAAGGTCTTATAAAACTGACTAGTGCTCTAATCAAATACAAAGGAATTATTGTATATTTCAATATAGAAAGAAAAAAATAGTGACTTAATTAGGCATAAATTTATTGATAAATGTGAAACAAGTTAGGCCATCATAGTAATTAAAGCTCTAATCAAATACAAAAGAATTATTGTATATTCACTAATGAGTATTTCTTGTAGGTGCCACATAAGCATCGATTTGGGTAAGATAGATGGTGCTAATAATAGAAAACCCCTCACGCTCTCAATAGACTAAAAATATGCATTGATCTCCATGTTTGGAGATGATGATGTGTGTGTGTGTGTGTGTGTGTGTGTGTGTGTGTGTGTGTGTGTGTGTGTGTGTGTGTGTGTGTGTGTGTGTGTGTAATATATATATATATATATATATATATATATATATATATATATATATATATATATATATATATGTATGTATACACACACACACACATATGTATGTATGTATGTGTGTGTGTGTGTGTGTGTGTGTGTATACACACACACACACACATATATAATGTATATGTACTATGGCTATGTTTATTTTTGAGAGTATATACACACACACATATATACATATATATATATACATATATATATGTATATATATGTATAGATATATATATACACACACGCGCACGTGCATATATACATACATACATACATATATATATATATATATGTATATATATATGTATATATATATATATACATATATATACATACATATATATATATATATACAATATGTATGTATATATATATATATATGTATGTATGTATGTATGTATGTATATATATAAAATGTATATGTACTATGGTTATATTTCTTTTTGGGAGTGCAAGCTACTTCATGGTTATTTCCTGTGTTTAGTAATTATTTTATGAAACCAACTTTCTTCTTTTTGTCATGAGTTTTAGTATACATTGACTGGCATATATTTGATTATACGTTATTGTGAATTTATAGAAAGGGTAGAGGGAGACCAACACTTAGCTGGATAGTAATTTATGATTGGTTATCAGGGCATTAATAACCTAAAATCTTGATTCCATCTCTTCACCAACTCTATAAAACTGATGATGCTCTGATCATCATATGGATCTGCTTAATCTATAATTAATAAATATTTTTGTAGGGTGTTGATTAGATATTATTGTTAATCTTTGCTCCTTAACATTCATTGGTTTATTAAATAATACAAATACTTTATCATCCTTCTTACTCAATGATTACATGTGGTTTATATGAGATTGAATCCTTAGATGCTAAAAGTGTGATTTGAATGTTGAAGCTTGCATTTAAGGTATTTGGGTTTGCACTTCATATTTTTTCCACATAATTTATGGAGAATGTTTGTAGGTATAGTGAAGTGTTTATTTAACGCTAATAATAGTATACATTTAAGATGTTACTGAATGATTCATTATTATTAAGACTTAAAGATTTATGATTTATGTATTTTATAAAACAAATTAGTTAATGTGTTTTTCTATCTATTTTATGAGACTTATAGATTTATCCACGAATGTTTTAAGACTTATGAATTTATTCTGAGGATGTAACATCTCAAAAAAATATGTAAATTATTATGTAAATTATAAGCTATTAAAATGGAAACAAACATATAACATTGCAGTGATTCACAACCTCCTTAATTGGGATAACAAGTATTCTATGTGATTAAAACAAATCTAATAAAATAAGGTAAACTATGAAAATTATCGAGATCATCGATTATATGAAAACTCATCACTCAAAAATTGACATTCAGTTACAAGTTTATGACTTCTAGTGTAATTAAAAAATTGGGGTAGTTTTCTTTAGTTAATATTCTTGAGAGAATCATTAATGGAAAAATTTAAAGGATTGTTTTAAGATAGCATATGATTTCTCGAAAATCCCCAAATATAAACTAGTTATGAAGCTGAATATCTTGTGTTTTTAGGAAAAACAAGGTTCTAGGCTATTATTGTAATGAATGTGATCTCTGTGTTTAAAACTACTTCATGATTTGATTACTATGCCTAGAAGTTATGATGGTACACTAAACCATGGTTCAAAAGTGGCATAACATTAAAAAACCTTCATGTGGAGCACATTAGGAAGTGCAAGTGCTTGTATGTGGAAATTTTAATGGTAGCTCTTTAGATGATTGGAATAAGTCATTAAATTACTTAAGAATTAGGAATTTATAATCCTTGGATTAGTCTCATAAAAGCAAATGAGTCAATAGGATAATGGGTTTATCTAACTTACTAATAATAATATGAATGATTTTTATTTGTGTATTACGTAGGGGATACTTGTGTGCACTACATATTATGAGTGTGTTAATAAGTATAAATGTCTTATTATACTTAGTGCTTAATGGCACATCAAGATGCATGTTTATATGTTGTGATACTTTGGCAAGATTTATCGAGTGGTATAATGGTTTATTATATGCTTGTTTTATAAATCAATTGAGTCTTGAAAATCAAATATTTGGATTATGTGTTTTAATGTAGTTGGGAACCTATGATAGTATGGGATATCATAGAGTATTATATATATATATATATATATATATATATATATATATATATATATATATATATATATATATATATATATATATATATATATATATATATATATATATATATACCTAAATGGTATTTACTATAGTTATTATACCTAACTCATATTTGTATTTGTATAGTGTATCATGTGATGCATGCATGCAAACTCTGAGAATTTAATAAATGCTATGTTGATATGTTATTGTGTCCCATGAGAATGATGTTTTTTTATATAGTTATATGTATAATGCTTGAGTTTCCATGTAACTGAGATTAATTTATATGACCGATTGTGGATAAGTGGTAGTTAAGTCTTAGAACACTAGATTGTGGTAATATGGGTTATCATAGGATGTAGATAACTAAAAACAAATTATATTATTTAAATTGTATAGCTAAATTTTATGTTTATCTCAGTGGTATATTTGTAATCATTATTTCTAGTATGAGATAGAAAATAATGAAATATTCATGCATATGTTAGATAGACTTAATGTATGTTATTATTACTCCTTTGTATAGTGTATCATGTGATGCATTTACTAGTAGGATGTAAGTTGAGGAATCTTGTGGTTGAATTCTATTTGACCAATCTGCATTGCTAATGCAAAATAAGGAGTTAGATGGCCTTCATTGGCTTATTGTCATTGCAATGTTAGATGAAGGCAGTCTAATCAAGTGGTGTGTATGAAATTAATTCTAGATCATTATCATTTACTATTTTTAAATATTTGGGCCAAAGTATGTTTAGTGAGACATTATCATTTCATGAGTGCAGTTCACATGTTAGTGAGATATCTTGAAATAGAATAGATTTCTATGATACACTACATGTTTAGTTTAGCATCATATAACATATAGGTACTTGTTAGTTTCTCTAGATTCCTGCATCATCACTATCTCTCATCCATAAAGGGAGGGCCATTCCCTAATGGGATTAGTGTGGGGGATTGTTGGTTCATGGTTGGTGTGGTAAATCACTCAGATGATGCTCTCCCTCCCCAAAATAGTACTACTATTGAGATGATACTTGAGATTACCACATATAATGAAGTGTCTAGGGAACTCATGCTCTAGGGAGCTAGGTATCTAAATTATGTACATTTTATTATATTGAATATTATTATTGAGTATTGTCATGAAGAATTATAATTACTTATTATTGTATATTGGTATTGGAGATTGTAGAGTTGCATCAACCATGGTTGAGTTGCTATGTTACTTTCTATATTCATTTTATGTAGCATCCTCATGACATTAAAGATCTATGATATAAGATGTAATGTGTACTTATTGTTGTCAATTGAATATATATGTGATCTCTATTTAGATTCCTTAGGTGTAGTTTATTTGTGTTATATATGTCTAATAATTTTTTTTCACATATTTCTGTCTAACCCAGCAGGGTGGTTACATTCAAGGACTAGATTGTGTTTTTATCACATGTCATTATACATGGTGGGTAGAGACACATCTTGTTTGTTGCTTACCAGGTTAGTTTGGGTTTCCACCTCTAGTGACACCTATAGTAGTGCTTGGATATTATGCAAGACATACTAGGGAGCATAGGGGTAGTGGAGGTGCAATAACACATGTGGATGTGTTTATTATTCAGCCATTTGAGTCAAGACCTTGTTAAAGATGATATTAATAGAGAGAGGCAATATCAGTGGAAGATGAAATAGAAGTGGTAGTGTTGGAAGATGTGGAGATGGACATTATTGTGCCACAAAAATATTAATATTTCCCACCATGGCACCATGATGTCCTAGATAGATACATGTATAGTTTTGGGTGGAAGAGGAGATGTAGGCATAAGCATCAGAGCATGGAGATCCTATGGAACAACCTAAAAATAGTTTGTCTATAGTGCAACATATTTTTAGTGGAATGTAATGTGCTTATGTTATTTATATTCATGTTGTGGAAACTTGGAGACATGCTCTATGGAGGTACTTGGTGGGTGAGTCAATGGAGAGACTATTCTTGGTGAGTGATTTGTGTTTTGATATTTAGTTAATTTTTATTATGTTTTTAAATAACACATCATGTAGATATATATTTGTTATAAAGATGATTTTGGGAGATATGTGTGTGTGTGTAAGTGATATTTAATGTATATTTGGTTTATTTTTTGTAGATACTTATGAGGAAGAGTTTAGATGGTCCATGGTAGTGTAGGAAATATATCATGATATTCTAGATGATGTGTTATTTCATAATGATACTATATATAGGTCTGCTCCTATAATACTCTTTTCCCTAAATTATGCTAGTTGGTTTCAATTGGTCAGTGAGGTAACATGAGAGCTATGAATATAACAAGATAAAACACATGTGACATTACCATTAGGAGTGGGATATGGATATATTTGATCATGGTATATGTTAGTCTAAGAGTGGGAAACTTATTTCGTGACATTTAGAGAGTTAGAATGTGTATAATGCTAAGTGCTCAATTTACAAGGATATATTTAGGGCTTGTAAATATAGACATAGTCACTATAACACACCATTTAGAGGGGACAATCTCAAGGATTGATGGGTAGTGTAACCCATCCACTAAATGGGAAGGGTGGACCATAAATATAGATTTTATATTATATTATGTTTATATCGTGTTGTTGTATTGTATCAAACATTGGAGCCATTGATATATATATATATATATATATATATATATATATATATATATATATATATATATATATATATATATATATATATATATATATATATACACACATACATACACACACACACACACACACACACACACACATATATATATATAGACATATACATATATATATATATATATATATATGTATATGTATATATATATGTATATATACATATATATATGTATATGTATATATACATATATATATATATATATACATCTACATATATATATATATATATATATGTATGTATGTATATATATGTATATGATACAATACAACAACATGATATAAACATAATATAATATAAAATCTATATTTATGGTCCACCCTATATATATATATATATATGTTGTTATGACTGATGGATGTTATGGATGTATGTATTTTATTTTTAGCACGTGTTTAATTTTTTATACATGTGATAAAATGTATGTATTTTTATTCTTTTTTAGCAATTATGAAAAAATGCATGGTTATAAAGAATGATATAAAAATGTAACATAAAATATACTAGATATCATGGAAAAAGAATGTAGAAAACACTAAATCATGTTGGGAAACATCTAAAACATTAATAAAGAATGTAAAATACACTAAATCAACTTGAAAAGCATGTAAAATATAAATAAATGATAAAAATGGAATGAAATGTAAAACACACTAAATGAAGTTGAGAAGTGTGTAAAACCTAAATAAAGGATAATAATGGAATAAAATGTAAAAAAAACTAAATCAAGTTGAGAAGAATGTAAAACAAAATTAAATTAATTGAAATAATGAAATGAAAGGTAAAATACACTAAATTAAGTTTGTGAGAATGTAGAATGTAAAATACTGATTACAAATGTGAGATATAAGTGAAATTACAAGTACAAAATTTAGGTTTTTGTGTTTATTAGTAATTTATAAATAATATAGTTGTTTTTTTATTGAACATTGTATGGATATTGAGGATAATTTGTGAGGAAAGCTTGGTCATATCCAAGGTCTTACATTGCAACTCACAAAAGGTAAAACAATGAAGTGAATAATATTAATAATGGAAAAATACTTATGGAGGGCAAGGAAATGTTTGTGAGGAAGGCATGGTCCTATCTAAGGTCTTACATTAAAACTCAAAAAATGATAACCAAAGGGGTATGATCATATAACTAACAATATTCATCATGGAGGAACATTAGGAATGTTGTAATGAAAGAAGGAATAAAAAAACATGACATAGGCATTTGTAGTAAACCTTAGTAGGCATGTGACGTACTAAGTAAATAGGTAGGTGCTAAGAATTTATTGGATGCCAAATTCAAAAGATATTTATTTTTAGTAAAAACAACTTTGTAGGAAAATAATTCTAGTACTAAGATCGTCTCATGAAGGTTATATATACAAGAAAAGTAAAATGGGCCTACCTTCCCACAATGTGTTCCCTATTCCTTAAGACCCATTATAGAGTCATGATATATTGTGAATATTGGGTACATGCATGAGAAATTAGGTATCAAAATAGAGAATTTTGAGACCTCATATCCTAGTCTACTAGCCTACCACACCCCAATGGACCTTATTTCTATCATGAGGCCAACTATGGAGTTTGAGCTTTGACTAGGAATAAGAGATGTCCTAATATATTAATCACATCTTTTCATATGATTTTAGCTTTTGAATATATTTTTTAAACTTTTTATCATTTCATTTTATTTAAATTATTTTTATTTTAACTTTTTATGGATTTTTCTATTCCTCCTCCATATGGATTCAGAATAACCAAACATGAGTGATAAAACTGACAAACATAGATAAGCTTTATTCTTTGGTTATAGGATAAAAAATACCTATATACTTTATCAGATTGATAAATAATTAGGATTGCCCATAAAAGAGTACATGATCTCAAGTCTAACCATATGCGTCCTTAGTATGAATGGAAAATAAGGGAAAAATAGAGATCAAATAGATCTGTTTATGTAGTGATACAATGAGAAATATGCTTGGTAATTGATCATATGGTAAAGATAGGATATTATAAGTGTGTTTATTTAGAACCATGTCATAATAATAACTATATTATTAAAAAAAAATGACATAAAAAACATAAAAATAAATAATCCCAAAGAAAAAGGGTAAAAAAAATGAAAATGAAATTAATACATGAGACATTTACAAGCAATAAGTAAAACATAAGATCAATATATTCTCATAAATCAAATATAATTCATATGAAATAATAATAAAAAATGCAATGAAACACCATTATGTGCTCATAAGTATTGATAAAATTCATGTAAAACATCATCCAAAACATATTATACATCCTTTTGTAATTGTACTTGGACAGTAACCAAAGTCTCATAAATCATTGCAAAGTTGTGAAAAAGACTTCTTGATACATTGTCTCAACTAAGAAAGTGGGTATGGTATAATAATAATGATACTCATGGGTTAGTTCCTACAAGGGGTAATTAAATAAATAAATTGATGTTGAACTATGATGAACATAATCATATTTTTTTAGTACATGTGGGCTATGGAAAAGATTGAGATTTTATCCATGAATGTCCTAGAGTATTGGATAAACTAGTGAAGGCATAGACTATGGAAATTCATCAAAGTGTTACTATAATACTCAACATATTTCTATATAATGTGTAGTACATTGATGAAAAAGATAATAAAATTCCCCATATTTAGGGATGTATTCTAGAAGCATCTTAATATGAAGTATGATCCTATCTATAGACTATGCCTTATTTGAATGAAGTGTATCAACATACTACTGATGTTATTGGCAATGAGTAGGATAATGCATGTGTGTGCCATGAAAGTAACAAGTATGTCTAGGAGTAGACTGTGAAGGTTGGATATCTATGTATAAGTAGATACTAAGGCTTATTATTACTAATGTGCATAATAATCCTTTACCTAATGACCAACATCTCTATGAATCTCACAATATGGCTCATATTCCCATCATGTTGATAGAGGTTCAATCGTAGGCAAAGGTAGTATACCATTACTAATAGGAGGATAAATTAGAATATGATTAGGATGAGGCTGGGATGCTACAATATATGAGCTCAAGGTGAGTTGGCATATTATAGATAATAACTCTAAATAAAGTAAGATATAAAAATAGAAGTATCTATTGAATTGGTAAGGTTCTATCATACCATGGTCAAGAACCATACCATGAAGAGGCTCAATAATTATTAAAGGAGTATTATTGTGTGTGTGATCTAACTTAGACTTGTGAACATGAGAAGAAAAATAACTAATATTAGGTACTATAGAATGAAAAGGAATTACAAGAATAAAACTAAGAAAATGTTGTAAATAAGAATGATATCTAAGTATCTCTACATTTTCAACTTGAGAAAATATAGATAAAAAGGGATCACCTAAAGAATAACCATCATAATAATTAGGAGTGTAAAGGTTAATAGTATATGCAATGATGATTTTACTATTCTAAAATTCATGGTGAATGGAGTGTTTAGTTTTTATTAGTGTGATAGAAATTTTGTATAATGGTATTTGAAAAGACCAATGTCATATAGAAGGAGGTAATTGAGAGATAATGTGAGGAGAGAGATCATAAGTTTTGATTTTCAAATTGACCTCATTTAGTTCATTATCATTTGAATCTAAGAGATTTCATGGTATGTTGCCTAATAATTCAGGGTACCATTGTAAGCTATAGTAGAGTTAATGGGATAATTAAATCATTATGATTCATGAAATGGTATGCTAGGTAAAGGTTTAAGGGTAGGTATTTTAAAAATAACTTATTCTTAGATTTATTTAAAATTACAAGGATTGGTATCCCATTAAATCTTATATATAACACTATTATATGGAAACTTAACACTTTGGCATGTTGACAAGGCTATGGCTCTCCTATGTTATGTCCAAAGCCAATCGAGTAAAATTTTATAATAAAGTGGGAATTTAAATATCATGACTTTGAAATTCACTATGACTATGGGAACTATTATAAGAATCTAGACACACCCTAAAGGAGGCATTTGTCTTCTATCATATCCTTGACATGTAATTTGAGTAGATTTGACATTAATTTTAGAATATCCAAGTGTTTTAATTAAATCAAGTGAATCCATACAAGTACTTGAATCTTCATCTATTAATGTAAATTTAACTTAGATGTCTCCTATTTAGTCACTAATGTTTAACCCTAAAATGAAGAGTCTAGATAGGTTGGGGTTACTGAAATCATTATTAAAGGGGTATATAAAAATTATAATGCACAAGGGTGATAATCATATCTACAGTAGTCCAATTAGGTGATAAAATCATTTATAAAAATATACTAATTTTTTTATGTTGAGAATATGCTAAATATGAAAGGTAAAACTAATCTATGTATGGAAATGATAAATAAGTAATATACTTATCATGTTTTAATGCTAACATAGTGTTGGATTAAGAATAAGTGTAAAGTAGACTAGAATATGATTATATAATATTCATCATATTATAGATTGGACACTTCTATATCCATGTATACTAACATCATCCTGGGAAGGTTACGTTAATGCCATTGTTTGGGTTTGATGCAAGTGTCCTTTATGGAATACCTTTTGGAAAAGATGCAACCACCTGGATATTTCTAGGTTTGAATTTGTCTTCAATTTGATGTATTAAGATTTATGTCATAGAATATCACTCCTCTTGAATTTTTAAAACCCCAATTATTTATCTTCAGAGTCACTTTGGGAGAAATGGGTTAGTAGACACATGGTGTTGATATAACCCCAAAGACCCCTCTTTTAATGACCAATACCTACATATCCAATACTTTAAAGAGGGCCTTAAACTAATGTAGTTCTCCCCTACATATTGGATTGTGTGTGAATGATTTAATATGTTCAAATCAAGTACAATAGTGACCTAGGTTATAACATGGAAAATATATCTCTTGGACTAATCCTTTAGTAATTTAGACATATTTATGATTGGTATGAAAATAGGGAAGCTTTGTTCAATTGAATGCTTGATAGAGTTATTTTATAAGCTACATTGGTCTCTTTATGTATTTAAAGGTGATGAATGAATGATGGTTGATCTTATATTTTTTAGTTAACTAAAAGTGTTATTTAAGTGCTAAGAGTGCTACTTGAGACTACCTATCCCTAACTTAACCCTAGACATATACTAAAGCCTATTATCACACTTGTATAACCTTTGTATGAGCCAGATGCATTATTATTCAAACTTAAAGCAATCTTAGATCCTTATTTCTTGATTTGGCCCTTCATGCCTAAACTCCATAATAAGAACACTAACACGACATGGCACTAGTGTCCTAAAAATGGCACTAATTTCCTTTACCTTTCTTTTCCCCAAAAAGATATCTTTTCAAAACTATAACCTCTTAGGGTCAGCCTAGACCTCTATTATCACCCACAAAACATCAAAATAGTATAAATACATAAATTTTATCCCTCTAATCACTATATGGAAATAATATGTAAAATACACATTCAAACTTATAATAAATTGTGCACAATTAAGGTTATCAATCCCTATTTTGCCCTAATTATACATACTATCATTTATAATAGTCCTAGGTTCAAATTACCTAGATTTCTAGTCTCAAGCACATTCAAGGTACTCAAGGCCACTATCATACTAGCTTCACTTGCACTTTCACCAACACTTAGGTGGGGAGAATTAAATTGAGCTTTATCTCTCCTTTGAGTATTGATATGTAGGCAACTCTTATCACAATGGGGTGTTGAAGATGTCTAGCGTACCATAATAACAAACACAATTTTAAGCTCATATTTGTTGAATATCCTATCTACATAGAAGATTAGTCTTTCCTCAAAAAATTATTCATTATAGAAAACATATAGGGCTTCAATATTCATGCACATAGAAATAGACCTCGGAGATCTAGACACATGTGCACCTAGAAGCTCAGGACAATCCTACACAAAGGATACTACCACCAATATTAGAACACTACCACCACATTTCTAATAATGACACTACTATCTAATTATGGTTTTATTATCCATGAGGGGTTATAAAACTTAGATCTAGTTTTTAACACTCAGACCAACTTCCACCTTAATTTATAGCACCTAGATCATTCATCTCAATTATTTTCTAGCTAGGTTATTACTTGCACTATTTATTACTATTTTTCAAAAAGTCAAAGCTAATAAATTATGTAAAAAATAAGTGGATATATTTATTAGCTATTATCACCTTATTTTAGTCTACTCAACTCTTTAAAAAACATAAGATTTACATATTTTTAAGTCCTAAAAGGTTAAAACATTTGGTGAACCCAACTTACTTAAAATATTGCTTAAACCCTAACCCTAAATTCTCCTAGGGTTTGTATCCTTCTTACTATTTTCATTGGTTACTTTAATTTTTTTAGATTTTATATATTCTATTTTAGAAACATTATTTAACTTTTTTTATTATATGCCATCTAATGAATATATCTCTCTTCCATTAAGAATAAGTGCTAAGATAGGTGGTAATCCTATTGAGAATATTTATATTCCTATTATTCAAGCTTATAACATGTATAAGGGACTTGTTGTAACTCATGTTATTGATCTTTTACACCCTAATTATGTGGATTTAAATGACAATGCATCTAACTATGAGCAATATAATCAAGATCAAGATGATACAATATTTGTAAATTAGGACACTCTCCCTCCACTAAATAATGAAAACATAATTATAAATAAGGATGAGATCCTATGGAACTTTAGAGATAGAGTTTAGTAACATACCCTTAATCATGCAAAAAGTCTACAAGCCATCATGGAAATAAAGAATAAATAAAATAAAGGTCAATATTTAACTCCCCTAGCTAATAATGTTGTTACACCTACATTTGGGCCAACTCAGCTAACATAACAACAAATTATAACTCAACAACCTTTAGTGACAACTACACCTCTTATGGCTAATTCCTCCATTCCAAATGTACAATCCCTTCTGCATGAATTTCATACTCTATAGGATAAGTTATTACATCTTGAGAAGGGAGCCATTAGGCCATCACATACTTTGGATTTTAATATTCTCTTACATACACCTTTGACACATCACATAACAAAAATTCCCTTGCCATATTGATTTGTGGCACCTAAGCTTACATTATATGAAGGTAAGGGTGACTCAGAGCATCATCCCTGAGCTTTTCATGTAGCATGTTTGAAATACGTGTCTAATGATTAGCTCCTCACTAAGTTATTCCCACACAATTTAAATGATTATGCCTTATAATGATTTTATGATATACCAAATTAGTCTATCATCACATTCACTCCATTAGAAGACATGTTTTTATCACACTTATTAATAAACATTAGTGATAATATCTCATATTATCAAGTTTCATAATTGAAATAAAAATCAAATGAGCGTATTTTAGAATAAGTCTTATGATATAAGACTATATTAGCTAAATTGACTAGCCCCATGGTAGATAATTAGATTTAAGACATATTCAAATAGAGTCTATTAATCAGTGTTACATGAAGATATCTTGTTTAAGAAGTTTTTAACCTTCACACATAGTGAAAGAAAGAGAAGTCAAGATTATCTCTATGGGAAAATAAAATATATGTGTATCAAAATCAACTACTAAGAGTTCTAGTAAGACTACATACAAGGTAAGGGCCACTAAAAATAAGAGTAATCCAAGGGCCATAATTAAAGCCACTTCAAATCCATCTCCTTACCTAGGTATATCAACTCCTTTATGTAGAGTGTTCACCAGCCTTCTAGAATTACCATCATGTGTTTGACAATAGCTCTTGGAATGTAATTTTATATCTCTCCCTCCCATAAAATAGGTTGATATGACATGACCTATTATAAATAACTATGGCTCCAATCTATTATATGAATATCATAGGGCTTTTATAGCTCTCCCTCCCATAAAATAGGTTGATATGACATGACCTATTATAAATAACTATGGCTCCAATCTATTATATGAATATCATAGGGAACCAGGCCATACAACAAACTAATGCATTAGCTTGAAATATAAAATACAAGATTTGATAGAGGATAACATTATTGATGTGGGCACACCCATAAAGGCACCCAAAGTTCAATAAATGAAAGTTAAGGCATTGAAAATATTCTCAGATCCATTTTGAAATCTCATAGTGAATGAGGTAGGTGCACTTTAGGTGCACACTACACATATCAAACACCTCCACCACCAACATCATATCACACTACTATAGAGAATGTACACCCACTACATAATATCATTGGTGTGTACCATACTACTATTCCATCTAGACCACTCATCACTTTATCAAAGTAAGATATTATTGATGATGATTTAGACTTATATACACTCTTTGTATGATCTTACATAGATTATCATCCTATCTAAAGTGTTATGGTTGACAATGGGTCAAGTATTAACATGTGCACCATCACACTTATACAACATTTAGGGTATTCTAAGTAGGATATATCTCCTATAGACATAGTTACTCATGGTTTAAGTGTCCATGTTCAATGATCCATCGGGGAGATTATACTTCCATAATAGGTTAGACTAGCATATGTGGCCACTAGATTCTTAGTAGTACCTAGTACATACACATTTGACATGTTATTAGGTAGTCCATGGATATAGAAGCTATGAACCATCCAATCCATTATGCATAGATGCCTTAAATATATATTGTTAGGTTGTGGAGCTAAAAGCTTCGCTGATGTAGACATGGAGGAGGCTGTTGAGAGGTTGCTGAGAAACTGACATCGGTCTGATCAACCGATGTCAGTCATATCTAGTACAGAGAAAACCGACATCGGTCAGTGGTCGGCCAATGTCGGTCATCTCCAGCCAGACAGGGACTGATGTCAGTCACTTGTGTGGTTATGAAACTGTTGGTTACATGAATAGTTTGTTAACAAATCAGTTATTTGCATGTTAAAGGCTAATTTTAGCCTTGGAGCTGTGGATCTATTTATTGTAACTGGATGTCTAATTATTGTTTGCATGAGATCTATTTAAGAGACTCATGGGCTATATTGTAATTTGTTCTAGTTTGAGTTGAGCTTGGTTAGCTCCTTCTGAGAGTGAAGAGAGCAAGGGTAGCTCCTCCTAGTTCCACAGGGGTGTCGAGTGTGTATGATCAAGTTGGTCTGCAGGTGTGCAAGATCAGGGAGAAGATCCATCGGGGTACTGGTTTGGAGAATCATAAGGACTTGGTGAGGTAAGGACAAGGGTTCTTTAGGGTGTAGAGAGATCTACATGGTAAGTATGATCAGTTGATCTGTAGGATAGCAAGGTCAAAGGTGATGGGCAACACAACACGGAACAAGATCAGGGAGATCTACTTGGAGTATGTTGAGTAATTAAAGTGCATGGAGCACTTGTGGAGTGTGTGGAGCACTTGTGTATTGACAATAGCGATACTAATTGGTGGTACTAGTAGTAGTGATACTAACTGGTTGGAGGTAAACACCAACTCTGTGTTTGAGTTGTGTGTTGGGACCATAAGAGAGAGAGTGAGCTCTTGAAGAGATTTACTGTTTATGCCCTAGAGGTGTGGAATCCCTAGAGGTGTGTAAGGAAGAAGACTGTGGCAATCTTCTTTGTTGTATTTCTTTCTGGAAGAGTATTAATACAATTAGGTATTGTCTCTCATATTCTGTGTTATTTCTGAATTCTAGTTACTTGTTACTTCTAGTTTAATTCCACATGTTAAGTTGCTTGGTAATCAATGGTGCTTCCTAGATCCTAATAGTGGAGTCAGAGCATGTTTGTTGTTCTAGATTCCTGACAAAGTGGTATCAAAGCTAAGGTTGCAGGGAGCAAGTTTGTGTTTGATTATAGGTCACTCTCAGGGGTTTTTGATTGAGTGGGAGTATAGCAATGGAAAAAGAAAGTACACTAAGAATGGAGGAATTGAAAAGCATGAATGGTTAATTATGGTGTTATGGAAAGAAAGAGTAGGTAAAGGAATATTGTTGGTTGGTAGAAGATCAGCATGAAGGAATTGAAGAAGCAGATGTTGCAGGTGTTATTACACAAGATGCTCTAGGATGTTCCTTGGATAAAGTAGAATCTTGTTTTATATATTCTGTTGCCTCTTTCCATGCAACCCCATATAGAGGGGTTGGTGAGCCTTGTCAAAGTATTGGCAAAGGGAAAGTGTCGCTGAAATTGCAGGCAGCCAACACATGGGTGTTGAAGAAGGTCATGTAGGTCCCAGTCTTGAAGATGTGGCTAATTGCTTTAGGAAAGTTGGGTGATGAGAGATGCACAAGAACTCTCATAGCAGATGCACTTGAATTAGCAGGTGGTAAGAAAGTAGGTACTCTTTATCTACTTGCTTGTATTACTGATTCTTCTTCTATTGTAAGGAGGTGGCTTTATAAGCTTGGTCACATGAGCAAGAAGGAGATGCATGTTCTTAAAAGGAAGTTAGATGTATTTGATAGAATTAAGAACTAGAAAGCCTTGGTGTTTATAGAGGAGATGATAGACAAAGATCAATGGAGAAGGCTGAGTAACTCTGAGCAGGGTAGTTTGGACAAGGTTTTGATCCAAAGAGAGCTTGTAGGTAAAAAGTCATCACTCATAGAAAAAACATAGGTATCGATGTCGGTTAGGAGAAAACCAGCATCGAATAGGTAGGCACTGATGTCAATCATGTGCAAACCAGAGGAGTCAGTGGTGTCAAGTAGGTGGAGACTGACGTCAGTAGGATAATTGGCATCGATGACCTAGACAGTTACATGGAACTGACGTCATTCAGATGCAGACTATGTGGTGATCGAGGTCAGTCACTAGAATAGATTTTGGGTAGATAGCAAGCTGTTAAGGAGTCTCAAATGCCCATGGGGTAGATTGAAAGGGTAAGTAATCCTTAAATTCATTATTCCTCTTCTTTATACTAGTTACTCACTACAGAGCAAGAAGGATCTAAAAAACAGTGGGAGCATGGCATGATTTCTTTGGAGAAGAACCAAATGGTAGATTTGGTAGATTTGCCAGCCAGGATAAAAGCACTGAGAGACGAATGGATACCTTGGTTAAAGAATAGAGAGAATGGACACGTGAGATGGAAGGCCAGGTCATATGGTCTTAAGGAAGCTGTAGGATAGTGGTATAGGTTTGACAAGTGGATGACAAAGTAGGGCTTTAGTTAGTGTCATTGTAACCATTGTGTTTGTCTTACTAGGTGGATGATGGTCACTAAATTATCTTGTTACTGTATGTGGAGGATGAGCTTGTTACAGGTTTAGACATATAGGGTTTTGTTGAGCTAAAATTAAGGTTAGTTCAGTGGTTTACCATGAAGGATTTGGGAGCAACAAAATTCTTTGGCATGAGAGACATGGAAGATAATAGGTTGATTTTGTCTCCAGTAGGAGTTGATGTGAATCAAGTGTTGGCAAGGTTCAATACGCAGGATGTAGAACCAAAGCACACCAAGGGCTGGATAGTTTAGTGTCTGAAATCACATGAGGTCTGGTATAGACCTTAGTTTTCCCCAATAGTGGGAGCTGTCAGAGAGTTAGGAGCCAATTCAGGGAAGTGGGTTCTCAGGTATTTGAGAGGGACCAGCAATAGGTATACATGCTATGCAGAGTTAGGACTTCACTACATGGGTTTGTAGGTTTGGATGTGGCAGGTTACTTGGATGACAGGAGGTGCACCACAAGGTGTGTGGTGGTTGGTCTTTAGGATTGATCTTGAAGAGGGATACAAGCCAAGAAATAGATTAGATGGTGTACAGGTACAGGTATAGTGTAACTATTTATCTCCAAGTGGGAGATTGTTAGGTTGTGGAGCTAAAAGCTTCACTGATGTAGACATGGAGGAGGCTATTAAGAGGTTGCTAAGTTGCAAAGAAATCAGCGTCGATCTGATTAATCGACGTCGATCATATTTAGTGTAGAGTAAACTGACATTGGTTAGTGATTGGTCGACGTCGGTCATCTCCAGCCAGACAGGGACCAACATCAGTCACTTGTGCAGTTTTGGAACTATCAATTGCATGAATAGTTTGTTAACGAACTAGTTGTTTGCATGTTAAAGGCTAATTTTAGCCTTGGAGCTTTGGATCTAATTATTATAATTGGATGTCTAATTATTGTTTGCATGAGATCTATTTAAGAGACTCATGGGCTGTATTGTAATTTGTTCTAGTTTGAGTTGAGCTTGGTTAGCTCCTTCTGAGAGTGAAGAGAGCAAGAGTAGCTCCTCTTAGTTCCATAGGGGTGCTGAGTGTGTATGATCAGGTTGGTCTGTAGGTGTGTAAGATCAGGGAGAAGATCCATCGGGGTACTGGTTTGGAGAATCATAAGGACTTGGTGAGGTAAGGACAAGGGTTCTTCAGGGTGTAGAGAGATCTACATGGTAAGTATGATTAGTTGATCTACAAGATAGCAAGGTCAAAGGTGATAGGAAACACAATAGGGAGCAAGATCAGGGAGATCTACTTGGAGTACGTTGAGTACTTGGAGTGCATGGAGCACTTGTGGAGTGGCAGTAGTGATACTGACTGGTGGTACTGGTAGTAGTGATACTGACTGGTTGGAGGTGAACACCAACTCTATGTTTGAGTTGTGTGTTGGGACTGTAAGAGAGAGAGTGAGCTCTTGAAGAGATTTATTGTTTATGCCCTAGAGGTGTGGGAGCCCTAGAGGTGTCTAAGGAAGAAGACTGTGGCAATCTTCTTTGTTATATTTCTTTCTGGAAGAGTATTAATACAATTGGGTATTGTCTCTCATATTCTGTGTTATTTTTGAATTCTAGTTACTTGTTACTTCTGGTTTAATTCTACATGTTAAGTTGCTTGGTAATCAATGGTGCTTCCTAGATCCTAACAGTGGAGTCAGAGCATGTTTATTGTTCTAGATTCCTAACATATACATGCAAACTAGGTGATCACTATTGATGGTATTTAATATGAGTATCCTCTACCTATCCCATAGGTAGTTACATTGTAATTACTAGTTATAACTTAGTTATTAGTTATAACTCATTACTAGTTACATTTCTGACCATAGTTCCTATTAGTACATGATAGAGTTCAATGGAGCCACTAGTGCATATGAGGTCTACTCCAATGGGATTACCACATACAAATACTCTCTTATAAATACCATTATTAGACAAACCCTTATGTCATAGATATGTTGAGATTATAGAGGGCCACCCTCTACTCATTTTATTTAAAGATCAATATTATTGAGTTCTCAAAGTTCTCATCATAAGGCACCTTTTTCACCTAAAACTTCTTATACCACATGGGTCCCTAAGACCCTTACAATTCATAAGACACTACCATCAATATCACAAATTCCTAGCACCACTTTATAGGTAGGACCAAATATAGATCACTTAGTACAAGTTATGGGACCACAATTTCCCTTTCACATAGCATGCATGATCAAAATTCCTTTATTTGACACAAACCACATTGATAGTGAGTCTCCCATGAGACTCATCAATTATTATTATTCCTCCCTTATTGTACATACTTTACTTATCTATTTATCCTTGTAAATAGTTCATTTTCATGTTGCTTATACATACAAAAACAATACAATATGTCAAAAGCAAAAAAATATGTAAATAACTATGTAGAAAATTAAAAAAATTATAGATTTTATCATTGCTATATTTATATTTCTTGTAATTTTTAGACACTACATATGTTAGCTATCTTAGTATAGTTAGTTTTATCATACATATATTTTTTAGTTGGTCTTGTCACGTGTTTTTAGATAGGTACAAGACTCAGGTCTACTACACCAATCTAGACTTGTTATTATCTAGCCAATGGGGGCATCTACTTTAATACATGTATTATTCATTTGACACATTCGCTAACTTGGGGGAACTCTATACATAATTTTGATTACCAAGTTACACCTTTCTAACCTCTACATCATAACTTTAGCATTGTTATATCTTGATATCTACTTTCAACTCAACATATCTATATCCTAGATATTACAAACATTTGTATTACATATTCATGCATAATTTCATTTTTACACTTCCTAGTTTAGAATTGATTGTCTCTATGCTTATTCTACTCAAGGGAATTTGAATATGCCATTACTCTTTAGCTCTATCATTTCTATTCATAGTATATATGTTTTGGACATGTGCCCATGTCCTTGCGTGTGTCTTCCTGATTATGTATTAATTTTTTTGAACATGTACTTTTATGTGTCTCTAATCCAACTTGTTTGTTGATTGAATATGTGAACATTTGAACATGTACTTATATGTCTTGTTTTCATAGATTTAGTGACATGTGCCCATGTCCATTATATTTTGGTCCCTTGACTTACTTTGTATACCTCATGTGTGTTATATTTATGATTTGTTATATGTGTCATAACCAAGACATTTGTATTTGATTGTTACACATTCAAATTTTAAATTCCATGAGGGACCTAATATATCACCCCTTCCTACTTGGGTGTTGTTATGGACATGATGCCCCATCCCCCGAGGTAGATACCAAGTTTATACTCATATTTTTTGTTACATATATTTTATATCTATCTTGACACCCTTGTGAGTGCTAGACATGACATACATCCTACATTAAAAATTTATTCTTAGATTATCTTACATTTTGATGTTATATATGCACATTATATTGGATTATTATGTAGTTAGCATATATGCTCTAGCTAACACACATTTTATAGAATTTTTTATTTCAAGGATAGTTATTGCATAGGTTAAATAAATCCCCTTAAAATATGGGGAATTCATAGGGGTTTGTCACAAATATTTTGCTCCTATATTGTATTCACAATACATTTTTAGCACATAAGCTCATATTAAAGAAAATCAAACTCATTTAAACACAGTGGAAAAATAGTGACATAAAGAGTAGGATAGTAGCATAAAAATTAGACTAGAAGGACACTAAAACCCAAATTGGGACACTAGTACCACATTTCCAATAATGGTTTTATTGTCCAAGAAATAGTTCTACTATATAGTAGCTTTAGTTTCAGAAAACCTAGATTGGCTAGAAAAGTATAATAGGTATAGTATAGGTTTGCATAGATTCAATTACAAATTTATTAGTTTGACTCAGATTCATACCAGTTTGATTAGATTGGGGGAATCATGAATGGGATGACCATTCTCATATTCACTTTAGATACGTAAATACATATTATTACAACTTAGTCCATAATTTATATGCTCATATATCAAATTTGGGGGCATGTGCATGACATATTATTTCTATATGCTCACTTACAAATTTTTTTCAGATGGAATGATCAATTATATGTCATTATTTATTATGTATACATACAACATAATATTATAGGTTACACAATATTTTCATGCCTTACTCTATCTACAGTGGTTGGCATTCTTAAGTGGCCCATAGCCACTTAATGTACCTGAGTGGTTGTATAAATGACATACCTAGTTATACATACCCATTTAGATATTTATAATTACTTTGTGAAGTTTTATTTTTAGATGCATCTACTACACATGGGTGGGAAATGATGGAGTCATATCTTAATTTAGTTCTTGAGATGCCTACATGAAAGGGTTAAGTACACCATCAGTCTAATATGAGCTATTCATAAGTCATGGAGTCAAAATTGGATTGAGTTCTTGAACAACTACACATGAGGATTGAGGAATCCATCAGCTTAGTCTAGTCTATTCACTGGTTGATCATTATATACATGCACACATAGGTTGTCACTAGGTTTATGCATTAGTTCATGTACTTAGTGAGGTGTATTCATTCCTTTCCTCTCTCTTATCTCTTTACTCAATTTTACTTATTTACTTAGTTTAGTATTTTAATTTTGATATCTATTAAGGATTAATTTATGCATGTTTCATTTGTAGGACATGCATTGGAGCATGTTTCACATACTCATACCTAGTTTCACAAGCTTCACCTCTTAGGTAAGTCTAGGTACAATTTTTTCCCTTTATCCTAATCATTTTACTTTGCTACATTTATAAAATAAAGGGGGGAAATTTAATCTCCTAAAAGTGGTATTTGGGTACTAAGAGTGCTAATTGAGATTACCTATCCCTAGTTTATCCCTAGACCTATCCTAGATCCTATTATCACACTTAGCTATCCTTTGTGTGGGCCATAGGCATCCCTAGTCATCCCTAAAGTAGTCCCAAACCCTCATTTCCTGATCTTGGCCCTTCATTCCTAGTGTTTTTCCACTTAGACACTAGTTCCTTAATAAGGACACTAGAGCCACATGGTGCTAGTGTCTCAAAAATGGAGTTAATGTCATTTACATTTATTTTCCCCAAAAGGACATGTTTTCAAAACTAGAACCTCCTAGGGTTAGCCTAGACATATTTTATCACCCACACAAGCATCATAACAATATAAATATGTGACCTTTATCCATCTAACCACTAGATGTAAATAAAATATAAAATAAACTTTCAAACTCAAAACAAGTTGTGAAAAATTAAGGTTATTAATCCATAATATACCCTACTTTTACATACCACCATCTAAAATAGTACTAAGATCAAATTACCTAGATTTCTAGTCCCAAACACATTCAAGGCACTCAATGCCACTATCATACTAGCTTCACTTGCACTTGCACTAACACTTAGGTAGGGAGAAATACATTGGTCTTGATCCCTCCACAAATTATTTATATGTAATCAACTCTCATGACAATTAGGTGTTGAGGATGTCTAGCATACCTAATAACAAACACACTTTTTAGCTCATATAAATTGGATTCCCTAGATATATGGAGGATTAGGATTTTCTCATAAAATTAGTCATTACAATAAACATATAGGGTTTTAGGACTCATGCATGTAGGAATAGACTTTAGAGATCCAGACATAGGTGAACCCATAAGCTTGGGAAAGTCTTGAATAGAGGACACTACCACCAATATCAAGACACTACTACCACATTTCCAATAATGGCACTATTGTCCAATTATGATGCTACTATCCAGGAGGTGTTCTGACATCAAGATCCATTTTATGACATTTAGACTAACTTCCACCTTAGTTTCCATCACTTAAATTCATCCATCTCATTTTTTTTCCATTTAATTTTTTACTTATACTATTTATTTATATTTTTAGAAAATTCAAAGCTAAATAATCTTGTAAAAAATTAGTGGTTGTATTTATTGCATGTTATTACCCTGATTTAGTCTACTCAACTATGTAAAAAACATAATATTTACATGCTAAGTCCTAAAATATTAAAACATATTTATATCAATCTCTTTGGAGAATTAATTCATATTAAATCACTTTGGCTAACCATTATGATATGTTTGATTTTAAAAATAAATGAATTTAGGGCATTAGACACTTGCATCAGGTCAGGACACTAGCATTGATGCTAGTCTCTATCCTGAACATTAGTGTCAAAGGAGTAGGAAAGTAGGTATAGGTTTAAAACTTGTAGATATGGAAGATAAGTACATTTTAATAATTTTAGACAAGATAAAAGGCATAAGTTATCAACATAAGATTGGTCAGACTAAGAGATAGGCCAAGGGGCATAAGATATAGTAGTGCAAGACTCAAAGAAGTGAGAAAGGTCCAAAAATAAGAGGAATTATGGTATGAGTTAACCAATTGTACAAAACTTAGTTTCTCTATAATCCATAAATATCATATACATTCCCCCCCCTTAATTCTAGTAATGAATTTTTTTATTTTAATAGAAAGGAATGTGTACCTAGGTGTGTGCCCAACTTGAGTGATTTACTAGTTAATGAATTGCAATCAATAAAATTTTACAATATATAATCAATACATATAATATATAATTGAATGTACTTGAAATAGATTTAAATTTAAAGAGCAAGGTTTAGGAGTACACGTGTGTGTTGATGTAACTACCTTACCTATTGGTAAAATGATTTGAAAAATATGTATCATTATAAGGCTCTAAAACTATGCTAAGGATAAATATTGAAAGTGTATTATCTAATGATACACACACACACACACACACACACACACACACACACACACACACACACACACACACACACACACACACACACACACACACACACACACACATGCCCCTAACCTTGGAGAAAAAATGAGTGGCCACCTAGAAGTTGAGATTAGCTTAACCGTTTAAGCTAATGATATTTATAACCTAGTGAATTTGGATGATATAATCAAGTGCAACCTAAAAACTTGGAAATATTGAGAGATTTAATCACCTCAACCATACCAATAAGTGAACCAACTACTATAGTATATTTTCTCAATAAAGTCCATAAAAGTTTTATTACGGTATCAATACATATAAGTCTATGATGTGGTAATAGTCCATTAAAGAGTTTTGGAATCTAAAATTGATTTGTATTTTGAAAGATTAGGCATAAATTTCATAGCATATACACCTTATATATGTCTCATTCTGAAACTATGTATAAAAATGGTACCAATGTATATAATTCTATCATAACTATGAATCTAAATAATATAATTGGGTAATTTGGCCAATTTTGAAACTATGTAAATGTGGAAAACATGTTTCTAAATCATGCCCCCAATATATATGGAGAAATATAAAAAATGGTGTAAGTACCAATATGGAAAACATGTTTCCAAAACATGCCCCCACTATAATCTAGAGATGTTAAATACTGGATAAGTGTGGATAACATGCTTCTAAATCATGACCCCACTAAATATGATAATAGTGGTAAATGTTAATAAGTGTGGAGAACATTCTTACAAAACATGCCTTTAATTAATCTAAAAAATATGCCAAGTGTGGATAACATGCCTCTATGACATTCCCCCACTAATATTTCCCCCTTAGAGGTGAGGGAAAGATAATAAATGGTATTTACTTCACCTCAAAAAGATAATACAACTGTATATTTTATGAATGGAACCGTTTAGCATATATAATGAAAATGTCTAAATATATATAGAATTGAAGCACATAGAACCAATTTGATCACATAAATGCCTAAGATGCATGATAAAGATCATTAAAACATATAGATAGTAATAATTCAAGCTCAATAAGCAAACAAGCACACACACAAGAACACTCAAAATCAAGTTAAAAGGCACTAGTCTAAGGAGATCATAAACAATGGGCATGTTCAAATGACACACAATTTAAGGGACATGAATTAGTCAAATATACACAAAAGTAAGAATGAAATATTCAAATGTTCATACAAAAAAAGATGACACATGAAAATTTCAAATAAATCATACATATATATGGGGGCCATAAGCAAAGGAGAATATTCAAATGATCAAACAAGTAATATAATAGCAAGGAAAGACATATAAGGAAGTGCATAAATTAAATCATAAGTAACCAACATAAATCATAGTAGCCTATGGATCAAATAAGATAGGAAAACATGTCAAGTGTATAACATATCAAGTACCCTATGTAAGATATAATCATGGATAAAGGAATGTGTATGTACATATGTAATCTCAAATATGATAATTAAATGTGATTGTTGAACCATATAACTTTTGTGTATCAAGATCAAGGAATTGGATGTCCCCAATGTCTTCATGACATGAGTATATGGAAAGCCCCACATCTGAAATAGGAATATATCATATATTTGTGTATGCATGTACCAAACTAAAATAAAAGTGTGACACACATGTTTGTATGTATAATTAATTGAGTATGACATCCATAAATATGGAAATAACACATAGATGCCAAGGATCCAATAGAACAGTAGGTTTTAAAAATATTTTTGGATATTTTTGAAGTTTTTTTTATTTTTTTGGTAATTTGGAGTGTTTAAAGAGACTATGATCTCATCCAATGGATGGTCATAGGTATCTCCCCCACTAGGTTAATGAAAAACTTAATTTGGATCTTTTATATTGTTTACATCATGATTGGATAGGTTTAAAAGGTACACAACATGTTCCTCCTCACATTTGCATGTGTATTAGAAGTAATACTATCATTTTGGAATACTTATTAATTTTATGTCATGAGAAAAGGAAATACTTTGCTAATTTTGGTAACTTTTTTCTTCCATTTTGTATAACCAAATAGTTCTTAGTATAAGTGCATAGGGAGATGTGGTAGGTATAACCCAAACCCATGCTTGAATTGCTTTATGACCATAATCAATTGGTATTGTTATGCTTCCCTAGGTTTATTTCCAACCTCCTTTGTATTTTAAGTGTTTTAGATCAAAGCAAATTTTTTGTGAGCATCTTATATTGAAAGTAGTTTTCACTTGTGAAGGATCAATATGGTTATGCAAAAAATAATCGCCACCCACACATAAGGTAATTATTAAATATTGTTGGAATGGATATTTTTTGTGTGTTCATTTTGAGATTCTTACATTAGATATGGACCTTAGATTGGACCCATTTTAATTAACATTTAAAAACTAGTCATATAAAGATTAGGAATACCACATTTTTGTTCATAATGTTCCTTAGGTAATTTATCTCCTTCCTTTGTGTGAGGGATAAAACTTTTGTATTTGAAGGGATATATGTTAAGTTCCTTTGAATGAGTAAATATGAAGGAAACATATCTATGTACATCATTAAATAAATGGGTAAATGAGTTATATACTTTATGGAATTATCTTTCCTTCAATGGGTAAAAATGGCCCCTACTAAAGATATTTATCAATTCCAAATCTGAGGGTCTAAATACTAGTTCATATGATTTACTTTTGAATTGAATAGTATAATCTTAAAGGGATTCATAATAATATTATTTGAAATTGTGAAAATGGTCTAATGTAAGTTTTGACACCTTTTGAATTTTTGAAGAAATGAAGAATGCATCTTCCAATTGTAAACAAAATTAAGAAATGTTTTGGTAAACTATAGACCTAATTATGATCCTCATCCAAAATTCTCATATAGAAAACCTTTAATAAAATTTTATCTTTTTTTTCCCATCAATAAAAATAATGTACATAACATATCATGTGATCAAATGTATCTTTGTTTGTTCCAAAGAGAGGTAAATATGGTATCTCAAAATCTTGTGGATAAGGATATTAAAGTATACATTTCACAAGAGGTTGATTATTGAATGAGATTACATGTGCATTATTATTATGCAAAACCATTTGCATTTGAAGTATATAGATATATTGTTGAAGATACCCAATAGAGGTCATCATATACATAAATATTACATGAGAATAGTGATGTTTGTTATGGGTGTTATCATTGGTTCCAACCGACCACCTTTTGTGAATCTAGGCATATGAGTACCATCATCTTCATGTATAACAAGTGAAATTTCATGATCACTAAATATAAGGTAATTAGGTAGTGGTATGGGATATTTGAACTTTGGTACTTGTTGTATAACAATATGAGCTTGAATAATCTTTGGTAAAGTTCCCTTTTTTGGTATAGTATTTTTTTGTAATGAAGGTATGAGGGAACCATTACCTTTACTAATGGGGATATTGTTTGGGAATGCATGAATTTTGGGGGTGTGAATTAATTTTATTTAAGGCATGTTACCTTTATAAGTTATTTGTAAATCATTCATCATTTAATTATGTATTTGTATGAATTTTTTATGATCAAATTAAGGAGCCTCTTGGTCATATGTACCTACTTGTGTGGTAAAATGTGCATGAAGACCATGATTAGATGACTTTCCTTATTGGTGCCTCATGGATTTTTTTGAAAAAATAATCCTTTATAAGATGTATTATTTTTGGAAATAATAGGCTGAGCTATAACTTGCTCATGTTTACCCAATCCTTGGCCTTTGTATCCATATTTTTACAAATATCAAAGACCAAAATCATCTGACGGTGGTGTAGGAAGTATGGGTAAATGATATTTATCTTCCTTAATATGTATCAACTCATCTCTTGAAATTGTGGGAGCATGTAATTGATTAAAGGGATAGTAACTACCACCATTCAATAATTGGAGATTAGATGCGTTATCAATTATAAAGATACAAGAGTAATCAATTTTTACCTCTTCTTTGATAGAAACTTGGAGAGTTTCATCATCATAGTCATAAAAGAAATCAATGTCATCTATGATAAGAGATATGAAGTACATAAAGATTAGGAAAAATTAGGTAATAAACATCTTATAAGGTATGATTAGCTTGAAATGATATTCAAATATTAGATTCACCAAAATTTTAACCTTAAAATGAAGAATTTAGATATGCTAGAGTTATCTAGATCTTTATTAAAGGGTTATATAGAAATGGCAATGCACAAGGGTGATGATTAGATCAATAATAGACCAATTAGGTGATAAAATTATATATAAACATATATTAAATTTAATATGTTAAGAATAGGCTAAATATGGAAATTACAATTAAGCTATGTATGGAAATGAGAAAGAAGTAATACACGTAACTAGCTCTAATGTTACCATAATGTTGGATCTAGAACAAGTAGAAATTAGATTGGTAGATGATTTTAGAACACTTATAATATTTTGGATTAGATGCTTTTAGAGCCTAGGAAAATAACATCAACTTGGGATAATTATGTCAACACTACTTTTTGGGTTTGATGTAAGTGTCTTGTATGGAATACTTGTTGGAAAAGGATGCAACCACCTTATCTTTGGTGCATTCAAGCCTAGGTCATGCACTGTCACTCATAAATTTATAAAAAAATAGTTCTTCATATCATATTTGCCTTGGGGGAAATGTGTTAGTGGGCACATGGTGTCAAGATAAACCCAATGACCCCTCTATCAATGAGCACTACCTACAAAGACAATAATTTTTAGAGGACCTTAGACTAATGCAATTCTCCACTATATGTTGGCTTGTGTGTGAATCATGTAATATGTGCAAACTTATAACTTGGATAATATATATCTTGGGTTATTCCTTTAGTAACTCATACCTATAGATGTGTTATTCCTATGACTGATATGGAAATAGGGAAGATTTGTTCA
The DNA here is from genome assembly GCA_037957365.1 of Torreya grandis. NCBI lineage: Eukaryota > Viridiplantae > Streptophyta > Pinopsida > Cupressales > Taxaceae > Torreya > Torreya grandis. The sequence continues at coordinate 2,988,982 of JARHVA010001008.1, read as the reverse complement.
ATTTAATGCTTGATAGAGTGTTTTTGATAAGTTTCCTTGGTATTTCTAGGTGAGGAATGAATGAGGGTTATTATTTTATTTATATAAATACCTTTGAAGAAGTAACTCACATTAAATAACTTAGGTTTACCATTACAATACATTTTATTTTCAAAATATATGACTTTAGGGAACTATACACTTGCATCGGGTCATGACACTAGCATCAACACTAGTGTTTTTCTTAAATGTTAGTGTCCAAGGAGTAGGAAATTAGGTACAAGTTTAAAACTTTCAAAGATGGAAGATAAGTAAATTTTAATCATTCTAGGTAAGATATAAGTCCTGGGTCATCAACAAAAGACTGATAAGACTAATAGATAGGCCAAGGGGCATAATATAAAGTATATGAAAGACTTTCAGAAGTGGGAAAGGTCAAAAACTAAGAGGAAAAACCAAGGTTTGAGTTAGCCAAGTGTATAAGATCAAGGTGCTATATGATCCATAAATATTAACCACAACTATTGAAAAATGGAGGATTATCCACACAAAGGAATATCTCATCGAGAATTATTAAAGAGATAGAGAATTTGAGTGAAAGAGAACTATTTATTGTTTCATTAGTGTCACATCCTATTTTTCTCTACAAAACTATTTAAGAATTAATAGTAGGTTTTGAGACCACTATTTTATAATTCTAATATATATCTAATTAATATATATGTATGTTGTATGATTAACATCTATATGATTTATTTTCATGATCAATATATTGGTGGATAAGTTTTGCATATGTTAAATTATGCCTTATGATCATAAAAATTGATTTCATTATAGATTGTTTAAATTCATCAATAATTTATGGTTATACGCTAATGATTATAATGATTACATACTAAGTATTCATTGATTTAATTGAGGTGGTTATAAGACTATACCACCCTCAAAGGAAATATATAGAGTATCATCAGATAGGGGATGCATATATCAACACTTGGGGGTTGAGAGACTTCATCAAACCTATACACACCACATTTTAAATTTCTTAAATGAAATAAATGTTAATCCAAATTTTAATTAAAATGATGAATGTATTTTTTGTTTATCTTACATTGAACTAGACTTGGTTGCATTGACTTAATACCTCACTTCTCATGATCTCATAATATGACAGGTTTATGATTTTATTGATGCCTTTTCTATCATTATATTTACATTGAATATCTTGAATTCATTTAATCTTATCATGAAATGGATCATGTTGTATTGTGTATGTAAGGAAATTAAATTAATTGTGTTAACACTAAGAGACTATTGATTTATTATAGGGCTTTGTCGATGATTAGTTTATTTCCCATTTTGATGGCATAGAATAAAGTGTAAAAACACCCCAAAGATAACTAGATTAAAGAAGTTTCAAGACTTTAATTTTGGTTGCATTATTGAAAAGGCCATAAAGTGAAAGGTGAACTAATCAAGGTTATTTGGTTATTGCCATGATAAAAAAGTTGTCTTTAACATTTTTGAAATGATGGGGGATTAAAATAGTTCTTATAATAAATATAGGGTTTTAAACTAAAATTTAAAATAAATTGAAAGTCCAAGCCTACAACCTAGAAGATTTTCTTTTCTTTTTCCAACTCTTTAATCTTGAGAATTTGTTATCATTTACACTCTTGAATCTTGAATATTTTTTAGAATAAGAGGATGCATCATATCAAGTTTATTTTTCATAATTTTTCATAATTATTTTTTGTATATTAAATTCCAATCTAAAGTTTTGTTTTCCTCACAAGGGTGACATTAATTGATAGTATTAGTTGCCTAAAATACCATGAGCATATGATTTCAAGATTGAACTTATAGGGATTGAATTGTAGGGTAACATGTTAGACATGAAACTTGGAAGGGTAATATGATGAGAAAGTGGTAAGAAACTCTAATAATTAATGTGTTTAGTAACACTATAAGACTTGTGTATACATCTATCAAAAAATTGTGTGAAACATGAAAGTTTTATAAATATATACCATTATCCTTTGAGGTGTTTTAAGTTTGATATTAACATAGGTTGGAGTTATGGACATCTAATTAAAGAGGCCCTATATAGCCATGGATAGAGGTCATATACCATGTGGGGTTCCTATAATTTAGAAAGATACCTCATCTTTAGCCAATGCCATAAAACATCCATACCTATGGATATGGCATGATCTAAATATGGATGAATGTTGGATAAGTGTTGTGATAGGGTTGGTTGATATAGATTGGTATACATTATATGTTCATACTTTTTATCAAGCCCTTACATGGATCAGAGGTGCCTCACCAAGGGACCATAGGTCAATCTGGTGATGGTTATATCCTTCAAATGGTTAGTTTTTGATTACTATGATCTAACCCTAGGTGGGAAAAGAATTTGTCTTGGTTGTTGAATGGTGGTATGTCATCTAGATAAAAAGGAAATTTGAGTTAAGGATTTGGATTTTACCTTATAGTTACTAGATTATGATGGTCACAATAACAATCTTGGTGAATGTATTTTGGTCTTGAGTTGGTCAGATTGTGTTATGAAAATTATATGTGGTCAAATGTCTTTGATAGCATATTTTTTGAGTTGTCTCAATAATATCTAAATAGAACATGTCATGTTATTGATACATGATTTCTGATATGATGTAGGAACTAAATTGTTTATGAATTGTATAGTTCATTTTCATGATGTTCTCTTAACTATTTGTATCCAAAAGAGTGTGTATGAATTTATATACCTTTTAAGGTGTTTTTTATAAGATATACTCAAGTATTTTTTGGTGTATACCTTTGAATAATTTTACTCATTTATGCTTGGTTTCATGATTATTTTCAATTAAGACAATAATCCTTATCTTCAAACAATTATGGTGAATTTTGAAATGAAAATACTTATTCATTTATAAACCATTGAAAATTATAATACATTTCATATTGTATTAATATTATGCAGTATCATATTTTCATTTAGTAAATAATATATGTCTATACAAAGGAATAGGGAGTTTTCAATCCTTAATTGTATAAATCAGGTGGTATTTTAATATGAATGGTGTTAGTCATTGTTTTCCAATGATGAACTCACCATACCTGATTATTCAAGTGTCCTCTAAGCTTTAACCAAAACTAAGAGACTGGTATGACTATTATGATTGTCATCTATAATTGAGTAATATGTGATATCTCTCTTTATGGCTCATAACCAAAACAATGAAAATAAACAATATTGAAGTATATGGAAGTTATTAATTATTATGGAATCTATTTATTGTATATCTAGTGAATTAGTAATTTACAATTAAGATTTTTATGTACCATAGTGGAAAATATCTAAATTATAACATAATTAGTACCTTTATGACATTAAATTAGTTTTAGAAGAATGTGAAGCTTATGAAATATTTTTTTTGGAAATGTTATATGAGTAAAATATACTTGAATAAAATGCTACATACTCTTACATAACACAATGATTTAGAAGTTCTTCCCCACATATAGGTTGATGAGAAGGTGGAGGTCCAGATCAATATAAAACCTTCCTCCAAACCCCTCAATGTGAAACCCTTCAAGAAGATGTTGGAGAAGGAGCCTCAAAAAAATATGAGAATGATTTTACCAAAGGATGTCATGGAAGGCCCAAGTAACAAGACTCAGGCAAAGATAATAAAAATAGGCCAATGAATAAGGTAGAGTACAAGGACACTAACAAGGCACTCACAGAAGAAACTACCCTCCCAAAGTAATTTCTCTCTTTTTTTTTTCTATTTTATCTTTTGTACTAGTCTTCATCTTGTTATTTTATTTTTTATGTACCTTGTTTTTTATCCCTTGGGTCTTTCTATTTTATGTGTTTATATTGGTTAACTTCAGGTTGTAATATCTTTGTAAAACCTACTTATTTACCTAATCAAATAAAAATTATATACTTGAATAGAATTTTGTCCTAACTAGTTTACAGACTAATATCCCTTGACTCTAAATTAATTTTGGTTATAGACTTAGAAGAACATTTATTGTGATCTAGGAATTGTTAGTTATGGGTACTATAACACTATTTTATGCACTATGTTCTTGTTAGTATATGGAGATTATTTTATCCTTTCTGTACTTATATTTACTTATTATCGAATCTTATGTGGCAACATCCATTTACAGCTTAAAAATTACTTTTTTATAATAATTTCATGTTATTATGAGTTCCTTGGGGTGATAAAAATTATAAGACCCATGTTAGAAAATATCATATTAAAGATTATTATAAAAAGTTAAGATGGAAATATGATTGAGTTCTAGTTTGGCTAATAAGATTTATGCATATATATGAATTATGCATGGAATGTGTCTTAATTTCTAAACATAATGTGGTTATCAATAGTTGGATGGTTTGGATCTTAAGGACTAGTCATTATATATATATATATATATATATATATTATAATAATAATAATAATAATAATAATAATAATAATAATAATAATAATAATAATAATAATAATAATAATAATAAGAAATTATAAAGTTATTCCCATAGGACAAATTGATAAATATATAGTTTAACCTTTTCATACCTTAGATTAGAATAAAAAATAGGTTCAATATACATATATGATCATATTAAAACCAATCATAATAATTATTACCTATAAGCTTAGCTTTTATAGCTGAGAGATACCTCAATGCAAGGTTCAATAGAATTGATATTCTAAGGATAGTGATACACCACAAGTGTATGAGAAATTATTGGGGTTATTTCCCAATTTATTTAAATAATATTTTTTCTAAAAATTATTTTATTTCATAACTATTATTTGAAATAAATGTATTTTGGATGATGGACTATTTTAGGGTGGAAGGATGTCACTTTTTTTTATACTCTAAGAAAACTATTTAAGCATTAATAATAGGTTTTAAGACTAGTAAATTATAATTATGATTTATGTTTGATAAGGATATATGCATGTTGTATGATTGAAAATTAAAATATTTTTTTATCATGATCAATATGTAGGTGGATAGTTGTTACATATGTTAAATTATGCTTTATGTTTATAAAAATTGATTTCATTATAGATTGGTTTCATTCAATAGTCATTTATGGTTATATGCTAATGATTATTATGATTATAAACTAAATAATCATTAATTTTATTGAGGTGGTCCAAATATTTTCCAAACCTCATAGGAAATATAAAGGGAGAGTATCATTAGAGAGGAGGGATGCATATATCAACACTTGGGGGTTTCAAAACTTCACTGAACCCACACACAACATGTTTTAAACTATTGTTGACTAATTTGACCACAAGTTAAAATTATTTCAACCCCATATATGGTTGAAAATTTTTATAGGGTCCCCTATGGTGTAAATTGTCTCTCATGCTCTTTAATGAGGTCATATAGATGTTTCATCTCTTGTCACATTTGTATAGTTGGTCTTATGTCATCTAGGGGTCACATTTTGAGTCATTTAATGAAATGGAACTATTTAAAAATGAAATAAAGTGTGTCTAAGTATAATATAATTTCATAAATTCTATAATATGCTAGATAAACCATTTTAAGATTGACATCCTATAGGTTCAACATTGAAAATAAGAAAATAAGACAATTTCAAGTAGTTATATGGCATTTAAAACATATTTGGCACATTAAAGGACTTTAAAAGTTCCTATTTATATCCCAATAATCTAATTCCATGATTGGTCAGCTTTGATAGGTCTTAAAATGAGAAAAATTGTTCTATCTTTCCTATCACTCTCTTGGACAAGCTAAAAAGGTCAATTGATCTTCCTTTGGTATGGACATGAGGAGGTGAGTTAGAGAAAATGAATTTGGTGGGTGATAGTATACTATATTTAATATAAACCCATGTAAATAGTTGAAATTTTGGTGTAACATGCTCTATGAACCATTGCTAAGGAGATTGGTGACTCTTTTTTGCTTTTATATCCCTAACACCTCATTTTTTATTCTATGCCTAGATTGATATAAGCAAGTCAAGTTTTGTACATGTTATATAAGGGAATTAACATATTTATCACATGGTTATTAGTATATTTTTAGTGTGTGGTGTGAATAAGATAGGCATAAACATCTCATTCTACTGGTAAAAGACTCAATTATAGTCTACAGATAATGTTTTAATAGTTACAATGCTTATCTTCCTATTTTTGTCTTAAAAAAAAGGAGATATGTTGCATCCAACCTCTTATAATAATTGTGATAAATTTTAATTGTGAAGGTTTGGTCTCAAGATTTTTCTATATGGAGTGAAAGGACCAAGACACAAGCATAGTTAGAAAACCATATGATTGTCACCTACAATCAAGTGGCAGGAAGACTTTATCATTCAAGTTGATGAATTAAGGATGTATTAATATGGTTAAGGGAATATAAAAGTTGAAAAAAAAAAAAAAACTATCCAAGTGATCAGATATTGGTTGTGAGAACTAATTCCACATATACAGTCCTATATTACATAGTAACATCTACAGGCAGTTTATAGTGGTAGTGTTGATATGGAGATTTTTGAACTCATTTAAAACCTTCATTGAGGTATAAGAGCATGGAAAATAATATTTTGAAAATGGTGAGGTCATTATGTGCATTAAATTTTTATTTCAAACTTTACAAGTTAAAAAATTTGTATTTGAGACACTTTACCTTAACTTATTTGAATCATGTTTTGCTCATACACTTGGTCTTTCCATGGTGAAGTGCTTTGAAGTATAAATAGGAATAATTGTTTAAATCTTTTAGTCTGAGCCTATAGGAAATGTATTGACATGAGACGGTGATTTTTTGGTCAAGAGAAGGTGATATAATTAGGATTAAAATTCAAGTAAGTTATCACTATAGACTTTCAGTAGTCTACAATACTTTTGAAGCTAAATGGTCTTACAACACAACATGACATAATAATTGTATGAATCAAGAAAAAGTGACATAATTTGATTGAAATATTATACTATGAGATAAATAATAGTCAAGTTAGTTTATGTTCAATGATTTGACATAGGTCACCACTTACAGGTCTCATATTCCCTAATGAAGAATCTATAGCCTGACTATAGACCCACAAAGTATTGATGGTGGAAAAAAAGAATTAAACCATTCATAAATAGATGTAAACTCAAGTGTAAGTGAAATAATGATATTAAATATGTAACCAAGGGATATAAAAATATTAATTAGGCCTTAAAATACACCTACAAGGATCTCAATTACCTAAGAAGTGCACCTACAGTCTGACATGGTCTAGGAACTTGCCTAGGCTAGTGAAGAAAGACAAGTTAGGAGGTAAGAAGAAGAGTATGATGAATAAATAATAATAAAACCACTCTCATAGTGGTATTGAATCATTAAAATTTTCTCCCAAGAATAAAATATCCTAACCTATAGTCACAACTCAAGGTTCTTAGGCCGAAGCAAAATTTTGTGTCCAGTCATTAAACCTAAAAGCTAGTCTAGAATATTTAGAGTATTGGGGACCCTAGAGTAGTGATCTAGTTATTAAAATTTGTAAATATGGTATTAAAGAACTAATATATCCTCTTATTTCCTCATTTTTTCCAATCAAATAAGGGATATTCCCTCTATTTTATCTTATATAGAGGGCACTCCCAATTAAGGCAAAACTATAGGTTTGGTGTGTGAATGGTGATAGGAGGCAAAGGAGAACAAGAGAAATTGTAAAAATGTGTGAAGAGTTGTAGTGAAGGTATAAAAATTTATAAAACACCCTATATTCATTGGATCACTCACAGGTAGATGCATACATAGCCAGTCATAGTGAGGCTTGTTAGGCCTAAAATAAGGCCTATACACTAATGACCTCTAGCTTGATTAAAATGAATAAATGACCTTAAAATATAGTTTATAAGATTAAAGGGAAGGTATAAGGTTTATCATAACCTTAAATATATAGATTAACAACACAGAGTGGTTAACTTGACCTAAAACCATGATAGGGGTACCCAAAATGCATGAGAAAGCTTGATAGGCCAACTTTGAGTTCTCATATCTATACAAACACAAAAAATGAGACATTAAAAATCTAATGGTATTTGTTTATGGTCCTATAATAAATATTTTTGAAATTTGTTTAGAGTTTAAATATCATTATTTTATTAATCATTCCTAAGAAGCAAAACCTTCTAAAACCCTCCTAAAACCCTAGTTTTGACCTGATGGAAAAAAATATACAAGGAGATGCACTCAGATGGAATAATTTGGCCTGGAAAGTGTTTGTAAATTTTTGAATACTCTCTTAGTCTCTTGGGAATCCATTTTTTCCATACTATCTCTTTTATGACAGGCTAAAATTTAGGGTTTATATGCAAGTTTTTGGGTCTTCTATAGGTGTAGAGAAGAATTATTGAGTGATAATCAATGTAGAAGGTATATAAGGACTCATTATAACTCCTTAAACTAATTTCTAACATTAGATAATTATATAAACACATTTGATAAGCCATTCATCATAGGTAGTCTTAGATAAGTAGTGAAAAGACAAAGTGATTACCTGGTGAGAAGATGAGAAGTCTATTTTAGGATGTTTTTAAGGTATAAATCACGGAGTAGAAGGAAAATAGAATTTAAACAAGTGTCCTAACACCTCTTCTATGTATTTTGTTGAGAAAATTCAAGTCACGTAGGTGATAAATGTGAAGAATAAGGCCTAGAAGATCAATGAATGACTTCAGACAGTGAAAATAAGTGTCAAGAGCAAGGCTATCAGTTAGGAAAGTATCTGATGATTACTAAAACTTGTCTCTAACCTCCATAAGATAGTGCATATGTCTCAATCCTTATTGTTTTAGTTTTGATTTGTTAAGATATGCTTTATCATGAAGGTAGTTTCAAGAAGGCCAATTGAAGAACCTCTACCCTAGTTTGAGGAGTTTATCATGCTTTAGATGGACACTTGTCCAATAAGACATTCATGGTATGTTCTCCACTTCATTATCCTGAAATGTAACTAGTTTTAATGCTTTAACACTTTTACTAGTGACCTTTCCACTTCCCTTCTTCTCTCTCCTCTCACATGCTATATAAATGTAAGCCATTTTAGATTTTGTAAAAAATATTCCACACCTAATATGACAAAGCCCTGCTTGTTTGAATACTATATTTGCCTTTGAAATAGAGATTTCTAAGATGGTTTTGATTTCATCAACTTTTTATCTGAGTGTGTGAAGTGGTGTGAATTTAAATGCCGAGTTATTAGTATCTATCCTTGATTTCTCTTTGATCTTTCATGTTTGATGCAAGTGTTTCTCCCTCTAATAGGTCACATGAAGTGTAGATAGTGTATTTGTCTATCTCTAAGTGTAAGGAGTAACTTTAATGTCTATAATCTGACCTATAGTTCACTCACCATAACTAGTACAATACACATCACCTCTATGTTTGAAATACTAATGTTAGAGCAATGTAGGATGTTGAGACTAGTGTTGTGAGTGATGTTTCATAGTGTGAGTGTATGGTAGTCTAGTGTAGATAATTTTGGTGTAACACCTCATTAGAATAGGTTCTTTTCATTTTCCTTCTATCCCTTTACATCTAAGTAAGCAAATAGTGTAGGTGATAAGCAAGCAAAGATAAATCTAGGGAGTTAGCCCTTAAAACTAGAGGTTTACCTCTTTTATAGGAAACCAATAGGCCTAAAGGTAATCTCATGTTACCAAAATATTGGATTGGACTTGAAAAACATATCTTGGGGTGCAAGATTTTGTGACAACAAATACCTAAATGAAATAAATATTAATCCAAATTTTGCTTGAAATGATGAATGTGCTTATTTTTCTATTTTGCATTAAAATAGGCTTTGTATTAATTTAATACCTCAATTATCATGATCTCATAATATAAAAAGTCTATGATTTTATTGATGACTTGACTAGGATTAGATTTGAATTGAATATCTTGATTTCATTAAATCTTGTCATGAAATGGATCATGTTGTATTGTGTATGCAAGGTAATGCAATTAATAGTCTTAACACTAAAAGAGTGTTTATTTATTATAGGTTATTTTTTATGATTATTTTGTTTCCCCTTTTATTGGAATAACATAAAGGGAAAAAATACCCTAAAGGTAATTAAATTTAAGAAGTTTAAATATTTAAGTTTGGTTGTATTATCAATAAGGCCATAAACTGAATGACAAAAGTTGTATTAGGGTTTTTTGGTTATTTTCATGATAACAAAAGTTGACTTTGTAATTTTTGGAATTATGGGGAACTCAAATGGTTGTCATGCCAAATATAGGGATTTAAACTATAATTTACTTAAAAATTAAAGTAGTGGTGATTGAATAAGGGGGTTTTCATGATTTATAACTTACAAGGTTATAGGAGGATTTTTAAGACATGCAAATTGTGTATGGTGTATAAGATAATAATAAGAGGGAAGATGAAAATAAATAAAGGGGATCACAATAGAAGGAAATGATGGGAACACGATAGAAGGAAAGAATGAGAGAATAGTTGAAGGAAATAATGGGAGCAGGTAGAAGGAAATAATGAAAGCATGGAAAAAGTAAAAAAGAATGGGGACATTGTAGATGGAAAGAATGAGAGCATGACAAAAAAGAGAAAAAAAGTTTCTAGGTTGTAGGCAGGATTAGATGACACCCATCTGAGGACCAAGTCAGTTGTATCTTAAACTATCATTTTATTTCTTGTAGGTTTATATTTTCAAGGGAATAATATTTATTGATATGGGTTTTTATATGATCTAACTAAATGAGTGAAATGGTATGGTATGAGTGAAAGGGTTTTATGTATATTGACCTAGGGATGGAACCCAATTCCATCTATAGGATGCTAAACATTTTAATGGCATAAATTTTAGTACTAAGACCCTCAAACCTTTGTAAATTAGTGTTGAGATTCATATATAAGGAATTGACCTATGTTTGACTCAAACTTTGTTATATGGCTAAAAATGGTAGATAGAGTTAACTTGGTATCAATACCTTGTTTTAAATTGTGCTTTGGAATAAATAGTATTAAAGTGCTTATCCTTTGAGGTGTAAGAACTAATAGAAGTTTTGAAAAATTTATTCAATTCTTTTTTCAACCCATGTATATTTTTCACATAATTCACCAAGGGATTTTACTGTGTAGTCTGGTAGATACCCCAAATGGGTCAAATTAGATAAATTTATAAATACATCATGTCAAAAGTTATTATATGGAATCCATGTTGAGATATTAGATTTATTGTTAGGTAAGCAAGGCATGTTAATATATACAAACATAAGTGGATATGCTACACACACATGCACACATATGCATGCAAATATATATGTATGACTAAGTTGTAAACATGAATAGATTTTATACTCTAGTGATTTGACAAGGTAATATTCTTTAATTCCTATAAGTAGTTGCATAATGTTCGGCAGAACCAATAACCTTGAATTATGTGGAAGAGATTCCATATAATTTTACATATAATACAACTATATATTATGATTGAATTTTCAAAGCATGGAAAACATAAGTGATTACATGATAATTGAAATAAATATTGTCTATATATTGATAATAATAAGATATTAAGAACAACTCAAGTATGTTGTATAAATATTGTTTTTAAAAAATTATAGGATAGGACTTTGTAATTAATTACAAGTAGGACACATATATTTAATAAGGAATAAAAAGACCAACTATTAGTAAAGCATGGATAAAAATATATCTCTTGATGTGTCTTGAGAATAGTGGAATTATAGATTTCATACATATCACTTTAAGTGGTTAAGTAAATGAAATAAATTATATTCTTGAGTTTGTTTATTGTACAAGTATATTGCTATTTGAGTAAACTATAAGCTATAATTGTATGTATGCTTATTGATTCCATATGTGAGATTTATTAGATTTAACTCCTTATTAAGATATGGAATAAATGTAAAGGATCATTTAAGTGATAGTATATATATAGATGAGGATGATAATCCATAAGTTTTGATAAATATTATCAACTATTAAACAAGTAAGAATTTGAATATCAATCCTATACATACTGAATATATCTATTCTTAAAATTTTATAATATTATAATGGCTCTTATTTTATACATGTGATGAATAGGATGGACCCAAAATTTCAAGCCATAACCTTTCACAAAGGAGAATATACTATGTTAATAACATCATGATAACTTAATTAGGGAGAGTTATTATAGGGGTCAAAGTGTACTTGGATTATTAATTTAGTATCTTATGCATATTAGGTTTTGAATATGAATTATTAGACAAACCTATACCTATCACTTTCATGGTTATGTAAAAGATGATTTTTCCCCTATAAATGCTTGATTTGAAATAATGAAGTTTCATGGAAGGAAGAAAAGAAATTTAGGAAAAACTTGATTGAAAATAAAACCCATGATAAGCTTAGATACTTTATTTGAATTTAATGATTCAACTAAAGATTCACTTGGTTATGAGATGTTGGAGTTTATACTCTTATGTATAAATATACATCAATGGTATTTTGATAGAGCTATAATAGGGATATAGTGGCTTAGGAATTATTCTAGTCCTTTATGAAATTTTGATTAAATGAATAAGAACACATGCATGGATTTATATGTTGAATCTGAAATATTTGACCAAGTATTAATATAAATTATATATGTTATGAATAATAATTATATTTGAAAAAGGGACTTAGAATGACTTGATTATTATTCTAGTTTCATGTGCACAATTGGTTTTAATGCAATTACTTTGAATAGATTATGTTGTCATTTTATGGTTGAATGAATGAAATCAATGGCATTTTGTATTTTTGATTGATTTTACTTGTTTTTCAGTGGACTAAGTTATTATGGAATATATATTTCTTTATATGTGATTACTTGACTATATTTTGGATAAAAAGAGATAGATATATGAGTATGTCAGTGGGTAAACTCATATAGCCATCCCTTGATATTGTATGATAGTCATGATTCAGTATTAGAGAGTTTTATGTGAGTGACATGAATCAAATTTTTAAATATAAATTCTATAATAAAAACTTTGGCCAAATTAATAGCTAATACATTATCATTTCACTATACTTCTAGTTTACATATGTTTGGTGATATCATTTAGATAGAGGATTAGATTCCATGGTCTATTTGATTATTTTATGTAATAGTGTTAGTATACATAAGGGTTATGAATGATTTATTGATATATACACTATTTATATGTGCTCCTGTATGAAGGGAATGGTCACTCCTAGTGGGGAGGTTTGTAGGAGATCATTGGTCTGTGGTTGGTAGTAAAGCACTCAGATGATGTTCTCCCTCTATTTGTTGATTCAACCATTAATATTACACTCAAGCTACATTCATCGATCATTGGGTGATTTTGAAGATCATTTATTCTTATATACATACTATATTGTGTGTTTGAATATATACTACATTATGCTTTATTCTTTGAGGGATTATTAAACACATCAGTGGTTGTGTAAATTGTATAATAATCTAAAATTATAAATAATAATGGTTGTCAGATTATTCATGACTAAAATGTGAATTATATCACTATATTTTGTACATTATTTTGTCTATTATACTTTGATATTAAATTTATTTAGCTTGTGACCTGATTTGATTGTTGAAGACTAGATGAGTTGGATTTTATCTAGTGGGTTAAATTTTATTATAGAATTTATTCCTTTAGATACATTTAGTAGTCAATAATGATTAATCAAATAGATATAAATGATTTTAATGAGTAATCTATATGATAAAAAAATAACATAATTATCAATTAACCTAGTGGGGTTTAACATTATGGTATCATAGTTATAGGTTCAAAATTCAACCTATTTATCTCATTAATGAATCTGTGATAGATATCATTAAGGAGTTCCTTAATAATATAAATATTAGTTTAGGTAATTAAGTAGTGTGAAATATACCAAGAGTCTTATGGAATCACACATGGGTTTCCACTTGTAAATTATTATTGTGGTCTTAATTTACACCCATGGAGGGATTTCTTCAGGCTCTTTCCAAGTAAGCCACAAAATAAGAACAACTCCAAGTTGTGGGTATCTTATAGTGAGGCTAAACCTCTAGAGAGGGTTGGTTCCCTGGATAAATCACCTAAACTAATATCTTTCTTGGAAAAGGGGGAGAAATAGACACTAATCCTTGAAACATGTAAAATGAGGTGATGAACCAATGTTTTGAACACTTATAATTACACAAGACACACTATCAGACACTTTCAAGACTGTAAATATCACTTCACTCTTTCTTTGATCAACTTTCACATAAGTATTTGATAAAAAGGCATGGACTATATATCAATCCAACATGGGAGGGTAGATCTTATATCCTTTACACTTCCAAACCAATCAAAAAACTATCTATTGCACTTATAATGACTTTTGAGAGCTAAAAAACACTTCAAGAAGGTGACAAAACTCATACATAGGCAAATGAAAGCATACATTCACTTAACCACATTTATGAATTCATAAGACACACTTCAATTCCACTTATAAATGGAAAAATTCAATATTTTATTGCATCAAATAGGTGTTATAGTACAAATCTTGGTGTGGCCTGGGCATGTAAAAAGCATAAGAGTCTCCTTTTTTATTGGGGGAGAAATGGGAGTTTATAAGAAAGGGAAATAGAGAGAGAGAGGGAAGTGAGCAAACAAAAATCAATAAATGAGGCCCAACCACTTCTTGATTGATTAGAATAAATCCTACCTCTAAAATTAAATTCATGAGCTCCAAATAGCTTATAAGCCCTCTTATTAGCTTAGAAACATACTAGAAGACAAGAACTTATTAAGGATGATGAGTCATGATCCATCAGGAAGGAATAGTCTCCAAAGAATTTTGAAATTTCATTGAATGATCCACTTGCCTTTGTCAACCTCAAAAATCTCCATATTATTAATGAGCTTACAACACCATGCTTCATCTTGATGTGATCTTTACATTATCAAAAAATCATTTAAACTCATTTATTTGGTGTCCCTTATAACATCCTTTCATAGTCACAACTCTACCATTACTCCAAACCCTGAACATAGGTCACTATAGATGAAAACCAATCCCATTTATTGGTTTTCATATAATCATAATCATAATTATTATTTGTAGGCTAGGGTCTATTGATCGTGAAAAGGACATAAAACTTACATCTGAAAGCTTTTTGAGAGGTCTAACAGAGCTTTAATGGCATCCTTTAATTCTATAGTGTTTGCTCTAGTAACCCAGATCATTTTTATATCTCACATTTATACATTTGCCTACTTGGGTGGAAAAATATTTTGATCTGATCTGTCTTCCTATGTGGAATTTTCTCAAGCTACTTATTTTTAAAAACCTAACTGTTGTCACTTTGGACATGTGTCCTCATATCGAACCTCCCTAGAAGTTGATCAAATCTATTGTGTTAACCTTCCTTAGGAGTCTATTAGCTTTGACCTTCATCTTTGCCATTAATTTTTGATCTAATTTATAAATTATGCAACTTGGTATCCCCATGTTGATCTTTATCTTGGCATTCAAAAATGTGACACTTGGTAGTCCTACATGCTTCTTGTAGACCCTGTTGCAAGTCTTCATTTAACATGCTTATGCCACATGGTGGCCTTGTGTGCAATCTAGGCTCATTAAATTTTTACCTTAATCCACACTATCCATCTGATCCTACATAATTGAATATGCTTCATTGATATTTGGTCTTATAGATCAAACATAGACCAGTGATTCCCATCTAATAATATAATAGAATGCAAGCCATTGATTTATTTAGAAGTTACTATGATTGAAACATTTGACACCCTCATGTTCATTCTTAGGATCCTTTGACCTTTCGACCTTAATATTTACATTAGATATTTGAGGCATGATTTAATGAGCACCATTGATCTATTTTTGAATTGTTGACCTTGATCCTTGAATGCATATTGTTGATCTAGATTTAAATGTAAGAATACACACCATTGATCTTTGATTCTAGATTATTTGACCTTCTAATTTCATGAGATTGCCCATGTGTCATTGATATTTGATGTTAGCCTCTGAGATTGTGCCACTTGACAACCCTAGTTTCAAATTTAAACTTCTTAAGGATTTTTTGAATCCAAATGCATTTTTCTTGTGACTTTAATTTGATATCCCTATGTACATCCCACATTGATAGATCATTTTTGAAGGATTATATCTTGGGATAGAAAACTCATCAAGACACCAAACTTGTAGGGGATGACTTTGGCACAAAACACATAATTTTCATGTCATTCTTCAACCTTGGTTGATTTCCCAAATATAATTCTTAAATGCACAACCAAACTAACCCATTCATTCTTGCATGGCGTTCTAAGATAGTTTGGTTCCAAATAATCACATTAAAGAATTTTCAAGACCAACTCATTGACTCACAAGACAAATTGGTATGATATGAAAAGTTTTGAATGGTAAGGTTGACAATTTGACCTATGAGGTCAAAATTATCAAAATTTTGGTGAGTCAACTAAGAAACATGCCTACTATGCTTGAGAACTAGACCTTTTACATGAATTTTAGACTCATAAACAATGACAAATCTGATCCATGTCTACAAGAAACCTTTTGACTTGAAATAAGACATCTATTCCACCAAGACAAAGAAGGAAACACACAAAAAAGGGAAACTAATCTAAACAAAGAAAGTGTGAAAATAAATCACTTATTTGGGATAAAATACAAATAAACTAATACATCAATTGGAGGAAAATAATCAAACTAATTATGTACAAGGAACTTAGATATTCAATAGTAATGTTTTAGATGTATCCCATTAACGAAGATTGGAAGTTCCTCACCATCTATCTTTTCAAGTTGGAAGGCATTATGGGATTTACAATTGGAGATTATGTATGGACCACTCTAAAAAGAGGCAAACTTTTTATGACTTCCTAGTTTAGCTCTATCCTCATCCCACTTGAGGACCAAATCTCCTTCTTTTAAAAGTCATGAATAATCTCTCTTAGCAAAGGCTCTCTTCACTTGTGCTTGGTATATTTCCATGGCTAACATGGACTGATGTTGAACCTCTTCTAGCATCACAAGATCAGCATATTTGATCACCATTGGTTCATTATCCAATAAATCAAGTTGATGCATTAGTTCTAAAGCAGGAAATCTAAGAGAAACAGGTAATTTTACTTCCTTACCATATACTAGATTATATGGAGAATTGGCTATTGATATTTTATAGGTGATCTTATCAGTCCATAGAGCCAATTTCAACTATAGATACCATGACCTTTGATTATCTTTAATAGTCCTTCTTATGATCTTTAACAGGTTCTTATTTGTGGACTCAACAAGGCCATTACCTTGTGGATAGTAATTTGATGAAGTCTTGAGATATACACCATGTTGAATAACCCATTGGCTGATCCTAGTCCCCACAAAGGCCATTGCATTATCAAAATCTAGTGAGCAAACCTTCATAAAAATCTAAAACATTGGATTCATTTGCTTCTTTTAATATAACTGCTTCTATCCATATAGTGAAGTAATTTGTAATAGTTAGTATCTATTTATGTCCTAAACTTGAAGGGGGATTAATTAGACCAATAAATTCTAATCCCCATTGTACAAATGGCTGGTACACTATAATTGGATGGAGGGGTAAGGCTACAAGTTTCACTTTTCTTACAAACATAGTACATTATTTGCACTTCCTAACCCATGCATGACAATCACCAAATATGTTAGGACAATAATACACATCTCTCATGATCCAAATATGTTAGGACAATAATACACATATCTCATAATATTTAGGACAATAAAACACATATCTAATGATCTTAAGGGTTGTGTTCCTTGAAAAATAGTGCCCTCCACCATGTCTATCATGGAACTAGCTAATCCATCTATGTGTTGGGCTTGGTTCTATACATCTTAGTAGCATGCCATTGATATATTTATTGAAAAAAGCACCATCAATAAGAAGAAATGGAATTTATTTAAATCTAAAATTAGGTGAGAGGGATATATACCATCTTGGAAATATCTTACCAAGTCTTGAAACCAACTAGAAGGTGAGGTATGATCAGTTGTAACCTCTTCATCATTTGACACCAAAACCACCTTGTTAGCCTCTTGTAAGTCTTGGGATAGATGCTCAAAAAGTCCTTTACCTCTAATCAGATTTGTGACCTTTATTTACACATCATACTCCATTACCTTTGTTATCCATCCATATTTTTTCTCATTTATGTCTTTGTTCAAGAGAAATTCCTTGACACTTAGATGGGAAACCATTAGGTGTATCTTATTACTAGATAACAAGTATCTAAATTTCTTGAGAGACATTATAACTGAAAGAAGATGTTTTTCAATAAAAGAGTACCTTGTTTCATACTCTTTCAAGACTTGAATAAATAAATATATTGTCTACTCCAAAGCCTCATGATTTTATTGCATAAAAATGCCTGAAATGGTGTCTATGTTAGCAGAAGTGTAAAAAAAGAAATATTTTATGAAATATGGGTTTATGACTATAGGAGTACTAGCTATGGCCTTCTTGATGTCTTAAAAAATATTCACTCCTTCTTTGGACCAACTAAAACTCTGATTATTTTTTAGCATGGCTATAAGTGGCTTAGCTAAAGTGGAAAATTTTGAAATATATCTTCTTATAAAATTGATTTACCTTAAGAATATTTGCAAAGACTTTTTGTGATTAGGAAAGGAAAGTGCAAGAATTGAATTTATCCTTTCAGGATCTATACTCAAATCATATTTTTAAATCACATGCCTAAGAATCTTACCTTCATGAACTAACAAGACACACTTTTTGGGATTTAGAGACACTTTTAATTGCCTACACCTTTCAAACACTTGCTTGAGGTGAATCATGTGTTCACTTGCACTCTTTGAGAACACTATTATGTCATCCAAGTAAAAAAGTATAAATCTTTTAACAAATCCTTAGAATTCCATATCCATGGATCTATGAAATGTTTTCCCAATATTAAATAAACTAAAGGGCATCTTTCCATATGCAAACATCCCCCACTTTGTAGTGAAAGATATCTTGAATTGGTCATCCTCCTTGAAAAAACTTGATTGTAACCCCTATATCATTCCAAAAAATAAAACCTCTATAAACCTAAAACTACCTATAATAGAATTTATTCCATAAATGGTAATGGATAGTGATCTTTAAGGGAAGCCTTGTTTAAATCATAAAAGTCAACACATAGTCTAATATCACCATTCTTATTCTATACTAGAACAAGGTTTTCCACCCAAGTTGAGTACTTGATTGGAAATACAATATATGAATCTATGATCTTATGAAGCTTAACTTTCATCAAAGGCTCAAACTTTAGATTGATAGGTCTTTTTCTTTATCTCATTAGTTTAATTTCAACCTCTAACTCAATGGTATGTTAAGCTAGACTTGGATCAAATCCATTGAGATCACTATATTAACATGTAAACACATTAAAAAAACTTGTACATAGTTTAATGAAATATTCCTTTTGTGAAGTAGTGCATACCTTACCCAACTTTAAGTTCTTACCAGCTGCAATATCCACATTGGCATAGTGTTTCTCCTTTATTGACAAAAATGACTTTTTCTTTCTCAACTCATCATCACAATTGGATATGTTCTAAAGCATGAAAAATACCTTGGGAAACTTATTTTCTTTAAGTTTCAAAATTTTATCACTGTACTGTTGCAAGAACTTTGATTGATTTCTTGATAAAACTCATCCTCTTCTTGTAAGAACCTGACAATTTGATTATCATCTTCAAACACTTGCCAATTATCATGGTTATCCAAAATAAAAGGACTTAAAACCACCTTTAGACTAATTTTTTTCACTTTTTATATTAGTTGAGATACTAAATTGTGCCCCAATGGCAGCCAACCTATCTCCATGTTTGTTCTCATCTCTTGGTATTGCCTAAATATTGAAAGCCTAAAAATCCTCAAGTAAGTCCCATACCCTATCCTTATAAGATATAAGAGATAAAATTTCTCATACATTAAGAAATCTTACTTGGTGATTTATAAGTTCACTATCACCAAAAAATTTTAAGGTGTTGACTTTCATACTCCTAGCCCATTTTAAATCATGAACTAGAGTCTCATACTCTACAACATTGTTTGAAAAACCAAACTAAAACTTAATAGAAGAGAAATAAATTTGATTTTATGGAGAAAACAACATAATTAAAAAAATATTACTATGCTTATTCCTTGATCCATCAAAGTATAATTTTCATAAACCATTGTTATACTCATCATCCTTCATCATGGCTGGAATTGGTGTATCATTTTCATAGAGGCAATAAACACCAAGTCCCTCTTTTTAAAATATATTATAAGGATAATTATCATGAAAATTATAAGCCCACTCATCAAGGAACAAATATGGAACTCCATATAAAGGTGATTCAATTTCCACTTCACTATTTTATAGCACCTCATCTGAGATGACACAATTAGTGTTCGCAACACTTGGCATACATGGCTCTAAATGGAAATGTGAAATAGGTTTAGAATGTGTTGTTACCTTGGTACCATACCTAGTTTAGAAAATAAAATATGTCCAATTAGTTTATAAGTATCTTCTAATATTTGAGGTGAATTCTCTTGATAGACACATGGCAAAGTAGGGAGGCAAGTCCACCACAACTACATCCTACTGAATGGTAACATTAGGACAAGCATGAAGTGTAAACTTCAGATCTCTAATAATGAATACTATTTTTTTTGGTGAACCATATAGTTGTAATACCCTTGTTTTATTTGGTCTATAAATAAGACCAAGCTTATCTGCAATTTGTTTAGGCATAACAATGATATTGGCTCCACTATCCACTATATAGTTGTGAACCAAAGTGTCACCAAATATTAAATATAGATATAAAGGATGAGTTTAATTGATTTTACCTTAGTTTTTTAAAAATTTACCATATTATTTACCTAATATACTTGTTGATTAGTTGGTTTGTCTAAATTAGTTAGGACAACACCTTCTTTTTGAACTGATTCTAGAGACAATCTGAGAGTTGAAAGCTTTTGAATGAGAATATCATTTTTTCCTACAATAGAGAGGGAATATGACATGATAACATTGATGTTATAATTCTTCATTTTATCCAATATACTAAATTTATCCCCACTAACCTTTGGTTGTACTTTTTAAACCACTAAGTGTCCATGAATAAAAGGTACTTAATGAACCTTTCCAACCTCTATATTATGGCTTTTATATGTTATAGAGGAAAAAATTTGATCTTTGATACTATTAGAAACAAAATTATAAGTACTTGAATAATTAATCACATCTTTATTCTTATCAATGGTTCTTCTTTTAGCTCTAGTTAGAGTTACAACTTTACCACTTGTATTGCTAGTCTCACCACCTTGATTGAATACAACATGATCATCCATTTTACAATTCACATTTATGGAATCAATATAACCTTGAAATTATTTAGTCTCTCCTTATGATGTCAAACTTTTTTCTTGGTACTAACTTCCTTGAAGAGAAAACTCTTCTTGTGTCATCGGTGGCATATTAATGTTTTATGACACCAAAGCTTGGTTTTGAGCATCATTGAGATTAAATACCTACCAAATTTAATCTTGAATCAAGTTATTTTTAAGTGGTGTGGGAATAATGGATTTTGAAGTAGATGATAAATTAGGGTTAAGATTTGCATATGGTTTAGCTTGAGTTTTAGCTAATTGTGGTTGCTAGGGTGGTCTATTTTCTCTGAACCCTTGACAAGGAGGCCTTTGATATCTAAATGGATGATAAGTGGTATAATTTTATTATTGATAAGGCCTATTAGCATGATATTTTTGTCCATTGAGTTTTACTATTTCATTCCCATAATATTGTAGCAAACTTTTTAACTCTCAAAGCTCATTAGATTGACTAAAAGGGGCTATAACTTGATCTTTAGGGGATGTAATAAGAGCTAAATATGAGATTTGAGGAACTTGAGAGGCTGGTATAGACTTAAAATCTAGGAATATAGGAATTGAATGCCTTTTTAGAGAGTTTACCATGTTATTCTCTACTCTTATTGTAACCTTGTAGGCATCTAACAAGGTAATACCACCCATTGACTAAATCATTACACTAATATTAGAGTTGAGGGATTTTAGATAATATAAGAAGGTATATTATAGGGATGGTATAATAAATTTAGGTATCTTTATCCATGTTTTTTGGAATATAAGGCTAAAATTAGACATGAACTCATGAGGAACTCTCTTTATGGTAGTCAGTTGTTGAACTAAGGATAGGTAATCAGATTTGTCTTCAAATTATGTAACTAAGGTTATACCTAATTCATCCCAAGTAATAATGGAATTTATTGGGAGGTTTCTATACCACTGTAATGATTTTAATTTTAAGGAAGCAACAATTAGTGTAATAGCTACATTGTCTTGAAAAACATTGTGAACTGAACAAAGGTTGGTAACATCCTAGATGTGCTCAATAGGAGTTATTTGATCTTCTCCAGAGAAGAATGGGATACTCTTAAGAGAAAATACAAGAATTTCATCAGAATGGGATAAATTCAGTGGACTACCCCTATTAAAGGGAATAAACACTTGGTTTTTGAAAGCCATATAGATAGTGAGAATCACACTACTTAGGATAATAGGATGACCAAGGGATGAATATTTCTTATGATATGGTCTTGCCCTACTAAAACTTGATCTTTTATATGAAGTAAAATGAAATTCAATGAATTTAAGAGGAATATGTTTACTTTATGACCTTGTAGTAACCTTTGGCATGAGAGTATTGCTTGGATGATTCTATGAACTCTATAATCTAAAGAATCTTTAGCTTTTGATGATGATGATGTCTTCCCCTACTACAAATAATTCTCCTTAGCTCCAAAATTTGGCTATGTAAAGGAGAATAAGTCCCATCAATCATGAAAAAGCTCTTATGGTCTAAAGTTTCACAAATTGAGGGATTTCTTTGGGCTCTCTCCAATTAAGACATAAAAGGGGAATAACCTTAGGTTATGGGTATTTTATATTGAGTCCAAACCTCTAGAGAGGGCTGGTTCCCTTTGGATATATCACTTAAACTAATATCTTTCCTAGAAAAAGGGGAGAAATAGACACTAATTCATGAAAACATATAAAAGAAGGTGATGCACCAATATTTTGAATACTTATAGTTTCACAAGACACACTCTCAAACACTTTCAAGATTTCAAATACCACTTCACTCTTTATTTGATCAGCTTTCACATAAGTATTTCAAAAAAAGGTATGAACTAGCTATCAATCCAAAATGGGAGGGTAGATATCAGATCCTTTTCACTTCCAAACTAATCAAAAAACTATCTATAAAACTTAGAATGACCTGTGAGAACTACAAAACACTTCATGAATGTGAGAAAACTCGAACAAAATAAAAGGAAATCATACATTCACTTAACCACATAAATGAATTCATAGGAGACACTTTAATTCCAATTTAAAATAGAAGAATTTAGTCTTTTATTATATTAAATAGGTGTTATAATACAAATCTTGGCATATCCTAGTCATGACAAAAGCATAAGAGTCTCTTTTTTTTATTGGGGGAGAAATGGGAGATATATAACAAAGAGGAAGAGAGAGAGAAGGAAGTGAGTAAACAAAAAATAATAAATGAGGCCCAACCACTTCTTGATTGATTAACATTAATATTACCTCTACAAATTAGCTTCATTATCTCTAAATAGATTCAAAGCCCTCTTATTGGCTTAGAGACATATTTGAAGATAAGAACTTGTTGAGGATGATGAGTCATGATCCATCAAGAAAGAACAGTCTCTAAAGACTTTTGAAATTTCATTGAATGCTCCACTTGACTTTCTCAACCTCCAAACTCTCCGTCTTTTTAATGATCTTGCATCACCATTCTTCTTATTGATGTGTTCTTTAAACTATCAAATAGTCACTTGAAATCATTTATCTAGTCTCCCTTCTAACATTCCTTTCATAGTCACAACTTTACCACTACTCCAAACATTGAATAAAGGTCTGATATAGATGAAAACCAATCTCATTTATTGGTTTTCATGTAGGCATAATCACAATGAAGAACCATAGGCTAGGGTGTATTGATCATAAACAAGATGTAAAACCTATGTCTAAAAGCTTTTTGAGAGGTATAGCTAAGCTTTAATGGCATCCTTCAATTCTATAGTGTTTTCTATACTAACTTAGATCATATTTGGATTTCACATTTATATATTTACCTACTTAGGTGGTTAAATATTTTACACTAATGTGTCCACTTATGTGGTATTTCCTTAGGCTAGTTATTTTATTTAAAAAAATTTAACCTTTGTCTCCTTGGACAAGTGTCCTCATCTTTTAAACCTATATAAAACTTGAGTAAATATGCTCTATCAACCTTCCTTGGGATTATACTAGATTTCAAATTAATCCTTTCCATTGATCTAAAATCTACTTCCTAAATTATGCCACTTGGTATCCTTACATTGATATTTATCTCAACATTCAAAACTGTGACACTTAGCAGTTTTGCATGCTTCCTATGGACCCTGTATTAGTCTTCATCTAGTTAATATTTTTATGCCATGTGGCAACCTTGTATACAATTTAAGATCATTAAATTTTTACCTTTATCCACATTTTTGATCTACTCCTACATGATTGAATGAGATTTATCATTCTTTGATCTACCAGATCAAACATTGATTATTGATTCCCATATAAAAATATGATCAAATGTTGGTTATCAATTTATTTGGAAGTCATGATTGAGACACTTGGTATCTTAATGTTCATTCTTGAGATCCTTTAACCTTTTGACCTAGAACTTACCATTATATATTTAAATCATGATTTAACGTGCATCATCAATCTATTTTTGACTTATTAACCTTGATACTTGAATGTAGATCATCAATCAAGATTTATATGTAATAATACGCATCATTGATCTTTGATCTAAGATCTTTTAACCTGCTAACTTTGTGAGATTACCTGTATGCCATTGATATTTGATGTTAGACTCTAATATTGTGCCACTTGGTAGCCCTACATTTAACTTGAAACTTGTTAAGGATTTTTTGAATCCAAATGGCTATTTCTTGAGGCTTTAATTTGACATCTTCAGGCATGTCTTGCACTACTAGATCATTATTGAAGGATTATATCTTGGGATAGAAAAATCATCAAGACATCAAACTTGTAGGGGATAACCTTGGCACAAAACACATTATTTTCATGTAATTCTTTCAATCTTGGTTAACTTCCCAAGTATACTTTGTTGGAAATATGATTTTAATTGATGTCAAAAGGGAGATAGTTAACACTATGGATGTCATTGATGTCAAGAGAATCAGTCATAAACAAGATTGATGGAGACAAGAGCATGTTTATAATTACACAAGTTTAAATATTATCATATAAAGTTGTCATGATTTTATAGAGACTATTTATGGATGTTTGTAGAGAAATTGATATAATATCCATTATGGATTTTTCAAGTGTATCTCATATATATGGTTTGTAAGTTTATATGAAGATAAATGAGCTCAAAAATCATTTATATTTACTCTTGGCCATTACTAGGGTTTCTCAGAATAACCTTATGGTTTTTGGTCATGGCATTCATAGACATTTCTATTTTTATATTGACTAGATATAGGTAGGAACCAATCACTTAAGTTATAACTTAATCCTTCCTCATCATTATGAAATTGGTCCCTTTGACCTAGAAATTACTAACTTGGAGCACTAATCAAAGACATTAATATTCCTAAGTACTTGAATTAATATTTATCCAAGTTTGTTCAATGGTGAGTGCTTAATTGCATGATGAAGATCAAATGATGCACTAAAAAATCAATAAGAACCTAAGAATGAACACATTGATTACATGTTTCATGATCATAGAGCTTGAGTAGTAGATCTATGGTGTGGTTTAAAGTCAAATAGTCAATGATCAATGTGAAGGTACTAAGTGTCTAATAGTGGGAACTAATAGTAATGTGAAAAAGGCATGTAAAGATGCCAAGTATCATAGGTTTGGGTCTGATAATGTGTTAAAGGCATGTGAGGATGCCAAGTGTCACAAGTATAGGGACTGATAGTAAAATGCTTAGAAGGCACATGAGAGTGCCAAGTGTCCTAACCTTAGGAGATTGAGACAAATATCATTGGTTGCATTTTAAAGTTGAAGCATTAAAGTCCAAAATCTTGCAATGATCTAAAAGAGCATGTGAACTTGATCTAATAGTTGTATTTTAAAGTTTGGATAATTGAATGAGGATCATCAGATCATGGTGATAAACTTAAGATCAGTGGTTAGTATTTAAATATTTTTTCATCTAAATGGTCAAGAGATGGAACACTCAAGTAAGATGCATTTTATGACACAAAGAATGATATAGATTGCTATAATCAATCCAAATTGTGTAAAATGGTATTTGTATAAAAACTAGATCCTGATATATACTAAATATAGTAAAAGATAGAGAATTATGGTGGTGGTGTGTGAATTAAATAAGTGGGAAACTTTTCATCAAATAAATATGAACTAAGTTCCAAACAAGTGGAGTGTGATGTGTTAATGACCAAGTGTGAACATAGAGAATACGTGAGACCTAGATCCAATACATAAATACATAATCTAGGATATACACTGTAAAAAAATAGTTGAATTGAGAAGGAGAGAGGTAGAGAGAGTAGAGCATGATAAATTAAAAAAGAGATCTATAACATAAAATTGGATTCATTTCTAAATCATTTTTTGTAATTAGGAGTTGTAGCTCCATAATAGATCTAATTAGTAGGCACCATAAGAAGAGATGAGTTGGTGCTCAATTAGGGAGTAGGTTATTCCTTAGAGTAGGTGTTCTTAAATTAAGGGATTGATGTATCTTTAGGGTTAGTGCCCAAAAAAATTATAACCAGTGAGTTTTTGATTATGAGGTTGGATTAAAATAGTAGATTCTAGCAGTTATTCCCACCATGGTTTTTCCCATGATAGGTTTTCCATGTACACTAAGTGTTGTGTTTATTAATGTGTGTGTGATCTTTGTATATAATTTTTAATTTACATTAAAAGTATTAAAGGACTAATTTTAATCAATCTATTGATTCACCACCCTCTCAATAGATAGTTGTGTTCCAAAAATTGGTATAAGAGCCCTATTTCCTTAGAATAAGCTTAATCAGCTCAAGTAGATCTTGGATAGTGAACACAAATGGCTAGTTAAGAAGGCTCCTCTTCAATCAAAGCACCTCTCTTATATGGATCAAACTATGCATTTTGGAGCATTAGAATGGAAGTATATTTATCTTCATTAAGGTTTGATGTATGGATGTTTGTTGTAAATGGATATAAAACTATTTCTATAACTCCTATTGATTAGGCTATAAAAAAGGCATATGAGAACAATGTCAAGGAAAAAAATGCTAGTCTTTATGGATTATCTAACTTAGAGTTTTCCACTATAATGCATTGTCAAAATACATAGGATATCTAGAACAAGTTTAAGAGCATATATGAATGTGATGATAACGTAAAGTAGGCCAAGATACAAACATACAAAGGCAAGTTTGAAAGTCTTTAAATGAATGACGAAGAGAAAATTA
Source organism: Torreya grandis (assembly GCA_037957365.1). Lineage (NCBI taxonomy): Eukaryota > Viridiplantae > Streptophyta > Pinopsida > Cupressales > Taxaceae > Torreya > Torreya grandis. The sequence continues at coordinate 2,961,317 of JARHVA010001008.1, read as the reverse complement.
TAGACTACCTCCTCAAAGTAGATGAAATAGTCAATATAATCAGAGGACTTCGAGAAGGGGTGAAAGATTTGGTCATTATAAAAAAGGTCCTAAGATCTATGACATCAAGGTATGACTCTAAAATCTTTGAAATAGAGGAATAAAGAGATCTAGATAAAATCACTCTTGATGAGTTGCATGGAACCTTCACAACCTATGAGATTAGAATGGGAGAAGTAGATACTTTCAAGAGAGAATTTGCATTTAAAGTATCCAAACAAGTAAAACTAGAACCACCTACATCTAGATTTTAAGAGATTAAATAATAAGAAGCTAATTTTATTATAAAATAAAAGAGAGGGTCTAGAAAATACAAAGGTAAGTTACCCTTTAAATGCTATAATTGTGGTAAGGTAGGACATTTTACTTTAAAATGCCCTTATAACAAAAAAGATAGCTCTGAGCAAGAAGAAGAACTTCTTTAAAAATATGGACTTGTACATAAAATAATATAATGATTCATTGGATGAGTGTGATAGCTTAGATGATGACCATGATTGTGCCTTTGTGGTTGAGGGAAATGAATCCCTATTCATGACATTAGAGTTAGCTTTTATGGTTCAAGAAAAAGAATAAGTTAAAGAATGTGATGAAGAAGAGGAAGGAAAAGTAGATCTAGAGGGTAAACTCATTTGTGATCTAGATGAAATTAAAAAGTTGAGAAAAGAGAACTCAAATCAGAAAAACTAGGCAAAAAAAGATATTGAAAAACTATCCAAAGTTTTAAAATATCTGATTAGAAGGTAGTTAGCCTAAAGATACAAGTTGAACAAGCTAAAATAATAGAATATGTAATCAAATTTGAAATACAATCTAAATCTAATGAACACATGAAGTTAGAAGCAAAAATAGTGGCTTTCAAAAAATAACTTGAAAAAGCTAAAGAAAAAATAGACAAAGGTCTAAAGCTAAAAGGAGGTTCAAAAATTCTTAATGAATCGATCAACTCTCAAAATCCATCAAAAGAGAAATATGGTCTTGGTTTTTTGAAAGCAAAAATTCACATAACTAATACATCTATAAATTTATATTATAACTTCAAAGTAGAAGGAGAATCAAGAATAAAGAAAGAAAAATCTTGCATGAATGCCTCTAAAGATACAAAGACAAATAGAAGCACTACTGTTGTGAAAAAAGTTGAAGGAAAAAAGAAGCCTAAAGAAAATAATAATAACAATGAGTCAATATTTTCAAACTCAAAGAAGATGTAGAACACAAAGGTAGATGATGTAGATGGTTATATAAGGGTGAAAGACTTGAAGAAGCTAGAGATAAGAAGACCTCCTCATCATGTACAAAGAAATGCTATTACCATGTATTCCTAATTTTATTTGGTTATTGTTATAATTGTAATTAATTTGGTCATAGGGCTAGTGATTTTAGAGTTATACGTAAAAGGAGAATAGACTTTGTGAATAAAAATATAAAGTGAAAAGAAAATCATGCCTCCCAGTGTGAACAAAGGTTCACAAGTCTTTGAAAAAGGGAAAATTAAGCCAAATAAGAAACCTAAAGATGTGTGTAAAGTGAAAATAAAAAATTTGCACAATCTGTGATTGGTCAAACTAAACTCCATGTTAAGGAACATAATTTGTGGGTAATAGATAGTGGTTGCTCAAAACACATGACTAGTGACAAGAGAAAGTTCATCAAACTGAGTAAATTTAAGGAAGGATCTATTAGCTTGGGAGACAATACTGTAGTGAATATATATGGTAAAGGAACCTTGAATATACATGGAAAATTGCCTATACATGATGTCTTTTATGTTGAAGAATTGAAACACAATCTGTTAAGTGTCACCCACATGTGTGACAATGGATATAAGGTCACATTTCATGTAGAAGGTTTTAAGATAAGGATATCTAGAATATTATTTTTAGAATGGAAAATAAATGAAAGCAATATTTATAATCTAAGTGAAGTGAATGGTAATAACTGTTTGATGGGAAAGATTGATGAGAGTTGGTTATGGCATAGAAGAATGGGTCATTTTAACTTTGATAACCTAGTAAAAGTGAGATCAAATAAGTGTGTTAGACATATGACTAAGATAACCAAACCTGTAGACACTACTTATAAGGAATGTCGACAAGGCAAACAAACAAGGGTTATATTTAAAAAAAAAAGAGTATGCAACTACAAAGCCTTTAGAGTTTATTCAACTAATATTTTGTGGTCTTACTAAGACAAGAGGATCCAAAGGAGAAAGATACTTAATTTTGTTCATATATAATTACTCAAGAATGACATGGGTAACCTTTTTGAAGGATAAGTCTTAAGCATTTGAAATATTTAAGATCTTTAGGGCCATGGTGAATAATGAGATTGGACAAAAAATCAAATGCTTAAGATCTGATAAAGGTGGAGAATTCACCTCAAATGAGTTCATAGAGTACTATGATAAGCATGGAATCAAAAGGCATTACTCTATAGTAAGTATTCCATAATAGAATGGAGTTGTTGAAAAAAAGAATATAATAGTCAAGGAGATGGCTATAAAAATGATAAAAGAGGCTAAGTTCCTTGATGGATACTAGGGAGAAGTAATACAAATATAAGTATATCTATTGGATAGATTTTAACTGAGGGTAAATAGTGATAAAAACCCCTATAAACTATGGTATGAAAACATACCTTTGTTAAGTATTTTAGAGTGTTTGGAAACAAATTCTGGATTAGGACAACAAAAGATAACTTGGGAAGATTTGAATCAAGATGTGATGAAGGAATATTTTTTGGTTATTCCAATAAAATAAAAGCCTACATATGTTACAAAAAAAGGATATACATTATTGTCGAGAGTATCAATTTCAAGGTTGATGAAGGCTTGAACCATGTTAAACCTGATAGAGACATATGTGAAGAAGAATCAGAGTTTGAAGAGGAAGTAGCTAATGAATACCTTGAGAAAGTAAATGAAAATACACTTGTAATATTTGTTCAAAAAGATCATCCTATAAAGTAGATTATTATCAATAAAAATGAAGGAGTTTAGATAAGGAGAAGATTTGAAATGAACAAGGAGTAAGTAAGCTTTTCTCTATTATTTGAAATTGAGCCTAAGAATTATGTTGAATCTATCAAGAATGAGAATTAGCTAAAAGCCATGGAAGAAGAACTAATCCAAATTGAAAAGAAAAGAACTTGGGAATTAGTTACAAGACCTTCAAATAAGAATATAATAGGTATAAAGTGGGTCTTTAGAAACAAACTCAATGAGGATGGAAATGTCATAAGAAATAAGGTCAGATTGGTGTGTAAAGGATATGCACAAGTTGAAGGCATAGATTTCAAGGAAACATTTGATCTAGTTGCTAGATTGGAATCCATAAGAATGTTTCTATAAACCTCTATTTATAAGAAATTCAAAGTTTGTCAAATGGATGTCAAGTCTACTTTTTTGAATGGGAACCTAGAAGAGGAAGTCTACATAGAACAACCTAAAGGTTTACAACTATCACAAGAACATTATGTTTACAGACTAAATAAACCTTTGTATGGTCTACAATAGGCACCTAGAGCATGGTATTCAAGATTAGACCAGTACATGAAATAAAAGGATTCAATAAAGGTTATATAGATAGTAATTTGTACTTTAACTTAGAATTTGAGCATATGTTAATTGTTGTTGTATATGTAGATGATATCATTTTTTTGTGGTACCAATAATAGAATGTACAAAGAATTTACTACTCAAATGCAAAATGAGTTTGAGATGTCTATGCTTGGATAACTTTATTTCTTATTTGGTATATAGATATCAGAAATTGATGAAGGGATATTTATATCTCAAACCAAATATGTTAAGGAAATGCTCAAGAAGTTTGGAATCCAAGATAGCAAACTAGTAGGTACTCCCATGACAACTAGATGTAAGTTGAGCAAAAAGGATGAGTCCTTTGATTTAAATTAGACTTTTTATAGATCAAGGATAGGTAGTTTGTTATATCTAAATACATCAAGACCAAATATCATGCAAGCAGTGTGCATGGTTGCAAGATTTTAAGCTTCTCCTAAAGAATCACATATCAATGTAGTGAAAAGAATATTTAGATATATCAAGAGTACAATTGAATATGGACTATGGTATCCTAAAGATGAATATTTCATTTTGATAGCATATATAGATGTTGATTGGGTAGGAAGTGTAGATAATAGAACAAGCACTAGTGGTGGTGATTTTTTCCTTGGAAACAAACTTGTTTCATGGCTGAGAAAAAATCAAGAGTCAGTTACTCTTTCTACAGTAGAAGCAGAGTATGTTGTAGAAGTGGCATGTTACACTCAAGTATTATGGATGAAGCAAATACTTAAAGTCATCAAGGTAGAATAAAAATCACTATCTCTATTCTTTGTGATAATTCAAGTGATATTAACATATCAAAGAACCTAGTGATGCACTTCAGAACTAAGTACACATCAGTCATCACTTCTTAAGAGAAAAGGTTGTAGATCAAGAGGTCACAATGGAATATGTGCCAACATAAGATAAAGTTTCAGACATATTCACCAAACCTCTTCCCAAGAAATAATTTAAGTATTTAAAATAGGAATTGGGAGTGGTTACTCTTACATCACATCACTAGATCCTAGTAATAGGGCATGAGTCTAGGTGAAGGATCATAGAAACTATGTTAATCCCTAGAATAAGAGAGAAAAGGAAAGATAGGTATACATATTTTTGAAAATTTATATTGATTTAATGGTTACATATTCTTGGATAGAATCATTTATCTAATAAAGGGGGAGAAAAATTTGGAAAAATAATGAGAAAGTTGGAGTCCCTTTGCCATTGATGTCAAAGGGGGAGAAAAAGTGAAAATGCTCTCTGTAAAAGATTTATGATTATTAAAGGAGTGGATCATGTGTCCAAGTTGTGTTTTTGTAAAATGTTCCATTTCCTAATGGGGAGAAAGTTTGGTATGAATAGATTCAGTTCACATCATCAAAAACCAATGCAAGTATAGTCATTACCAGAGGAGTAGAGCATGTATTACAAGATCATAGCATTTATTTTTCTATCAATGACAAAGGGTGATATTGTTGGTAATATGATTATCATTGATGTGAAAAGGGAGATAGTTATCACTATGGATTTCATTGATGGAGAGAAGAACATGTTTTATAATTTCACAAGTTACAATATTGTCATATAAAGTTGTCATGATTTTATAGAGATTGTTTCTAGATGTTTGTAGAGAAATTGATAGAAGATCTATTATGGGTTTTTCAAGTACATCTCATATATATGTTCCATAGGTTTAGATGAATATAAATGAGCTTAGAAATGATTTATCTTTGATCTCAAACATTACTAATGTTTCTCAATAAAACCCTATGGTTTTTAGTCATGGCATTCATAAGCACTTATATTTTTATGTTAACTAGATATAGGTGGGAATTGATCACTTAAGCTATAACTTAAACCTTCCTCATCATTATGAAACTGGCCCCTTTAACCTAGTAATTATTAGCTTGGAGTAGTGATCAAATAATTTAATACTCCTAAGTCCTTAACTTGATATTTATACAAGTTTGATCAATGGTGAGTGATTAATTGCATGATGAAGATTCAATGGCATGCATCAAACTCAATAAGTCAAAGAACCTAGAATTAACATGTTTATGACATGTTTCATGATCACAGAGCTTGAGTAGTAGATCTATAGTTTGGTTTAAATTTAAATAGTCAATGATCAATGCAAAGGTGCCAAGTGTCTCAATAGTGAAAATTGATAATAATATACAGAAGTCAAGTGAGGATTATAAGTGTCACAAGCATGGGGAATAATAATATAAAAAAGGCAAATGAGGATGCCAAGTGTCACAAGTATGGGGACTAACATTAAAATTCTTAGAAGGAACATGAGAGTGCCAAGTGCCCTAATTTTAGGAGAATGAGACAAAGATCAATGGTTGAATTTTAAAGTTGAAGCATTAAAATTTGGAAGCTTGCAAAGATATAATGGAACATGTGAGGTTGATCTAATGGTTTGATTTTAAAGTTGGGAAAATTGAATGAGGATCATCAGATCATGGTATAAAACTTAAGATCAATGGTCAATATTTAAATATTTGTTCATATCAATGGTTAAGAGATGGAACACTCGGGTAAGATGAATTTTATGACACAAAAAAGGATATAGATTGATATAATTGATCCACATTATGTGAAATTACATGTGTATCAAAACTAGAGCATGATATATGATAAATATAGTAAAATATAGAGAATTATGGTTGTGGTGTGTGAATTCAATAAATGTGAAACTTGTCATTAAATAAATATAAATTGAGTTCCAAAAAAGTTGAGCATGATGTGTTAACAACCAAGTGTGAACATAGAGAAGATGTGAGACCTATATTTAATGCATAAATACATCATCTAAGATATACACTATGTGAAAAAAGAGTTAAATTGAGAGGGAGAGAGGAAGAGAAAGAAAGAGAATAAGAGAGATGTAGAGTCGAGCAAGAGTAGTTATAGAATAGGCATGTAACATAGAACTAGATTTATTTTTAAATCAATTTTTGTAATCAAGAGTTGTAGTTGCATAATAGATTTGATTGGTAGGTGCCATCAGAAGAGTTGAGTTGGTGCTCAGTTAGGGAGTAGGTGCTTCCTTAGAATAAGTGATCTTAAATCAGGGGATTGGTGTCTCCTTAGGGTTGGTGTCCCTAAAAATTGTAACTAGTGAGGTTTTGAAGATGATAATATATTAGAATAGTAGATTCTAGAAGCTATTCTCACCATGGTTTTTCCCATACTAGGTTTTCCACGTAGCTGAGTGTTGTGTCTATTTGTGTGTGTGTGATCTTTGTATATACTTTTTAATTTGCATTAAAAGTATTAAAGGATTAATTTTAATCAATCTACTGATTCACCCCCCTTTTAGTAGATAGTTATGTTACAACATACTTATTAAATTCACAACTAAATTGACCCATTCATTCCTACATGATGTGCTAAGACAGTCTAGTTCCCAATAACCACATTAAGGAATTTTTAAGACCAAATCATTGAATCATAAGACAAATTGGCATGATATGCAAAGTTTTAAATGGTAGGGGTGACAATTTTACTTGTGGGGTCAAAATTGTCAACAATTATCACATCTATAAGAATGATATTGAGCATTGTTTTCACCTTAATAAAAGGACTGGTGATACATTGTGATAGTTTATTTTGAGAACAAGTCATATTTATGATATGTTGGAACCAAGTGGGTATCATAAAATATTAAAGGATTTATGTACCCTTGATATTTTGATCTATTGGTGGTTAGGAGATAAAATCCTTACCCACATAAGAAAGAGTTGATCTTATAATGATGGCACCCATATGGGTGGGTTACCTATTAGAGTAATAAAATTAATAAGAACATACCTTTCCTTTAGTGGAATATATTTATGTCATTTGGAATTAATTAGGTTATTCAAACTATGGATAGTATAGACCTTTTCAAGTAACCTTTTTATTATATGTGAGGACCTATGCATTATTGGTGAATAGTAATGGTTATGTAAATGTATATGTGATCCAATGACATTAGATACTATGTGAATGCATAATTAATTTTTTTAATGCTTCTCTTCCATAATCTTTCTACACCTTGATTGGATTTTGGAATTTTGGAATAATTTTGAGTTAGGATAAGAAAGATAGTGCATGCATTACACACTCTTGAATCTTGAAATTTTGTTAGCATAAGAGGATGAATCATATAAAAGTGATTTTTCATAATTATCTATAATTAATTTTTGAAAATTAATTCTAGGATGATGTTTTTTTTCCTCACTAGGTTGGCATAAATTGATAGTATTAATTGCCTAAAATACCACAATCATATGATTTCAAAATTATACTTAGATGGATTGAATTGAAAGGCAATGTGTTAGACATGAAATTTAGAAGGGTATTATGATGAAAAAGTGATAAAACACTCTAGTAATTAATGTGTTCATTCACATTAGAAGCCTTGTGAATACATTTATCAGAAAAGTGTGGGAAAACATTAAATTTTTATAAATACATATCATTCTCCTTTGAGGTGTTTTAATTTGATATTAACATAAGTTGGAGTTATGGATATCCACCTAAAGAGGCCCTAGATATCCATAAATATATGTCATATATCATGCAGTGTTCCTAGATTTTATTAAGATACCTCATATTTGTTGAATGCCATAAAATATCCCTACCTATGGATATGACATGATCCAAATATGGCTGACCATTAGATTAGTGTTGTGATAGAGTTGATTGATATAGATTGGTATGAATTATTTGTTCATAATTTTTCTCAATCCCTTAAATGGATTAGAGGTGCCTCACCAAGGGACCATAGGTGAGTCTAGTGATGGTTACATCCTTGAAATGGATACTTCTTGATAATTATGATCTGACCAAATAGGAAAAGAATTTGTTTTGGTTGTTTAATTATGGTATGTCATATAGATAAAAAGGAAATTTGAGTTGAGGATTTGGATTTGATCCTTATAGTTAATAGATTATGTTAGCCATAGTAACAATATTGGTGAATGTATTGTGGTCTTGAGTTAGTCATATTATGCCATGATAATTATATATGGTTAAAGGTCTTTGATATCATATGTTTTGAGTTGTCTTAGTAATCTCTAGATGGAACATGTCATGTTCTTGATATGTGATTTTATACAATGGTACCCTTTATGAGATCATGTAGGCACTAACTTGTTTATGAATTACATGATTCATTTACTTATTGATCTCTTTACTATATGTATCCAATAGAG